>JAVQMF010000009.1:0-590895 GCA_032878935.1 Erythrophleum fordii
TAAGATGAGTTATGCAGAATTGGTGGAGGAGTAAAAGCTTCACAGAATTTACAATATCAACTATCAAATATTAGAGTAGAAGTATGGAAAAATCCTAGTACTATAGTTAAAAAAAAATCTAGTTAAAGGTTCTCTCTATATCAAGGGAAGTTATTAACTAAAAACAAGTGAAGAATAAATATTTAAAACAAACATATTAAAAAAAAATTTCTAAGCTTCTATAAATGTTTGGGAGTCTAAAAATGATGTTATACATTGTACTTAATGATAAGAGGCCAATATAACTAATAAAATGTAATTGGCAATGTTTCATAGGGCAAGGAAAAATAAAAGTTCTTTTAAGACATAGTAGAGCACACTTAGTATAGATTCCCATAAATCTCCTTTATATATAGTTATGTGTCTTTGTACTCTATTAGTCCCTTAGCCCTTTACAAATATGGGTGCAAAAAATTTAAAGGAAAAATTATAGTGAAGAATCCTATGTTGAAGATATTTAATTTGAAGGATTTTAAATTTTAAAATTATTCTAAAATATTCAAGGACCCAAAATTTAAATTGTATAAGAAAATTACAATTTAGAACCATTACAATTTAGAATTCTGAGTTAAAATTTTTTATTTTTAAATCCTTTAGAATAATTTTAAAATTAAAAATCTTTCAATATAAATATTTTTAATTTAAAAGTCTCAATTATAATATTTCTAAATTTAAAAGCAATAGATTAATCACTTTCCTAAAGCATCACCCTTCCAATAAAAGCCAAAAGCTATCAATCAACGTACATAAAGGCATCTACTTACGGTCTTCAATTGAAATCTTGCACGTCTAATTCTTAAATAAGATTCAAATTGTTTGATTGTTCTACAGGAGTGCAACAATGGATCAACACCTTTGTAAGAAATTATTATGCCCCGATAGGTACAAAGAATTGTTTTTAATGGAATTAGAATAAGAATAAGACTATGAATAGAATAAAATCTATTAAATTCTGTACGATATAGAAAAGTTTAGAAATGTTGTTCTATTTGTATGTTTAGTTAGATAAAAATAATACAAGAATGAAAAGAAATGATGAACAAATGACAAAAAAGCTCACAAGAGTAATAAAATGCTGAGTAAAATTAAGCTCCAGAATTTCGAATCCTTTGTACGCTTCTTTGAGGGAATGGAAATGCTAAGCTCTTCTTCTATTGTAGCCTAGGTTGGCTACCAAACAAGATTGATTAATGGATTCCATAACCATTTCTCTTAATGAGTTGTTATCAAATGACCTCTTAGGTTTCATCAATTTACAAATTAGAACACTATTCTTAGTTTAGTAAATTTAATTCTTTTACACATAGGATTATTAGGACGACGACAATGGTAGTGATTTGGCATGAAAATTTTAAAAGTAATTTTCATTTAGTACTTTTCACTAAGTAAATTTTGGAGTTAGAAGTGAAATTTTTTTTTATTAAAATTTATAAGTTAAAGGATTAAAGCAAAACCTAAGAAACTCAAAAGATGGAATTAAAAACTGATATATAGTTAAAAGATCAAAATTTTATTTTTTAATAAAATATTATTTTTTTAAATATTTTTAGTTATACTTGCAAAAGTGTAATTAGTATTTTATTCAAATTATCAACAAATTATTTTAACAATATTTAACATTTAAAAATATTTATAAAATTTTTTATGTGATTATTATTTGCATTCAATATAATATTTTTAATTTTTACTTTATTTTAGAAGACAAGATTTTTTTTTGGGGATACAACGGGATAAAAGGCTTTGGAAAATATTAGAAGACAAACTTTTAGTTTTTTTTACTTTATGTTTCACAATTCACAAAGTTTCAAAAAAAAAATATATGTATATATATATATATCACCCAAGGTCCAGAGATATAATCTTTAAATTATTATTGGCAGAAAACGAAAAAAGAAAAAACTAAGAAAGCTAAGTTCAATTTTTCATAATAACAGAAAATATATTGACTAAATATATATATATATATATATATATATATTTTAAAAGTTCGAACTCATTTTTCGGCTGGCAATTGGCTCATTTTTGCGCCTCGGACCAGCTGAAGCCCCAACGAAAAATATGGGGAATTGAGGTAAACGACCGCGTTTGTTAGTTATCAGTGGCATCGGCAGCTAGTACTTTTGTCAGGAGAGGGTTATTATTTTTTTCACCCTTCAACGAATGACAAAGGAACTCATCAACTTCCTCGTTTGCATTTTTCTGCAGAGGCAAGAGCCCTTTACTCTTTGACACTGTTTGCTCTCTCCGCTGCTCCTTTTTATCTCCTAAATCCGCAATTTCAAAAAAACGTTTGAACTTTTGAATCCGGGTAAGCTCTTAGTTTCTGTCTGAATCAGTGATTCCCAACTTCTATTCTCCAAGCCAGCTTCCTTGCTTTTATTCTTCAATGGGTTTCCCTTTTGATTGCTGTTTTCTTGCTAATTGATTCATGGACATGGGTATATTTTGAAATTTATATCCTATTTTCTCTACGGTCACTGCTCGAATATAGGAAGCTCGGAAATTTATTATATCAGATCTATGGTTTCACAGCTCTTTTCTCTCTTTCATTTGTTTGTTCAATTTTTTTTAAAAAAATATATTTATATTTTGTTATACTGCGCTTACACGAAAACTTGTTTCATTTTGAAGTTGAAACCATTACGTGGCAGTACTTGATGAGTTGAGAATGTTATAGTTGACTCTTTTTAATTAATTTATATTAGAATTGAAGCATTATTTGTTATGACCATTCGCAGTGGTAGTATCAGTATATATATAGTTGCGTGTTTTGAATAACGGTATGAGGGTGGAGAACAGAAAAAATGGGTGAGTTCCCTAATGGGTTGGGCTAAAATTATCTAGATTACTAGTTATACTACGCTTACATGAAACGTTAGTTTGTTGTCGAAGTTGAGACTATTACGTTACAGTTAATTCTTTTCGATTAATATGTATCAGAACTGAAACATGCTTGCTTTTGACTAGTATAGAGGGGACTTCATGTAATTAAACAATTCACAGTGGTAGTGTCATTATGTGTTTTTTCATGTTTTGAAACGAATAATGGTAAAATGGTGGAGAACTGAACATATGGGTGAGTTCCTTGATGAGGTTGGGCTAAAAATCATGACATTTGTCACTGTAATTTTTGATGAGATGCCTCTCTCATTATGGTTCTTACCGGAGTACTTGAAATCAGAAGTCCCAATGAAACTTGCCGGACTAAAATCTGTCGATAATGCCCACGATGACTCAGTGTGGGCAGTTGCGTGGGTACCTGCCACTAGTTCCCGATCTTCCCTCCTTCTTACTGGATCACTTGATGAGACTGTGAGGCTCTGGAGTTCTGATGAGCTTGTCCTTGAGTGCACCAGCACAGGCCACTGCCTTGGAGTTGCTTCTGTGGCTGCTCACCCACTTGGCACAATTGCAGCTTCTTCTTCCCTTGATAGCTTTGTTCGGATCTTTGATGTCGATTCTAATGCTACCATTGCTACTCTAGAAGCCCCACCTTCTGAAGTCTGGCAAATGAGATTCGATCCTAAGGTAATGGAAAGTAGACCGTTGATGACTATGCTTGCTTCATTGCTATTTAAATGCTTCTGGGGTGAACACGCAGAAATACGTAATAAGTCCAAACGTTGAGAAATTGTGAATTTAACTTCTTTTTAAGGCCAGTTGAACTATGTGGGCCAGCCTAGAAAAATTGACTCTCATTGTTAAGTATAAGATTGAATCTTGTATTCTGAGTCTTGGCTGGTAGACTCAATTAATGAATCCTTTGAAACACTGACCTATCTTAACCTTTAACAGACTACATTTTCTACTTTGTCTTTGTATGTATTTTTTTCATCTTTCTTTGAAGGTGTTTTCTGGTGGGAACCCTACCATTTTAGTTGATCCTTTTCCACCTAGTATCAGGCTTTTTTTGTGCATATAACTCAATTTCAGTGAGTTTTATATATGAATTTAAGCATACGCTTCATGCTTAAAAATGTTCTTCTTTTGGTGCTGAAACACAAAAGAGTGAAAAATACATACATTACAAAACAACAACAACAACAAAGCCTTTTCCCACTAAGTGGGGTCGGCTACATGGATCAATCGACGCCATAAATCTCTATCATAAGTCATATTTCTAGACAAACCATTTAAATCTAAATCTCTCAATAATTTTTCCTATAGTTTTTCTTGGTCTTCCTCTACCTCTACTTATTGGACTATTCTCCATCACATCTATTCTCCTAACGGAGGCTTCTATAGGTCTCCTTCCCACATGACCAAACCACCTAAGTCTCGATTCTACAATCTTTTCTACAATAGGTGCGACTTTCACCTTCTCTCTAATGCATTCATTTCTAATCCTATCTCGTCTAGTGTGTTCACTCATCCACCGCAACATTCTCATCTCTGCAACATTAAACTTATTTTTTTGTTGACTTTTTATTGCCCAACACTCAGTTCCATACAACATTGTAAGTCTTATAACTGTGCGATAGAATTTACCTTTAAGTTTGAGTGGTACTCTTCTATCACAAATAACACTTGAAGCACTCATCCATTTCATCCACCGCGCTTGAATCCTATGCTTTACATCTTCTTCTATTTCCCTGGTATGTTGTATGATGGATCCAAGATACTTAAATCATGTGACTTGTGGTAAGATATGCTCTCCAATTTTTACTTCTACGTTAGAAGTGGTGTGCCTCTTACTAAACTTACAATCCATATATTCCGTTTTACTTCTACTTAAACGAAAGCCATGAGCTTCCAAAGTTTGTCTCCACCTCTCCAACTTTTCATTCATTTCCTCTCTCGATTCTCCCACTAGGACAATATCATCTACAAAAAGCATGCACTGTGGCACTGGCTCTTGGATATGTTCAGTAAGCACATCCAAAACTAAGGTAAAAAGATAAGGGCTCCAAGTTGACCCTTAATGTAGACCAATAGTTATCGGAAAATCTTCTGTAAGTCCACCTTTTGTTACTACGCTAGTTGTAACCTTATTATACATGTCTTGGATTGCTCGAATATAAGCTATACGAACTCCTTTTTTCTCCAAAGCCTTCCATAAAACTCCTCTTGGCACTCTATCATATGCTTTTTCTAAATCAATAAACACCATATGTAAATCTCTTTGATTCTCCCTATATCTCTCCATTAATCTTTGCAACAAGTATATTGCTTCCATAGTTGACCTTCCTAGCATAAAACCAAATTGATTCTCCGTAACTTGACTCTCTTTCCTTAACCTTCGCTCAATTACTCTTTCCCATAATTTCATAGTGTGGCTCATGAGTTTAATTCCTCTATAATTTGCATAATTTTGAATATCCCTTTTACTCTTATAAATAGGGATTAAAGTACTTTTCCTCCATTCATTTGGCATCCTCTTAGATCTCATAATTCCATTAAATAACTTTGTGAGCCAACTTATACCTTTCATTTCCAAACTCTTCCATACTTCAATGGGTATATTATCCAGTGCAACTGCTCTGCCATTCTCCATTCGCTTTAATGCTTCTTTTACCTCTACCTCACAAATTCTACGGTAAAAAATATAATTTCAATCCTCTTCTTCCATGTCTAGCCTATCCGATTGCATTAAAATCTCGTGCCCTTCATTAAAAAGCCTATGAAAATAACCCTTCCATTGTTCTTTGATATCTCATTCCGTGACTAACACTTTCCCGTCTTCATCCTTAATGCATTTGACTTGATCCACATCTCTTGTCTTTCTTTCCCTACTTTTAGCTAATTTGTAAATACGTTTTTCTCCAACTTTAATACCTAAAGATTGGTATAATCCATTAAATGCCCTCGCTCTCGCTTCGCTCACTGCCTTCTTAGTGTCTTTCTTAGCTACCTTATATTTTTTCCAATTTTCATTACTCTTACATAATGATCACACTTTATAACACTCTCTTTTAACTTTAACCTTATCTTGTACACTTGCATCCCACCACCAAGATTCTTTATCCCTAGGTCCAAAACCTTTTGATTCACCTAATATTTCCTTTGCCACCTTCCTAATCTCTTTAGCCATTTCATTCCACATATCGTTAGCACTTCCTTGTATTTCCCAAGGTCCTTCTTCTATAATCCTTCTCTGCAAATTCTTTTCTTTATCCCCCTTTAGTTGCCACCACTTAGTCCTTACCACTCTACCTTCACATTTACTTTTTACTCTCCTCCTAACTTTTACATCCATAACCAAAATTCTATGTTGAGTAGTTAAACTCTCTCCCGGTATAACTTTGCAATCCATGCAAAATTTTCTATCTGATTTCTTTATAAGAAAGAAATCAATTTAAGAACATACCCTACCACTTTTATACGTGATAAGATGTTCTTCACGCTTTCTAAAACAAATGTTAGCTAATATAAGATCGAACGCTAATGAAAAGTCTAAAATAGTTTTACCCTCTGCATTTACTTCTCCTATACCATGTCCTCCATGAACACCCTCGTAGCCTGAAGATACCCTTCCCACATAACCATTTAGATCCCCTCCTAAAATAATCTTTTCTCTTAATGGTATTTCCTGAACTAAACATTCTAAATCTTCCCAAAACTTTAACTTATGAGATTCTTCTACCCCTACTTGTGGTGCATAAGCACTAATAATATTGAAAATTTTCTTTTCTATTACAAACTTTAATGCAATGATTCTATTTTCTAACCTTTTGACATCTACTACAGTATTCTTCCAAAACTTATCTACAATTATACCTACCCCATTTCTAGATTTATATTTACCAGTATACCAAAGTTTAAAACCTGAAGTATCTAATTCTTTCGCTTTTTCTCCTACCCATTTAGTTTCTTGTAAACACATAAAATTAATCCTTCTCCTAATCATAGTATCTACCATTTCCATAGACTTACCCGTAAGTGTACCTATATTCTAAGTTCCAAAACGAATCCTACTCTCATGAATTAACTTCTTTAGCCACATTCGTTCACGAAAATGTGGTAGCCCTTGCTTATTTTTCATTACATCCAGGCGACGATGCAGCGGCTCTTGCTCACTTCTCACTGTACTCGAGCTATACAACGCGTTACTTACGGGCAACGACCTAGCCTTACGTCTAATATATCGATTGTCCATGTCATAAAGATTCGACAAAATTTTACGTTGGCTGTCGACTGCCTAACACAGCCCTCCTCTTTTTCCGAGCTTGGGACCGGCTATGACCAATAAAATTCGTCATAGGCAAAGTTTGAAAAATACATACATTGATCAATCATAATTCATGAAGGAAATCAGGAGGCAGGTTATATTTAATGAGACTACTTGAACTTCATATGCATTAGATTAGTGACTTCTAGTATATGGAGACACATCAGGTCAATAACTCAAAATGTTTATTAACCTTGATGGCTTAAACATTGATTATACCAAACAAATCCTACTATTTTTATATTCAATTTTTAATTTTGTAGGAAACCACAAAGATTTGAGCTTTCTTTAAATGAGGACAAATCTATATATGATGTGCTTTACTGGAGCCCCCAGAGTATGACCCATGCTCAAGATTAGGACCAAAAGCCTTTTGCAATCCAAATGCTTGCTGTAGGTTTGCAATGTAAGTTTGACTGGTGGTGGTTAAACCATAAAACCATGCATTTAATTTCAACAGATGGATCCAGAAAAAAGGGGTTCTAGTTACAATCCAGGATGATATGTGCATTTTAATATTTATACCTTGTTGATGAGAGGATTTTGTTCCCTATATGTCCAATTTTTTTTTTTCCCAAATAATCTGCATTCTGCAGTAGCCAGCTTTAATGAGAACTAACATATAAAAATGAGCCTCATGTGAAATTGACGTCACATTTCTCTTCTATTTTTTGATACATTGTGAAGTTGTTACCCTGTACCATGACACCATCAAAATCTTGATCTGCCCAGTCACCTAAGCTAGCACAGGCATTCTGTTTCATGAATGTAACAATAGGTTTCTTTTTGTTACTGAGTGTTTAAAATGTAATCTAGTCCCTTCTGCCTCCATTTTTTCTTTTCTTCTGGATTGAAGACGATAGCCTTGCAATTGTAGCCTATGTAGATTATGTTTTTCTGCATGCTTCAAAGCTTCATGGCTGAACTTGATTGGTTTTTTTTTTTTTTTGAAATTTATTTATTTGTCTGTCATCTTGATTACAGGGTAAGAGGCTATAAGTTTTATCCTTTTCTTTATCAAAGTGGCTATAAGTTTGTATAGTGTATGTAATTTGGTTATATCTCCTCTTTTCGTACCTTCATCTGTCTGTTATTTTGCATATTTCAAGTGGAGTGATGCTGTGTATCTTTAGTATCTAAGCTTGATTTAGATTTTAGGAACAGTTGATTCTCAGGTCATGTCAAAATTTCAGAATGTACCTTTTCCAACTCTTATATAGCGTGTTTGGTTTTGCGATGGAAAATGTGAAAATCCCGTTTGCCCAACCATGGTATGTAGAAGCAACAATTCATTGCTTTGTCTGAAATGTGGTTTGGGAAACGCCACCGTCAATCCAAACACGCACATAATCTGTGGGTGTTGTGTATCTGTAATTTGTATTTAACATTTAGATTTTGTTATTATAGCTTATTTATATTTGTCCTCCAGATTACATACGCTAAACTAATTAATTTGGAAATTGATCAACATTTCAGTTTCATTAAAATCCTGTACCTGTGTTCAAGGGGCGCCTTCCTTGGACATAAGTGCCAGAGGGACCTAAAGTATTTGGGTTTGATACACTGCCCTTTTCCCCCACTCCCAATTCCGAAGGCCTTGTGCGTCCCATGTAACAAAATAATAATAATGATGATGATGATGATGTATGACTTTAAAACCAGACTGAATATATATTATCATCTTTCTTCTTCCCAATTTCATCAGGGATTATAACAGAGAAAGATTAAACTATATGCTATTCCTTTTTCCTTTGCCAGTCTTTGTTAAGCACATATTTTTTTAATTCTTAAGAAGCACAGATATTGAGACAAACATAAAACAAGACATAATGACATGATAGAACCTAAGTGTCCGATTATTAATTGAAGCGTTGCATTGTGTTTGTGATGGAACCCAGGGTCTATGGGGTAAGGTATGTGTTAGGAAGGGAAACAGGGCCAAAAAGAATACTAAGGAGGATCGGGTTTATGTGTGGAGAGGGGTCAAACAAACCCAAAAGGGAGGGAATGATGAGGTGGCATCGTAAGGGGCAAATTAGGAAATTGGTCAGCTAACTACCTTTGTTGGGTAATGGCTGAGGAGAGAGCATCTGAGGGTAATTATGTTTGCGTGAGGGGAGATGGTTAGGGGAGAAAAAAATATGTGAGGATTGTGGAGAGGTCCTGGCCTCTCAAAAGCTAGGGAGGTTTTCTTTCTTGTTTCTATTTCTCAGCTTAATCTTCCAATTCCATTACTGTAATTTTTGCTTCTTCCTCCTCCTGTTCGGAAAGCAGCAACTATTTCTACATAAATAGTACTTGAGTTGGTTGAATCTCATCAGTTTGATACAAATGTTCAACATTTGTCAAACACAATATAATTATTTTTTGAATTATCTCCTTTTTTTGCTTACTGAAAGTCTACCATCACATATAGAGCACTTCTCTTATTACTTGATTTACATTTTTCTGTTGATTGTATTTATGGATGTCCTCTTTTAAACCCTTCATATTTAGCGATACTAACTTTAGCTCTACTGTTAGGGTGCCATTCTTGCAGCGGCTGGTGGAGCTAATGCATCGGTCAAGCTTTGGGACACTACCACTTGGGAAGTTGTTGCCAATCTAGCAATTCCTCGGCCAGAAGGACCCAAACCCACTGACAAAAGCAGCAGCAAAAAGTTTGTCCTATCAGTTGCATGGAGCCCTGATGGGAAACGACTTGCTTGTGGGTCAGTGGATGGCACCATTTCTGTCTTTGATGTGCCCCAAGCCAAATTTCTACACCACCTTGGAGGCCACAACATGCCTGTTAGGTCGCTTGTTTATTCCCCGTGTGATCCTAGGCTTTTGTTTTCTGCTTCAGATGATGCTCAGGTCCACATTTATGATGCCGAGGGGAAAAGCCTGGTTGGGGCTATGTCAGGTCATGCTAGCTGGGTACTGTGTGTGGATGTTAGCCCACATGGGGAAGCTATTGCCACCGGATCAAGTGATAAAACTGTTAAGCTTTGGGATCTCGGCATGAGAGCTTCTGTGCAGACAATGAGCAACCACACAGATCAAGTGTGGGGGGTAGCATTTAGACCACCTGGAGGCAACGAGGTGCAAGGTGGTCGCCTTGCTAGTGTATCAGAAGATAAGAGCATATCGTTGTATGATTATTCATGATTTAGGTGGTATCTTAAGAATGAGGATGTTATTATTTGTTTCTGTAAATTGTACTTCTGAAAAGTCTTGACTGCTTATCTTACATTTTGATTTGAAGAAACTTCCTAGTTATGCATGATGTATCAGCACTTTGAACTTTTATCACCAATTAGAGTACATCATCGAAACGGATGTGATCTTGTTAGTAACATCAGAGGTATTTCTCATCAGCGATTTGTACCTCCTCCAAGGGGCATTCATTTAGTTGTCAAGAAAGAGAATGTTTTTGTTGCACCAAGGTAGGTGCAAGTACTCAGTAAAAAATACAACAAAATTGTGTGTCAAGGGGTTGGACTTACTAACCTTGCCATTTTAAAAAAACTCATATAGGCTCCTTGTACCTATTTTGGATATGGAGAGTGCATTGAAAAAATTTTTGTCAAGAAAACCAAGGTATACGTGGTGAGTTTTACAAGACAGATTTTATCTTAATTTTTGAAGAATAGTTTCAATATGAAAGTAATATTATACAAAGCCCTGGAGTTATTCTAATTTACAACCTTTCAACTGCATCTCCCTCCTTGGCTCCCCAAAGTAAAAATTAATGAATAAGGACAGAGCCTACTGAACATATTAAACCAGTTTTGTTGCAATTTGGATCTTCTTCCATGGTCTTTCCATTGCCAAATTTGGATGGTCTATATATATATTTTTTAATATTTAAGAATTTTTTTTAAAGGGAGTAGGATGTAGCCTTTTAACTGTGAACTTAAAAAAAAATGTTTAAATTTCAAAAAATAAAAAAAATAATAAATTTTGATCATTTATATTTTAACTTAGATAGGTTAGATTTTACAGGAGAGAAAGAAATCAGGCAAAGGAATTCACAATAGAAAATAAAATGCTTAAACCTCAATGCTTGAAGCTGACTATCAGACGTCATATATATATAGAATACTGTTACAACAGAACCAGTATAAGCTAAATACATGTCTACAAAAGAATACAAATATAGCTGCACAGATATACACGAATGATTCTACACAATTCCTATATAAAATGGGCTTGGGCTTTGCTTTATTTTCTAACATTCCCCCTCAAACAAGAGGGTGTAATAGATAACCCAAGTTTGCCTCTGAAATCAGAAAATTGGGAATAGGACAAAGCTTTGGTCAAACAGTCTGCTACTTGACGATGGGAAGGTACGTAACGAATATCAAGACGTCCAGCCAACACTTGATCACGAAAAAAATGGACGTCTATTTCGACATGCTTAGTTCGAGCATGTTGCACTGGATTGGCAGCTAATGCATTAGTACTAATATTATCACACCAAATAACTGGAGATCTTTTGGGAGAAAAACCAAGTTCAAACAGCAATGAACATAACCAATTAACTTCTGCAGTAGCATCAGCTAATGGTCTGTATTCCGATTCTGTGCTCGAACGAGACACCACTCTCTGTTTCTTTGAGGCCTAAGATATTAGAGTATCTCCAAGATAAATACAATAACCAGCCATTGATTTTCGATCATCTACACTAGTTGCCCAATCAGCATCAGTGAAACCAAAAGATCTCCACTTATTTGGTGTGATAATATTAGTGCCAATGCATTAGCTGCTAATCCAGTGCGAGTTAAAAGATGAGTCTTACCCACTGGATGGAGACGATCCACCTGTTCAGAAGAAGTAGTCACATGATAATTCGTCGCACTGTCCATGTACCATGCGGGGTCTGACATAGTGCTTGGTGAAGCATAATAAGCCTGAGGAGTAAATGAGTCTCGTCCAAAATCCATTGGAGGCTGAAAAGACCGATCAAAACGATAATAACAATTAGCTACCGTATGTCCTGTTCGACAACACAAGTGACAAAATGGTCTGTTACCCTGACCACTACGACCATATCGTCCACGAGAACGATTTCCTCTAAAACCACGATTGCCATGCCATTGCCCTCGTGATTGGCTGTGAGCAGCCTCGGATCTTTGTCCCTCTTGCTGTGCTAAATTTGCTGTAGGCTAAATCGAAAGATGAGTAAATTGGTTCAGCTGTTCAAGTCGGCTTTCAAATGCGAGTAATGACGCTTGAACATCAATCCAAGTCAGATTAGACTCATAAATTAATTTAACTACAATAGCATTATATTCGGCATCTAGACCATTTAGAGTTTGGATGATAAGATCTTCAGTAGAAATTTGAGTCCCAACCAGAGTAAGTTGATTAGCCAAGGTCTTCATTTTTGACAAAAAGTCTTCCATCTTCATTCCCTTCTTGCGAGTGCGTTGGAGTTCCGACTTGAACACCATAACTCGAGCTCTTATGGAAGCAACAGACAACGCCTTAGCACCGTCCCACAATTCTTTAGCCATACGACAATGGAGGAGTTGAGCTCCGATCTCCATGCTCATTGTGTTTCTTAGCCATCCAACAAGCAAATGATCCATAGCAATCCATTCATCATATTCTGGGTTAGTCCGTGTCTCAGCATTTTCTGAGATGGTCTGTGGCGGTGGGATATCAGTGGATATGTGAGCCTCTAATCGATTATCCTGAACAAGTGGTAAAACAATAGATTCCCAAAACAAATAATTTTCTCGGTCCAGCTTGACCGAGTTGAACTGATTAAATGAGCTAAACAAAGGATTAGTTTTAGAAATAGTGTTAATAGGAATAGTCGCTGGTAACCCAGACGATGCAAGTAAACCAGAGGATGATGAGGCAGATGATGCCATGACAAACAGATAATGAATTTCCAAGGCTCTGATACCAAGAAAGAAATCAAGCAAAAGAATTCACAACAGAAAATAAAATGCTTAAACCTCGATGCTTGAGGCTGACTATCAGGCATCATATATATATATATATAATACTGTTACAACAGAACCAGTATAAGCTAAACACGTGTCTACAAAGAATACAAATATAGCTACACAGATATACACGAATGATTCTACACAATTCCTATATAAAATGGGCTTTGGCTTTGCTTTATTTTCTAACAGGGAGAGAATAATAAAAAGAATGTAAGGGAGATGATTCGAACTAGTTTTGTTGCACAAATTTGTACGATTGAAATTTTGTGAGAGAAAATAATGAAGAGAATGTAAGGAAGATAATCCAAATTGGTTTTGCTGTACATGACCATTGTCTTTTGACATTATCTTGGACCAGACATAGTTAAGTCTTCTTCAGTCAACAAAACGTGAGATCAACTATAATGATGCCACGAAACAGGGTTTGTTATAATCATTTTATAGATATGCAAATGCATTGATCTATGTATATACATATGCCCCCAAAAGCAGTACAATAGGAAACCATTTTTTCTCGGGAAAAAAAAAACACAGTATAAAGAAGAGTGTGTAATATATGGTTAAAAGCCCAATCACATGTTTGAAACTTGACTATTTTAATTATTTTTAGTCAAATCATGAGGAGTTTCTTTGTGAATCACAAAAGAATAAATGACTTGCCTTTGATCAAACTAAAAAATTAGATTAAAAACTACACAGGGAGGGGTAGTCTATTGTGCCACAATCTAATCAAACAGGCTCCAGTTGTTAAGAATTTAGACTTACCCGACAGCTAGAGTCTGCTACTTGTGAAACAAACTGGGAATGGTACTATTGATTTTGAAGTCAAATGCACCATTTTTAAGCTTCCCTTGGAAAAGTACTCTTCTTCAATCCTATTGTTTGATATTGCAAACATTTGGAAGGAATTGTGAGGAACAGACCCATTATAAGGAAATAGGGGTAACCGCCCCCATACACAATTAGGCATATATGAATTTGCCAGTTGTGTCCCCCCCCCAAACCAAAAACAACAACAAGAACACAAAACACAAATAAAAAAGAAGAAAAAATTTATAAGTATTATATATGTATATAATATTATTGTTTCCTTAAAATTTTTAATTTGTCTCCTTTAATATTTGGAAGTCTCCAACACATGTTTTAATATACCATTTGAATTTGCCCTCTTATACTATTTTTTATAGTTCCATTGCTGGAACTGAGAAACACTTAAAGGATTCCCGATGATTTTGGATATATGCAGTAGATTAGACAGAAACAAGCAGCAAGGGGAACGTAATGTGGAATGCAAAAGTGAATATGCCCAATGCTTTTAATGTTTTAAAATATTTGCTAGGTGTTCCAAACTCGTGTCATAGTCTTAAGAAACACCTACAGATATACAAAAAATATGGTCGGATAATATCAAAACATAAAATATGAGAAGAAAGTTATTGGATGTAGAGAAGTTAGTAATAACATAGAACGTTTTGTTCATAAATTATGGAGGTGAGAGCTAAACATATTTTTTAAACGAGATAATAAAAAATAAAAGAATAAATTGACAAATATGTCAAGCTACTGGTAGAATAAATTTTAGATTCTCCAAATGTGAATTGTGTAAAATGTCTTTGAAGTGAGAGAGAGTTTGATATAAGGAGTGAGAATGTATATATAACTTTTTTTTTTATCCACTCTTTTTTTTTTTTTTAATTTCTCACGTTTCAAAAATATTTTACAAGTTTCACATTTTTAAACTATGGTGCATTTTACACTGTAATTATTGACGGGGCCGAATTGTTGAGATTATCAAACCCAGGCAACAAAACAAATTAACTTCCTCCATAACGGAATGGGCCAAACCCAACATCATGGCCCAATCCATCATTTTATTGTAAATCTGATTTTATTTGCTTAAAAATAAAATTTCTGATCCTATCATGCTACAAAATCTCTGCCTCGTCTTGCCCTAGCCCTCCGGCGCCTCTTGCACCGTCCAGCCGCCATCACCGTCACCGGCAAAGCCCCACCACAACTGAACAATAGCAAGGACGAATCAGCCTTTAGATTCTCAGTTTCAGTTCCATTAGCAGATTCTCTGTTAGGGTTTAAGTAAGTATTTTGTTTTTTCGACTTGGGGCTATGGGATTTCCTAACGTTTCTTTCTTTTCCTTGAAATACTTCACAAATGAAGGGCGCTTTGATATTTCAATAGATGAAGGCAGATTTGGTTGGGTTTTTAGCCAAGAGAGGCTTATATTATAAATCATAGTATAGTTCAGTGTCTTTTATTACATATAGCATCACACAGTGTTTTTAATGGGTTTTAGATGTTTAAGGAGCACAATAGTTATAGTTCAACAATTAAGCACGAGAAATGCAACATTCTAATAGGGAGCACTGCAATAATCTTACCTGAAAATAACTTAAATACTATTATGTGTAACTCCCATGAGAATTTCCCTTCATCGTGTTAGGGTTCCGAGGATTGCAGAGTAGCATACCAGTGAAGCTAAGAAGTTCTTTCGGAGTCGGGGAAAATGGGGAAGAAAGCGAAAGGCTCAAGGAAGGGTAAGAAAGCGTGGAGGGCTAACATTAGTACGGAAGACATCGAAGACTTCTTCGAAAAATCAACCAAGGACGCTCTCTCTGGTGGCTCTATCAATTCCGTTTCCAACGAGTCTCTCTTTTATGTCGACAAGTCCAAAGGCATTTACTCTTATTCATTGCTCTTCCCTCTGTTTTTCTTTTCCCTTTAATTTTTTGAATGTTATCTGCTCATTGCGCCGGCGTTTCAGAGCTCCTCTTGTTTATGAAAGTTTTATGTTTTTGTTTTACGTACACTTCTGCTATATTATTTCCATTCCATTTCTATTTTGTGGTTTCTCTAGAAATTTGTGGTAGGGGTGAGAGGCAACTGGGCATTGGTCTGGAAATTTTATGAATCAAGGTAGCTTGGCAATGCGCACAAAGTTTGAATGTGTGGGTTGATCTGTCTGCCCTTTTTTATCCCTTTCCGTCTTTTATTTTGGGACTTGGTTTTGACCCACATCTCTTTTGATTGCTTGCCTTTATTTACTCCAAGAAAGCATGGAAGATGGCCGTTTATAATTATTTGCGTAGTGCTTATAAAATTGAACTATAGTTCATATGTTTCTTTTAAATCATGCCTCTTTGGATATTTTTAAGTCATATATCATATGTTTTTAACTGTGTTTGGTTTTTAGTATTTGCGTTGAGTTTAACTAAATATTATGAGCAGATCTTTCAGTGAAGAGGAAGATTGAAAAACACAGGGAAAAAGTACTCCATTTTGAAAGCTTGCTACAGAAGAACCAATTTTTAAACCCAGTGCCATCTTCAACTTTGAAGAAGTGCTCTAAAAAGCATAAAGAAGTCTCTAATGCAAAAGAGGCTACTCAAGATGGTCTTAAGGTCAGTAAGTTGTCCAATCCCTAAATTACCATTAAGGGCAGTACTTCTTCTTCTGCCACCCCCACAAACCTTCTTTAGAAATTGTTTAATTTACATTTCTTCCGTCTCATGATGTTTGTCAGGTTGATTCCACCTCTGCTTCCGGCATGTTTGATCTATGGGGAAATAGAGGTACATTACATTCTATGTATGTAGCTATTGGTGCCTCTGTCTTATGTTGTGATTAATATAGGATTTTTTAATTTCACAGATGAGGACAATAGCAAGGTCAGAAAGGTAAGAGTTCAGTGTAGATTCTGTCAGTGGATTGATAGTTTCATTTTATCTGTGCTGCTTTTTCAGTGGATAATTTGATAGAGTATGCCTAGCAGGTATCGAAGTCATCTCTTATTCCAGCAGTAGAAGTTGATCCTCCTGGATGCTCATTCAACCCATCCTTTGAAAGTCATCAGGTTCATTCTTGAGAAATGATGCTTTGCTTTTCTGTTTCCTCATCTTGAAAAGATGAAGAATTTAAAGTTGAATTGTTCAACCAGGACACACTAGCTTGTGCTGTTGCAGAAGAAATGCAGAAAATCTACAAAAATGAATTAGGACCTGAACCTGTACCATTAACTGTTCCTGGAGAAGCTATTCCTGAAGAAGATGTGAGTCTCATTTTTTTCATTTATGTATTTATTGGATTATCATTCTTAAAAGTTCTTTTTTTTTTGGGGGGGGGGGGGGGGGGTTTAAAAAGCTTTAGATGTTGGATATGTGACTCTACAATCCATGTTTTGTGTTCCTACCTTGAAAATATTTCTTTGATGGTATCTTATTTGGAAAAGTGATCTGCTCTTCATCATATTCCTGAGCTCATTGCGATGCTCATATTTGTTTTTTTGTATGTCCTAGTCTTTGCCCAAACTCTTCCAATTACATGCTATTTTTTCAGATGTATTTTCTTGACGTGGATGATGGGAGTGATGATGATAAAAATGAGAATGAAAATGAGGATACTGAATTGGAGAAAAGGTAGGCCATCTTAGCTTTAATTGGCCTGATTATGTTTTCCCTCATATTATATTTTGATAATATGCGCTAACTTACAAGTCAAATAAAATATTTTTCTTCTATTTTTCCTTTTGGCATGATGCTTGTACTTGTGCAAATTGAATCTAGACCTTCTAATGCCTGTCGTTCACTGTTAAAAGTTTGAAGTCCTATTACTATGCTTCTTCTGAACATTTAATTGATTTTTGTTATTAATAATTCTTTTGATGATCAGCTGACTTATTATTGAAGTTTCGTCTGTAAACATTAATTAAATTTCTCACTTGTGTAAGTTAATTTATTCTGTATATATGGAGTACATATCTGATGTTTACGTTCTTTATTTTGTATGCTAATTTTAAATTTACTCTTATGTATAATCATTTTGAATGCATTTTATTTACACACCAGATAATTGTGTATCATTTTTCTTATCTGAACTCAACAATTTCTGAGATAAATAGCTGATGAATTATATTTGTTTATTAAAACAATTTCTGAGATAACCATGCGGCAGGCCTATTAAAACAAAGAGAGTGACTCGAGTTGAGTTGAACAAGAGAGCTAGGCGCAAAGAGCAGCTAAGAAAAGAAGCAGAAGCAAAGAAATTGGAGGAATTGTCAAAAGAAATTGATAGGTAATATAGTCTTTTTGTTTCTCCCTTAGAAACAATAATCATGAAAAAAAAGTTGAGTAAAATAGGGTCATTCTGGTTACAGCATACCAGAAATCATTCAAGAAATTGAGAAGGAAGACGAGGAGAAGCAGAAAAAACGTCTCAGGAGACTTGTTGCTAAACAAGAGAGGCTGAAGGCACGTCCACCTCGATTAGGAAAACATAAGTAAGCAGTCCTTTGTTTGGTTGGGCCTTAGTGTATTACGAGTATTTATCTTGGTTTGATGTGCAATTCATATTTCTTGCAATCAAACTTAAAATCCGTAGTTGTGACTTTTCAATCTTGATTTAATAGATTTGAGCCTGCACCTGTTCAAGTTCTACTATCTGAAGAGATAACTGGATCCATCCGGAAGCTCAAGGTAGGCTTGGAAATTTCTTTTCCCTGAGTTTTATTTTTTGGTGTCTCTGCCTGTTATTCGTGTCACTTCATTCTTATTCCTATTGGTATGAAGGGTTGTTGCACCCTTGTAAAGGATCGATACAAAAGCCTAGAGAAAAGAGGAGTGATTGTTCCAACAGGCAAAAGAAGGTTAGTGCACAAACTGCCCATCTATTTCTTAGTTGTCTGTCAAATAAAATGCGCGTAGGGTTCCGTGATATTTTGTGGGAGGATTATTGATCATATATATTTCTAGATTAAAACGCGGAACACTTGAGAATATGTGCATTTAAAAGTGATAATATTGTGCGTGTGCATTGGGCAGGAGGAGGTAGACTTCACCTGATTATCGGCTGCCAACTTTGGAGGGAAGATCATTCCGAGGACAATAGATAGATGAAAGATTAAGACAATCTACCAGATGGCAATTTTATTTGTCTTTTAATTTTCTTTATTAATATATATATATATATATATTCTTCTCCTTCCCCTTATGACCTACGGCACCTTTTGGTGAGGTTTTTATCCATGTTCTGTAGCTCTAAGAACGTCAATGCGATGGATCTCTACGTTTATTCGTTAACCGTGGCGTCTAATATCCGAATGCAGTATCTTGGTTATTAAAATGCCCAAGATAATGGGGTTTGAAGGTAGGTTTCCAAACCATGGGCAGTCCAATTTTCTTATTGCCATTGAAAAGAATTATAGATTGGATGTGTTTTTCGTTTAATTTTTGCTATATGTCTCAAGTTTGGTGGCATCGGAACTTCCTCACAACTGCATGTATCTTGCCTTTTATCTACTTATTAAAATTAAATAAATTTCTATATATATATTAACAATACATATCAGTTTTTGTAAATTAAGGAAGGGTACTAAACAAATGAGATTTGGTGGTTATAGGCTTATGGCACAATTCGAACTTGTTTTATAAAATAAGAATTTGTTTGCAATCTCCACATGTGATCTCAATATATGTAGAAAATATTTTTAAATGAATTCTGATACTATGTAATTGGCATAAAAAATTATTAAAAATTAAGTCTATAATATATAAATATATCTAAGTAAATTATATATAAATATGTTGAATAATATTTATATTAAACTATATGAGAAAGGGATATTATAATTACTTTATTTATAAATGAATAAAATGTATAGAAAATATTCATTATTAGGTTAGATGTCATGTTTATACGTTGATCGGACCTCCATTAGATTTAGGCGCATGGACCTAGTCATTTTGGGCTAGTGCCTTGGCAAATATTTGGGAAAGGCTCAGATATTTGGGCCATCTTTATCTTGAGTGATGATGGATTCCTTCCTCAAGATTCTTTGTGCGAGACTTCCAACTTCCAAGTATCAATATTTGGGTTTTTTTTTTTGTTTCTGTTAATAAAATAATTAGAGTTTAAATTAAACATATAAAATTTACATTTTCTTTTCAAAGACAAATTAATCTCAGTGTGATAATGTAATATAAAAAATTAACACAAATTCATTGTTAGGTACTAATAAAATGTTGTAAGAAAATATATAAATTTAGGATTTACCAAAGTGTAATCCTTACCCTTTGAAATTAAGATTGCCATGCGTGTTATTAAAATATTGACAAGTTTCATTTGGATTTCTTCAATCCCATTGAGATTCCTTTGAATGGATAATTAATATTCAAAACATAGGTTAATTAAAGTGTCTTGTTCCGATTTCCACTAGCATTTAAACAATCAATCAAATCATTAAAAACTAAGGCTTAAAAGTAATAACATATATACATTATTGCAACAAGAATTAACATGAAATTTCATTCAAAAAATATAGAATCAAAGTAACATAGAATTTCGACTAAAACAAATATTTAACAAAAAAAGAGAGGTAAAAGAAGAGAATTAACGAAGGATATCGCTCAAGACAATTCTTTTGAGTAAACGACCAAAGCTGGACGATCAGGATAGCAAGATATGCCTTTTCATGGAACTCCTCGATAGCTGTTGTAGTCTCCGTCCTCTAGTCCTCCATAACCTTAAGTATTGATCAAGACACATTTATATAGTAAATGCCAAGTTAAGGGAAGTTTGGTTGCTTGCCAGAGAAAGAGATTTTGTCTTTAAAATTGTGTACAATGTCTATTATATATTTATAGTTATTATTTAATAATATTTATCCAATTTAATTATATAATTAAAATAAAAATATTAAAGTTATTTTTAGTCTATAAAAATATTTTTTTTGTCTATTCTCTTTTCTATTTTACATACCAAATGAAAAGTTAGGATATGGAAAGACTACGATTACAATTAAGATAGAAAAGGAGAGCCAGTCAAAGGTAGCGCCTAGAGCCTTCTTATCCTTAATATTATTGTATTTGATAAAACTTTTTAAAAATAGTCTGTGTAATTGTCAACTTACTAAAAAATGTATATATAAATTTAACTTCATAATTAATATTATGTGTATGGATATATAATTTTAAATATTTATTATGGGTTACTTTAATTAAATTTTTATTTTTCTATTTGATTAAAATATATAAAATAAAATCATAATAAACATATAAAATATGTCAATCAATATATATATATATATTATAAATATATCAACATTCATCAAAATAAGTATACAAGGGAAAGAGAAAAAATGTGAATGGAGAAAGATAACATTATAGGTAAAATAATAAGAGGTAATATAACAATTAATAATTTTGAATAAGTGTTCTTTTTTGTTTTTTAAAAACATAATGTTCTTTTTTTTATTTCTGCTTCAAAGGAAAAGCAACAAATTTTTGGTTCTTGAAAAAAAAAGTTAGTTTTACTATTACTTAAAAAAAAGGTCTAGAAAATTGTTAAATAGTGCAAAAATTAAAATAATATCTTTGAAAAATAAACTGATTATTTTCAAAACTAAACAATCTCAATGAGCAGCCAATCCAGCATTTACGAACACAATCCACCTCGGTATCAACCATTTAAGACCAACTGAGCCTGCCTATACTGCTACACATCAAAACTTGGCATTTAAATGTCAGAATGGGATTGAAAAAGAACGAAACTTTAATGAAGCATCAAACCCAAGACAAGAAGCAGAAACACAATCAGAAGGAAACATCAAATTCACGATAGATAGAGAAACCTGGTCAGCAGCAGCTGTTCCTTAAATTTCCAAGAGATCCAGACCGGACCCAGCTGAGAATAACAGGATTCAGCTAACAGCACTGTCGTGCCTCTATACACGGGCTGGTCCTTCGCAGGATACAATCCAAGTCGAGTATAAGAGGGATTTAGTTCATTTTCATCTGGATCTTGATACTTTAGATATTTAAATACATCTATAATATCTGTATATGGTGTATACTGGTAGAAGGGAACCCGGTGTAACAAAATGATACATATTTTATGTCATCAAATATTATTGAATCACGTTACATCAATTTAAGTTTTATTTATTTTTATAAAACATCATTGTTTTTCCTTTCTATGACAATTTTTATATCAAATAAAAGTAATTATAATATTATAATACTTAAAATTTAAATCTTTATATTATTGTATTTAAAATATCAAGAAATATGAGACAGTACCAAGAACTTGCACAGAGTCGATGGTCCTTTTGGATTCTTAACCTGTTTCTCACGTTTTCGCTGTAAAGGTTTTTAAATTTTGATGCAGAGGTTTGGGACTTGAGGCTCGAGACTAGACAGCGACTGCATGCAGTTTTGGCGCCAGAACTGCCATTGTTGGTCGACTACAGAGACATGAGCGAAATACGTTATTTGGTGATTTGACGATGGTGCCCTTCCTTTGGGAAGGGGCACTAACATACTGGGCAAAAAAAAGTTAACTCTGCTACATTATAAACTCCTAACAAAAGTGAATTTACATATATATATATATATATATATATTGCTAATCTGTACAGTAAAGAAGAGACTAACAATTTGACTAAAATATTCCTTATTTTTTTATTGAAAGATAAAATTTAGATCATTTTCTTATAATTGTGATGTGACGGTGAATGAATGACTTGAAACACTTTGCATCAATGATGTGGGGCAAAATAATTTACTCTTGTATTAATTTTGTCTTTTGGTAAGATATAGAAAAAAATTTTGTCAAATCAAAGGTGGAGATTGCAATTTCCATACTACTAGTGCATTCCTAATCTCTGCCCAACTAATACAAAATATCTAGTATCTACATTTTGGACTAAAAATTTGCTCTTTAACAAGATTGAAAAAAGTGTAAGGACATTCATTTTTTTTTTTTCCCAGCAACATAGAACTTCATTAAAACGAGCAAAATCGGAAAAATATAAGGGCACAACTACCAGTCTACCCATCCCTTTCTTACAAGATGCAAAACTAGAATTAAGATCAGAGACCAAAGGGGATGGGGGATTTAACTCCAAACCTTAAAAGCACATTCCGTTAACAGACACTTTGGCAAGTCAATCAACTGCCATAGGAACCCAAGAGGAAGAGAGAATTAAACATCCTCCTAAGGCCAAAGATGTCTTCAACTATGGTTAAGCTTTTCTCTGCGTCTGTTGCTTCTTGTTTGTGCTCAGCGTGCTTCTCACGTGTAGCTGAGAAGTGGTGAATATGTATTTAATTCATATAAGCTTGTCAATTGAAATCCATTTGCCATGTCAGCCACAGTTAACGGCATTATGACAGAAATAAATTGTAGGGACGGATTCTTAATGTCTAGAAAGTATGGAGACAGGTTTTTTTTTTTTAAAAAAAAACTATAAGGACCAACTTGAAAATTAAGATAAATTATAGGTATCAAAAGATTAATTTTTCCAAGAATGCAAATCTCCACATTTATGTTTTAGCCCAAAAGTTGCACACTTTATTACTAAAAGACAGTAAGCACAGAATATTTAAGTTTTTTTTAATATTTTTGTAATTACTGTGCATTAAAAATAACCTAAATACTCTTGGATTTTAATTTTGTTTTTATAAAAAGATGACTTCAATGCTCCTATATTATTGTCTTTTAATTCAAAAAATAAAATTTCATCCATAACACATTTAAAAATAGCTAATCTCCATAAAACTACTGTGAATGGTGGACTTTATCTCATACAAAGGAGTGCGCTTTTGTGTGTGTACATATAATTTTTTGAGACCAATTTAATGATAGGAGAGTGGTGGAGATGTTAATCAAACCCAGACAAGTTAATTTCACCTCTGGTAGGCAACTTCCCCGTCTCAATTCACAAGCCTTTTTTGAATCCGTTCTAATAATATGTTTAGATATGTGTTTGAGAAGGCTAAAATCACGTTTGTTGATCATTATTTTACAGAAATAATATATTATTACTTTTCATAAAACGTGATTTGGGGATAAAGAAGTGTGTGTTTGGTTGCGCTGCGAAAAAAAAAAAACGTGATTGGTAAAGAAGCAACAAATCTCTATTTTTGTGTAAAAAGAATTTGCAAACGTGATTTTGATTTTACTCTACGCTTGCCAAACTTTTGTTGAATATACACCAAGTATTCCAACCTTTGTTAGTTAGGAGTCGTACTAGTGGTGGCCACTTTGAAAAAGGCATCGTAAACTTTTTTTTAATTTAATGCTGTCATATTCTTTTTTTCCTAAAAATATAGAATATAATTTTTTTAAAAAATATCTAATCATGTAATAAAAAGTTGTAAAAAAACATTTATATAAAATTTAAATAATAACTTTTAGATGTTTATTATAAATTTTTTAATAAAAATAAATTGATTTTTTAAATTTAATATTACATAATAAGGTTTGTTTAAAAATATCTTTCATGTTTTATATTTTTATTAAAAATTTTAAAATAAACTCTCAGATTTCACTTTAATATAATTTAAAACATTTATTTATTATATTTTTATTAAAAAAATCTAATAATAAACAAATAATTTGTTTATTTGCAGAACGAAGTGCAAGGTTGTTCAACCTCTTTATTTGTCACATCACACCAAGGCGAAACCCACGTTTCCCAAAGGAAAAGGTGGACCTCACTTCACCAACCCTCACAGGGCAGGTTTCACCTTTCAAATTGGGCAAATAAAATATTGTGGTGCACGGACACCACTCCCCCACCACCTCCCATCATACACGTATGAACAGAGTGCGATCTAGAAAACATACCTCACCAGTCTCTCCTCCTTAGTTGTCCGTAAGTTTAGGCTTCATTTGAATATATTGATGGAAAGATAATTTTTTTCATTAATTTTATGTAATATTTATTATATTTTTTAATTATGATTAAATAATACGTATTTATAATATTTT
Organism: Erythrophleum fordii; assembly: GCA_032878935.1. NCBI lineage: Eukaryota > Viridiplantae > Streptophyta > Magnoliopsida > Fabales > Fabaceae > Erythrophleum > Erythrophleum fordii. Next base: position 24,935 of record JAVQMF010000009.1, read on the forward strand.
TTAAAATAAAAGATATAATAATTATTTTTTATTCTTTTTTTTAAATATTTCTTTTCCATTTTGTATACCAATTAAATCCCTCAAAAGTAAGAGACAGAGAGAGAGAGAGAGAAAAATATAAATATAAATAAAATTCATTCAACGAGTACTACTTATTTTCTTATTCCTTCTCTTCACATGGATAAAATATTCAAAAGGAAAATGGAGAACATTTCTTATGTGAGATCTATAGGTAGCATGCTTATTGGCTTATCAATAAATGACAGCTTGCATATCTTTTTAGAGCGCTAAAAATGAATCCATGAAGTCCTTTCAAAATCATCAAGACCCTTAAATAACTAGGATTATGATTCCAATGATAAAATCAAATCAATCATGTGTAAAATATAAATACATAAAAGATTGATTACACTAAAAAATAAAAAGAAAATTTAGATAGACAAGGTCCTAAAAAAAGTTGTAGATGAAACTAATAATAGAGACATGAAACCATCTCAAAAGTGAATCATAATAAAAAGTAAAAAGATTTTTAAATAGTTTTGATTTGCAAAAAATCAAGACTAACTAATTATGGGTGGACATTCATAAGCGGGTCCCACGAAAAAAAAAATTCTAACATTTACGTGTCACTCCATAATTGATTTAGCCTATCATTTTTCTTGTAAACCCTAAGAAAATTTCCTCTTTCCTTCTTTTCAGTTGCCACGAGATAAATTCAAAGCCAAAACGGAAACTGTCAAAAGATGCTTAAACACTAAGCACTAAGCAGCCTTGCCTAACTATGCAACAAATTATCAGCAATCAAACAGCAGCATATGCCTTGAGATTATTCTATACAATCTGGAAAGAGTTGTGTAGGTAAGCATATATTTGTTTCCAATATATATATATAGATATATATAGATATATGTAGAGGAAACAAGCAAACAATGGAGGATCAGGAATCCTCCAACAGCAGAAAATAATAACATAGGTCCAAGCACCTTATTCTCCTATTTATCCCCAAAAACCTAGAGAGAGGTTAGAGAGAAAAATTTCCAAATTAGGCAGACAAATCCAATACTCCTCAAAGAGCTTGCTCCTATGTGGAAGAAGAGACTGCTGTTTGCTTAGGAGCATTTTATAACACATAACAATAGTGTCAGGGAAAAGAGCCCTATGAGGCCTAAGCACCTGTAATCCTATACTACCCTATTTAGAGGTGAAAGTGTCTGCAAAATCTAAGGTCCAGGTGCCTTATGAGTGTAAGATTTATGAAAGGAATCTAAAATGCCCAACAAAGAGGTCTTCCAGTCGTTAGACTTTTAAAAGTGAAAATTCCAAGAGATTTGAGAAATTCCTAGAGAGAGAGAGAGAGAGATAAGGACATAAACAAGGTAGAGCAAGAATAAAGGCAGGATTGGCTTCAGACACAGATTCCCCAAGCCTAGTCCTCACTCCTTCGTAAGTTTGCAAGAAGCCTCCACATCAACCAAATGATGTTTCCTAGACTTCCCAACTCAGTGGCCATAGAAAGTTCCTCCTAATAATAAATGCGTATAAGAGATAAGCAAGCCTTAACCAAAGTAATATGCCCCCTTCCAACTATCTAGTCTAAGAATCTTGAAGAGAGACAAATAATCAATGAAAAGACTAGATAAACAAGCCTCGAGTCCTTAACCAAAGTAATATGCCCCATCCCTACTATGTAGCTTTTGTGTAATCTTTTGCAACACAATCCTAAAAAGAAGTGGGCACATAGATTATCCCCCGAGGTCCAGAGGGGCATCCCAATATACACCTGCAGAATCTCAAAGTCAGCCACACTAGCTAGAAAAAGTTTCTCATATGAACATCGATGCCTGCAAAACCACTCCCAGCAAATTAATGCAAAGATCCAAAATAAATTTAAAGAAACTTCACTAGTCAAAACATTCATAAAATCATCAACATCCTCCTCCACATATAAAATGGTACCATATATGAATTGTGAACGAGACACCTCTCCACATTCTCTCATCCCACAAGCTCCTGGACGAAAGCCTACTTACCTCTATGATTGCAGGCTACTGAAATGAGATGAGGTTAAAAGAAACAAAACAAAACAAAACACGGATGATATTGATAAGTCCCCCCTCCCCCCCTCTTCTTTCTCTAGTCAAGCAAATGATGTGTCATAACCTCGATCTTTCTTGGACAGCAAAGGAATATCCAACTGTGTCAAATGTTTTTGCTTTGAAAAATGAGTACCGCCTTCCAGTAATACAGGGAGCAGACAACTAGTTTGATAACACATTTCATGGCAACACAAGCAAAAAGTGGAGAAAGTAGTGACTCTTATTGGAGCAACTGTACAAATAGAATAAGAAACAGTAACAAATAAAGCTCTGTAATATTTTTAAATTCTCTTAATAATATTGCAGTATCCATGAATAAGCAGCTTTTTCAGCAAGTACATTTTGTATGAACTGTTGGGAACATAGAAATCATATCAAAATTAAACTTAGAACAATAAAGAGAAAGAAGCAGAAACCTTCGACACATCTGTCAATAGCAGCTGTTGATTGTATAAGAAACAAACTATGGAGCAATTTCAAGCCTGGGCTCAAAGCAAAAGCCAGTGAAAAGCTGCAGCGGAAACCTTTTTGTAACTGGACACTTCTGTGACCATTTCCATTGTTTATGGTTCATGTCAAATATGAGAAGCGCTGGAGCTCCATAACTATGAATGTATATCAGATCATCTGTACCGCTGCTAGCAAAGACATCATCAAATTCTCCAAAGCCTTGGAAGAACTTGTGGGGCATTTTTGCAATCTCATCCCACTTCTTATCATTTAAAACCCAGATACCAATCCCTTTTATTATGTCAGGATGATCTTGTTTACCAATTCCTCCCACCATTACAAGCTTCTCCTTCAGATTCATCAGCCGGCCACATGTTAGAGAACAAGGTACTGGAATAAAGCTCCTTGTCAAGGTGCCATGAGTAGAACGGTTGGAGATGTTATATGCAATTAGGGCATGGCGATTTTCTGGTGGACCACCCCCAGTTGAGTAAACTATGAAGTATAGCACCCCATTACATATTACACTCTCATTACCACCTCTCCACCCTATCAAAACCTCTGTCAAAGTAGTCACCCAGATCACCTTTTCTGAATTGTATATATGAATTGAGATGTCCCATTGGGAAAAGTTTTCAGGGACTTGCTTTGATTTTATGATTGCCACAGTATAACTGTGTGATTCCCTGTTCACCGAGATTGCTAATGCACTGTAATCAGAAAATTTCAAACCTGGGGGCTCCTCAAGCTTTCTGCAACCTTTAGCGATAGGGTTGCAAACACATAATTCACTTCTACTATCATTGTCCATGAAGCAAACCAAGCCACATGATGAAGCAATGAAACAATTAGAAGTGTCAATGCAGGGAAGTTCAATACTGTACCATTTCCGAAGAATGGGGTCATAAGCATAACCAATTGCTTCATCAGAGCTTGTAAACATAAAGTACCAAGGCTTGTGTGGCAGCACATGTGAAAGGTTCCAAAAAAAACTTTCTGAAGTAACAATCTCATGCCATCTTTTACACACACAACCCGCTCTGAAAATGCTTGCAATGGGGAGATAGGCTAGGATACGTTCCAATAAATCATCAGGCAAAATCACATCCACAGAAAAAGCAGTAGTTTCTTTATCATCTTCATCACCAAGTTCTAAAAATGAATTAAACTCTTCGGTTTCCCTCAGTGTGTCATCATAGTAGTGGCTGACCCATGATGTTTCACCCGCCATAATAGAGTTGGAAGGAAATACCTATAAATATATTAAAATAATAAAATATAAGGCAAATATCATCTGTGCATTAGAGTGTCCCAACACCAAATAAGAAAGACAACCAGGGGTTCAGTCACCTGAAAAGATACTAGATCATGAAGACATAATATCCTAAGTTTGAACAATACAAGGTGAAGCATCCCACGTGGAAATGAAAAAGGTATTTTAAATTATACAACTCACATTACCATATGAAGAACATAGACAAAACTACATGCACCCAAAAAAAAAAAAAAATTCCCCGCACAGGGTAAACTAAGGATGAAAGGGTTAAAATACAACAAAAATAAACATCAGATCTTACAAAAGGAGAGAAGACATACAAAAAAATTCGCCCACTTTTAAGTCGGTGTTACAATATTAAATCTGAACCTGAGGAGAGGGGCAATACAAAGGAACACAGCCATAAGTTATCCACATTCCATGTATCTTATGAGTCTACATAAGGGGTAACCTAAAGAATGGTATGGAAAAGATGTGCAGCGCTAATAAAAGAGAATATCTGGGCTTGCCCCCATGCATTGGGGATGATCCTAAGAACGATTTGGTAAAGCTAACAGTAAATTGCTCAACTTCATAGTCAAAGTTTAGGCATGCTTGTTGCAGATTGCTAGGTAAAGCAATGCAGTACCTTAAACGGAAAATAAAGAAGACAATCGCATACATCGTAATAATAGTATGAGAGAATAAAGCAAACAGAAGAAATTATTCCTATATTCCGATATCATATAAAACATTATATTCGGCCTACCAATTGGTAACTCCACAAGCACGCTCAAAATTTTACATGCTTCCAGGTTTCCCCAGATATTTGGTCCCAAAGTTAAACCACTGAGAAATTAAAAATAGATACAACGCCCAACCCAAGGATGAAATTTTATCAAACGGAAAAAAGTAGCGAATTTTCTATGTAATGTAAGATACCTTCAAATACCTCACAAACAGAAGCAAGCATTGCAACTTACTGATTCCTCACAAGCAGTGAATATATAAGCATTTATTCAGAACGAGGAAAAGAAGTTAAAGCCAACCTTTCTTAACCCAACTTCCCAAAAAGCCCGTTAATCCAAAGAAAATTTCCCCCATGGCCTTATCATCAAACCCTATGAAGGTTGGTATGATTCAAACAAATAGCACAGGGGGAGAGAAAATCGAATGTTGAATACCCATCAAACGCCCAATCTTCGCAATCCTGTGAACTAAAAATTTGCAACCATCCCAAAATGATAAACACATACAGATCAATGAAGACACAGGAGCACCAACAAAATTTCAGGAAACATTTTTTATAGAAAAACAAAAAAGTAAAGGAAAACATTTTGAGAATTTGAAAACCATCACATACATACACATACCTTACTTAAAGCTTAAACCCTCTTCCACTGTCACAGCGCAAATGGGTCTGAGCAGATTCATCGAGTTTCCGGGATTAAAGCGAAGGCAAGAGCAAATGGGGAAAGGAGATGTTGCTGCGATTAATCATTCATTGAATATCGCAATTCACATCAGCCTCAGTAAGCATTGAACTTTGGGGAGAAAATAGAATGGACTACGTATAATTTTCCTTCATATGGAAAAGCAACGAAATCGGTTGCTCTAGATTTGGTTGATAAACAAGGCCAAGCAACCCACAGTGTGAGAGAGAGAAATAAGTAGAGAGAGAAGTGGAGAGAAACGGAGAGAGAAGCGTGTTTTTTGTTTCTTTTCTTTTTGGTTCCTTTTCTATACAAGAAAAACGACAGGCAGGGAATGAAGTGAGAAGGCGGTTTTTCTATAGGAATGGTGCTTTTTGTTGGGGAGAAAGAAGCGCGTGCGGCGCGTGCTTCTTGTTTTTTTTTTAGTTTTTTGTAAGGGAAGGTTGAGGTGTCGTTCAACGTGAACGAAGGCGACTATGATACAGGCCTCGTTTGTTACATGGGAGTGGATTATGATAGAATGAAAATAAGAAATGGAATGAAAATAAAAAAAATTTTGTATTTCATAATTATATTTGATATAATAAAAAAAATATAAATATTTTTATTTTTTAATATTTGAAATAAAATGAAAGAGGGATTTAAAAATTAAAATATTTTTTATTATTTTTTATTATTAATAATTATAAAATATAATAAAATAATTATTTTTAATTATCAATAAAATAAAAAAATAATTATTTTTTATTTTTGATAATAATAAAATAATAAAATTTTAATTTTAAAAAATTAATTTTAATTATTTTTACCATCAAAAATTCAAACACACAAGGTAAGATAATCTAAAAATTTATTTTTTCTCAAAATAAACTACTTTCTATCAAAGATATGAAGGATTGTACTCTCCTATATTTAAGGGTTTCAACTCTCTAAAAAAAAAATCACTTTGCATACCAAACATGTTTTTCCTACTCTCCTGTTCCCTTTCTCATTCTATGAACGTTGTCTCCTATCTACCCAACGAGGCTTAAAGGTTTGGCCACAATTAATAGAAAATATTTATGAAATTTATTTATTTATTTTTTCTTTGTCACTTCTAAACCTCATTTATCGTGACCTTTAGACCATATTACCATAAAAAAAAATTATAAATTCTCTCTCACTTATCCTTGTTCCTTAGATATAGCATAATTTTATTTTTTAATTTGAAGAGTCATGTTTACTAAAGAACTATGACCTTCAAATAAACAAATTGGGTCATGATTGCTCACTGTGACTCATTTGAACAAAAATTAAAAAAAGATTATGATTACTCATGAAACCTAAAATTAAAAAAAATAATAATTCAAATGAATCATAGTTGGATCAAAATTTTAACGTTGACACGAGAATAACTTATGTCCACGTGGTAACATTTGATTGGGCCACTCAAATTACGTAATCATGTAAACAAATATTATTGGTTGAGAAAAAGAATATTATCTATATAATTTTTTTTACCATTACTTTCCAACTTTAAAACTCATGGCTGGCTTCCTCGTTTTCGTCACCATTGCTTCTTGGTCTCTTCATTTTGCCATTTTCTTCATCCCCCTTCATCTTTCTAGTTTCTATTGTGGTGTTTCTTCAATCATTTTTTACAGAGGCAACATTTTACAATATAAAAGGAGAATTTCACAAAAGAAGAAGAAAAAAATAAAGCACATCTAATTCATGAATATACAACAGAAGAAGTAGGCTCAAGTGTCTATAGAGATTAAACATCTAGTATGTATTTTAATGTTTTAATTTTTTGTTTAAAATATTATTATATTGTAGTTAAATTTTAAATTTGTGATATATTTATTTTCAATGGTTTGATTTGAACTATGTTGATTTTTTTTTTTTGCTTAACATGTGGTTATATTATAGTTGAAGTTTAAATTTGTTTCAAAAATGTCAAATAAATTTACAATTATATAATATTTGTTAAGAAACAAATAAGATTGAAAAAATGGAATGTTTAGGATAAAAAATATAATATGAAAAAAATATAAAGATATGATATTGTAAATGTACAGGAATAAAAGGATTGTTTATTGTATGATATGATAATAAGATATTATGAAAATATAATATGAAGAAACTGAAAAAAATGTTATATAAAATATAATATGAAAATTATTGTTAAAAAATATTACAAAAGAATTAAAGTATTGTAAAAATTATAATATGTGAAAAAATAATATTATAAAATAACAATTATTAAAAAATTTTAACATTGGATAATATTGTAATAAAATATTATAATATTAGATAAAATATTATAAAAAAATATTACAAAAATATGTTATGGAAAAAAATAAAAATGTTTTAAAAAAAAAAATGAAAAAGCATTGTGAAAAAATATTATAAAAGAAAAAGTATTGTCAAAAAGTATTGTAAGAATTATAATGTGGAAAAAATGAAAAAAAAATTATAATATTATAAAAATAGAATTATTAAATAATTTTTTAATATTAAATAATATTATAATAAAATATTATAATATTGGAAAAATTATTATAAAAATATTAGGAAAATATAACATAAAAAATAAAAATGTTTAAAAAATATAATATGAAAAAGTATTGTAAAAAAATATTGTAAGAATTATGATGTGAGAAAAATGAAAAAAGTATAATATTATAAAAAATAGAATTATTAAATAATTTTTTAATATTGAATAATATTATAGTAAAATATTGTAATATTGGATAAAATTTTATAAAAAATATTATGAAAATATAATATAAAAAACATAAAAATTTTTAAAACATATAATATGAAAAAGTATTGTGAAAAAATATTATAAAAAAATAAAAAATATTGTAAAAAAATATTGTAAAATTTATAATGTGAAAAAAATATTAAAATATAATATTAAAAAGTACAATTATGAAAGAATTTTTTAATATTATATTAATTCAATATATTAAAAAATATATTAGTTGAATAAGAATTTTAGTTATTTATAAACTTTGTATAATATTTTAGATATTAGTGGCAGTGTTGTTCGAATTGACGAAATGAATAACAAAAAAAAAAGTTATATGCTTATGCTCAAATTGATAAATATGTGAAATTGAAGAGGGAACAACATTTATCACAAATATAATTGATGTAATGATTGTTGATTCTAACATTTCTTTGAAGAAGTTAAAACAAGAGGTTATGGAACAGCTACGGATAGGCTCAAATAAATATGTCTTAATTGATGTATAGGCATCCAGTGTCACTAAAACCCACAAAGTATCTAACATGTAAGCTGATGAGGATGTCAACATCCAAGCAATATAGGTAGCAAATGCAAACTTTCTATCACACATTGGTTCAGTAAAGTTGTACATAGAAATATCATCAAAGGAAATGGATTTAAATGTAGCAACTCAAGCAACAACTAACTATGTATCAGATCCATTTCCATCCTCTAACCACGTTAACATCATAGGCAATCAGCTTGCCTTATTTAGGATATACTTTGTCAGCACTGGTCAATTCCACACCGAACACACAACAATTCAACAATATCCAACTATTGGTATAGTTAACTAGACCTCCCATCCGAGTTCATCTTGTCCGCAAGTTGATTATATCTCACAACCAAGTTTGTCACATAAACTAATTGGTGCCCCTCTTCTCCTCCAAAAAAGACAAAGGACATTGGATGAATTTGATGAAGATGATGAATATAATACTACTTCTTACTATTACAGTGATAGTGGTGATATAGATGATAATGAAGACACTAATTACGTGAATGCTGCAGTGAATCCAACAACCTCCATAAATATTTATGATGATGTGACGATTGTAATCCTTGAACAGATAGATGTAGATGATGTGAGAGTTTCTGACTATGTCAAAATGGAAGAGGCGGTAATAAACATGAATTATATCCAAGAGCTATATGTAGGCATGCTGTATTATGGTTAACGGTCTTTTTATCAAACAATAAATATATACTCAATATGTGCACATTACACTTTTAAGGTGTTCCATTCCTCAAGAAAGTACAAAGAATATAAATGCCTTTAATATAGACAGGGGTCATGTGAGTGGAGGGTCAAGGCTTGTTATCTAAAGAAAAAAAACCATTAGGAGATAAAAAAATATAATGAACCTCATATACGTGTTTTAATATTATTATCACATGACTATCTAAAATTAGACTCTGATATTATTTCAGTATACATTATATCAATGGTGACTGGGAATCTTAGGGTGTCAATTTGAGAGGTTATTAAGTAGGTACATTATATATTTGGATACTATGTTCCATACAAGAAGGCTTTGAAGGGAAAACATTAAGCCATTTCACATGTATTTAGAAATTGAAAGAAGTTCTATGCCTTGTTACCTAGGTAGGTGACTGTTGTTCAACATTTTATACCCAGATTGTACAATGACTTTATACATAAAAATGTGTATAAACTAGTGTTGCTATTGGTGAGTTAGTCATGTTTCATCGAGTATTATGAACTTTTAGGTCGTCCATTAAGGTGTTTAACTACTTGAAACTAATTATTCAAATAGATGGGACATTCCTTTATAATAAATATAAAGAGACCATACTAATCGCAAGCATACAAGATGGTGAAAGGAACATTGTTTCACTTGTTTTTGCAATAGTCGAGGGAGAAACATATGAGGCATGGGTATAGTTCTTATTTAACCTCATGCTCAAAGACAAGACCCACTTAGACTAGTAGAAAGAAAATGAGAACTGCATGCTTGCGTGATGGACCTAGCAAGATATTTTGTCACTTAAATTGATGTCATTAGAGCCCTAAATCACTCTTTAAAATATATAAGATGATATTGGAAGGTTACCCACCGGTGGAACTACTTCATTAATAATGCTCATGATTTTGTGGTAATTTTTAGGGACTTGTCACAATTATTTTACTTCACTTTCCCTATACTTGTTATAGTTATTTTACTTCACTTTCCTTGTATATATTATATATGTAATTCTAGATTTTTTTTTTATTATAAGCTAATGTAGTTGATCGCTTACGGCTACTTGTTATAGACGACCATTCACCGCTTGATTTTGTTGTAGTCATTAATTGTACTAGTATCCTTGATACACTTGGCGAGCATCAAGACATGATGATTTCTCAAATTACTCCTCTTGCACCTCAGTTGCCTAGGCCACAGCTTCTTCTAAGTCGCATAATGTCATACCATAATATTTCTAGTATCACCTTACTCATTCAAGGTGGATTACATGTCATACCATGTACTTTCCACTATCATACATTCTCATTCATGGGGAATTGCACAAATTCTTGGGAAATGAGCAAGAACAATCCATTATTTAATACATATTTTCACGTTACGTCAATGTTCAAAATTATAATTCACTTTACATGGGTCCCATGGATTTTCCAACATCATTTTATAGTCATTTACCAATCATACAATTCACAAGTAATCCAAAATAACACATAATCCACGAATTTCATGGAGAAAACCCTAAAATTTTCACTTATTTCCTCAAACAGCATATGGTAGATTTTAGGAGTAACTTTGAAAAATCATAACTAAATGTAGAAAAATTAAAATCTGTCATACCATAGCTTTGTGGAAAGCTTTGAGTATTAACTTTACAATAAAAATAATTCTCAACCACGAAAATCTCATCTAGACCATGCTTGACATCAGAAAAAATAGGAAGGTTGAGCTATCTAGAAATCTAACACAACTTAATGATATAAACTTCAAAAATTCATAGTTAATTCTAAAAAATTTTAATCCATGCAATCTATACTAATTTAGAAAGTTATGGATGTTAACTAGAGGAAAAAAATAGTTTCAAACCAATATAAGAGCATTTAGACCCCAAAAATCAATTAAATAATAACATCGATTTGGAGGTGTGCTTAGAATAGAATAGCAACTTCAAAACTCATATCTCCCTTTCTAGACATCTAATTAAGGTGCTTCTAATTGCTACAGGTCATTGGGAAGGTCTAGTTTCCTTCTGTAAAATTTCATTTCAATTAGATTTCATTTGCCTCATGAGTGATAGAGTTTCATTTCTGGCTATATGAACAGTAACTCTAACTAAAACTAAAAAAATTCCCAACTTCAAAATTTTGCCAAAAATTTCATAAATCTCTAAATATTCTGCACTTTAACTTCTCAAAAAACTCTTAATAAGATCTAGATATGTCAAATTTCAAATTAAGGAGAGCTCATTTGGATAAAAAGTGACACAACCCACCAATATGGTCATTTTTCATTCTCATAATGCAACTCTTTAGTTCAAATGGCTCCTTTTAGTATTTGGCACCTCTTAGGCAAGTTTTAAAGTATAAATGTGACTTGTGTGAACTGCTCAAGTGGTTTCAAATCCTATACATCTCAAATTGGCTATCCTACACTCAACAATGCATACACCTGAGTAGGCATCCAAGTGTTCAAAATTCATATTCTCATTGTCTTGATACCATACAATATTCATATACTATTTACATATGATATTACAATTTTTCAATGATTCATAATTCAAAAAATAATATTTACATAACCATTTTAACTATTAGATATAAAAGGGACTACATGATAAACAAATTATAGTCTCTTTAAGATGTTTGACTTGCATTCCTTAGTTTTTGAAAGCCACCTAAGGCCATAGGGATAAAGGAGGGAAGGGGAGTAAAATTTCTAGAATCTCAATAGCTCACACACCCATTCACATACACATTTAAGGTATACATACATTAAGTGCATAAATGCAAAGGTGAAATAAACATAAAGCATGCTAGAAGTTCATTTCCATGCCACCATTATATATCAACTCAAGTATATGCATTAGGGACTTTTGTTTTTGTCTCACCCTATTTCTAGAACTTTTGGATTTGCCTCACCTTTGGCCTAAGGGTTTTTAACTTAGCCTCACCTATCAAGAGACTTTTGGCCTAGTCTCATCCTTGCCTTAAGACTTTTGGCATCTTCTCACCCATATTAAGGGTCTTTTGGGATCACCTCACCCTTGTGAGTAATTTCCACAAGCAAAGCCCTTCAAGAGCACACATTGGTACCAATGCAATCTTAAAGCATCAAGTGGCATGTTCTCCAATCATAGAGACACATTCATGCACACAAAGACATACATACACATAAGAATGCAAGGAGAATAGGGTGGAGAACTACCTTGTTATTTATGCAAGCTTTACTTTGCCTTGCTCCTTCCCTTTTTTAGTTCCACTAGCACAACTAGGTAGGGTTTGGTTTCCTTGGCCTAAAGATCATGAATAACACTCTATTTTATTCTTGAAGCAAGCCAAAGCATTCAATTTATTCTTAAGAACATACTTGGTTCCATAAGTCACATAATGGTTCCATAAATGGCCTATTTAAGCAACCATCATGATTCAAGTTCTTGGCTCCATTCTCTTCTTATTTCTAGGCCTCTTGATCTCATTTAAGGTCATTGGAGCCATTACATATTTATTTATAAAAGTCTAGACACAAGTTGCTTCATGAGGTCACGTTATGGAAGTCATGGCCTCATCTCCCAATCTATGGCTCTTAAATTTCTCTTAACGGTTCCTCCTACCTTGTACCATCATATAAAGTCCCAAACCAAGGGTAGAATAAATTAAAACACTTCCTAACCTATTCAAGTAGCCTAGGCCGAGACATGAGGGGGAAGAAGAGTTCATGGTCTTCTTGATTTTTTCTTGATGGGAGACACACTTGGGAGGCTTCCTAGAGGTCTTAGGAGCTCAATTAAATACTTACACATGCAAGGAAATTCAAGAATCAAATCAGTTTTTACATTGTGTTCATGAATTCTACACTTTCCAAACTTAAAATTCCATTAAGTTTCCTTGCAATTTCTTTACATAATCCAAGTTCTTATAGCCTAATTTAATGAATTCTCACTAGTTTTAGAATAGAAACTCTCCCCAATTCTTGGTTCTGTGTAGGGCCAAAACATAGGAGAAGAAGCTAGGGAAAAGAAGTAACATATTGTAAGAAAATACCTTGATTCAAGCTCTTTCCAAGAGGTTCTTCCCTTGCTTTATTCTTCTCCTTGAATTTCTAACTGTTCCCCTCTTATTCAAGGCCAAAACAAAACCATTTAAGCATCCAAAACCATAGGAAAATAGAGCAAAGAGAGGAGAACAACTTTAAAGAAGAGAAAGTCATGAAATTCCTTGAATTTACTTATTTTTCTTGGCTTTCTTCTTTCTTCTCTTATGCTTCTTCTTGTGCGTCTCTTTCTTGGTAGCCTCTCCATTTATTTGGACGATGCAAAGTTGGTGAGAAAAAGCTATTGGGAATCATGTGAGGCACACAGCGGAATTTAAAATTTTTGATCCTGATTCCTACCAAGGATCCGTCAAAATCACTTAAACAGAATAGGTTCAGAGAATTACTTTTTCTGTTGATTGAGTTTGCTGTTTACTCTTCGTCTGAATCACAAGAACTGACCACAGATCGGCTCCCTCTACTGGTATCCACACGAACGGGGTTCAGACTCTCGAACAGTGTGTTAGCACCTATCTGTACGACGTCCGTACAGTTCCGTGTACATCCGTACGATGTCCGTACAATTTTGTCCATGTCCGTACATTGTCCCTCTCTCTAGGATTTTTGGAGGTAGCTCTAGAAAAAAAATTTTCTGATATAGAAACCTTATTTATAAACTAGGGTTTCATATATCATCAAATATATTTATTATTTTAAATTCAAATCTATCTATAGTTTAAATTTAAACTAACAATATCTAGAGCCTAATTTAAATTTAAATTATTTGATTAGTTTAAATTTAAATCTATCTAATAGAATCAAATTTAAACTAATTCATATATATATATATATATAATATCAAATATAATATATATATTTCGAATTTAATTATTTATATATATAAATAATTCCTCCATCCTAGATTTAAAAATTAAATTCATTGAATTTAAACATATTTTTTATTCAATAAATGTGGATATTTTAGCTCGAGTTAGTCCGTTCTTATGTGTGACCGTGTAGGCCCATATGATGTTGGCAGTGGGCTAACTACACTTTTGACCCACAAGTCACAAGTGGCCTCTAGCAAGACATTGTGACTACCCAAATCATACGGGATCAGTGATCCAATACAACCTATCTTACAATCCTATCATATCCCTTTTGTCACACGATATCTAGATCGAGTATAAGGCATGGAAATGTCATCTTCAACTTGCTCGATCGTAACTTTCTCAATCTCCAAACAGACTGATATAAGATGGAACCCTTTCCATCTGAGCATGGCCATGCATTTCTCAGTCACACTCATCGAGGGGCCCAAAAATATCTCTCTATTACAAATTCCATCTTGACCACTCATCTTCCTCTGCATGGATTCTACTATATTCGATTATAACCTTTATAATCACCCGGTTAAAGGTGACATTAGACTATGCCAAAGTACAATGTCCTTTATGTAGGAATCTATGGTGATCTCAAGTCTAAGGGATCAATGACATGGTTATATATGAGATAAACTTATGACCTAATCCATGTAACTTATCTCATTACAGGTCTATCTAACATCCTATTTTCTAATACACGCCTATGATTTTGATTCATATCATCATACATGATTAACACTTAATCAATCAAAATCATATTAGTCTTAATTTATCGTTGTTCCCACAAAGATGATTGACTAGGGACATTTTGGATAATCTAAAAAATGACTTATCCATGGATATTATTATATATAAACATACAAATAATATAATAATGTAATAAAAAAAGCCCTTATTTCGTAATAAAAATAATGTTCATAATATAATGATTAGCCTACGGCACAATCTCTAACAACTCCCACTTGCACTAGGTTCAATTATTAATGTTTCTAATATCCATTGACCTAACATGACGATCATACTTAGCCCGTGCAAGCGGCTTAGTAAGAGGATCAGTAACATTATCATCAGTTGGTACTTTGCATATCTTTATATTACCTCTATCAATGATTTCTCTGATAAGGTGATATCGCTTGAGTATGTGTTTGGTCCTTTGATGTGATCTAGGCTCTTTAGCCTCCATTGTTGTCATAGAACAAATCTATCAGATTTGAGATGGTAGGCACCACCCCTACCTCAGTGATGAGCTTTTTAATCTAAACAGCTTTCTTAGCTACATCTGATGCTGCTAGGTATTCAGCTTCTGTTGTAGAATTAGCCATAGTACTTTGCTTTGAGCTCTTCCAACTTATTGCTCCACCATTCAAATAGAATACAAATCCTGATTGCGATATAGAATCATCTTTGTCAGATTGGAAACTTGCATCTATGTAACTGTTTACTACAAGCTTCTCATCCAATCCTCCATATACCAAGAATACATCCTTAGTTCTTCTCAAATACTTTAGGATATTCTTGACGGTAGTCCAGTGATTCTCACTTGGATCTGATTGAAATCTACTAGTCATACTCAAGGCATATAAGACATCCGGTCAAGTGCACAACATGGCATACATGATAGATCCAATAGCCGAGGCATATGGAATCTTACTCATGCATTCTCGCTCATCACATGTACTAGAACACTGAGTCTTGCTGAGATTGATGCCATGAGACATAGGTACAAAACTCCTTTTTGAATCTTGCATACTAAATCTATGCAATACATTGTCTATGTAGGTGCATTGACTTAGATCGATTAGCTTATTAGATCTATCTCTATAAATCTTAATCCCAAGGATGTAATTGGCCTCGCCTAAATCCTTCATTGAGAAACACTTTCCTAACCAAGACTTAACAATCTGCAAGGTAAGAATGTCATTTCGAATGAGTAGGATGTCATCAACATAAAGCATTAGAAATACAATTGTGCTCCCACTAACCTTCTTGTAAACACAAGGTTCATCAATATGTTAGATAAAACCAAAATCTTTGACTACTTTGTCAAAGTGATTATTCCAACTCCGAGATACTTGTTTTAATCCATAAATGGATTTTTGAAACTTACAAACCTTCCCAGAATCCTTTGGATGCATAAAACCTTCAGGTTGTGTCATATACACATTCTCAAGTAGCTTTCTATTAAGGAATGCTGTTTTCACGTCCATTTGCCAAATCTCATAATCATAGTACGCAGCAATGGCGAGAAGGATCCTGATTGATTTGATCATAGCAACTGGTGAAAAGGTTTTATCATAGTCTATACCATGTGTTTGTTTGAATCCTTTTACAACCAATCGTGCCTTAAAGATATGCACTTAGCCATCTATGTCAGTTTTCTTCTTGAAAACCCACTTGCACCCTATGACTTTTATACCTTCAGGTGGGTCAATCAAGGTCCATACCTGATTGTTATACATGGATTGCATCTCAGACTTCATGAATTCTATCCATTTCTCAGAGTCTGATCCCATTATGGCCTCTTGATAGGTGGTTGGCTCATTTTGATTAATGAGCAACACATCACGATTTTCAGTTAAAAGAAATCCATATCTTTGAGGCTGATGTCGTGTCCTATCAGACCTTTGTGGGTCTTGTGTTACTTGAGTAGGCTCAACAACTTGTTGTGAGTCTTCTCGATTTTCTATCTGCGGTTTAATGCGATTTGGTGGCTCTCAAACTTCTTTGAGATGTTTCTTACTCCCACCAGTTCTTTTAGAGATGAATTCTCTTTCTAAAAAGATACCATTCCGAGTAACAAACAATTTGTTCTTAGTGGGTTTGTAGAAGTAGTATCCTTTAGTTTCCTTGGGATAACCCACAAAAAGCATTTTATAGATTTGGGTGCTAGTTTATCTGAGGCCTGTTTGCTTAACATATGTCTCGCATCCCCAAATCTTGAGAAAAGATAAACTGAGCTTCTTCCCAATCCATATCTCATATGGTGTCTTTTCAACCACCTTATATAGAACACAGTTTAGTGTAAACGCAGCTGTTTCTAATGCATAGCCCCAAAAAGATGATGGAAGATCCGTTTGACTCATCATGGATCGAACCATATCTAATAAGGTTCGATTCCTCCGTTCAGAAACATCATTCCATTGTGGAGTACCTAGTGGGGTCAATTGAGAGACAATTCCACAATTTCTTAGATGGTCAATTAACTCTTGGCTCAAATATTCACCACCTCGATTGGATCAAAGTGCTTTAATAGATTTGGCAAGCTGATTATGTACCTCATTTTGGAATGTTTTGAATATTTCAAAAGCTTCAGATTTGTGTCTCATTAAATAGATATAACCATATCTACTATAGTTATCTATAAAAGTAATGAAGTACAAGTAGTCTCCTCTAGTAGTTGTACTTAGTGGACTATATACATCGATATGTACTAGGCCCAATAAGTCAGTGGCTCGCTCACTGTGCTCAGTGAAGGGTGCCTTAGTCATCTTTCCTAATATACAAGATTTGCATGTGTCAAATGATTCAAAATCAAATGATTTCAGAAGTCTATCTTGATGGAGCTTTGAAATGCATTTCTCATTTATGTGACCTAGACGACAGTGCCAGAGATAAGTCGGATTCAAGTCGTTAGTCTTGATCCTATTGGTAGTTATGTTATAGATATCTTGATTATTGGGAGCATAAAGATTTAAATAATAATGACCACCATGTAAATCACCATCCACATAAAAGATGTCATTAAAATAAATAGAACATTTTTTATTCCCAATTATTGAAGTAAAACCTTCCTTATCTAAATAAGAAAGTGAAACAATGTTTCTACTCAAAGCAAGAACATGATAGCAATTGTTCAAAATTAACAAAAGCTCACTAGGCAAAACTAATTTATAAGTACCTACGGTTAAAGCAGCAACTCTTGCTCTGTTTCTAACTCGTAGGTCTATTTCGCCCTTTTTCAGCTTCTTACTCTTTTTGAGATCCTGCACATTTGTACAAATGTGAGTTCTACATGCAGTATCTAATACCCACATAGGAGAAGTAGAAAGATTAATTTCTATAACATAGATACCTGAAGTAATAGCCCCACTGTTCCTTTTTTTCTTTAGATCTTCTAGGTAGAGCTTATAGTTTCTCTTCTAATGACTAGGCTCATTGCAAAAGAAACACTGTCCTTCCTTAGGAGGCTTCGCCTTCTTGGCTTCAGGCTTAGGATTGGGTTTGGGCTTGTTTTGTTTGCTAGACTTTTTGTCAGGGCCCTTTCCCTTTCCCTTGCCTTTACCTTTCTTTTTCATTCTTTTTCCTTTCTGAACCATTAAAACAATGCTAGGCTTTTTTTTTTATATTCTACTCAGCAGTTTTAAGCATCCCATGCAGTTCAGAAACGGATTTCTCTATGTTGTTCATATTGTAGTTCATGAAAAACTGGTCATAACTTTCCGGGAGCGAGTTTAAGATCAAATCTGTAGCTAACTCCTGACTCATGGGAAATCCGAGCCTCTCAAGGTGATCAATATAACCTTTCATCTTCAAAACATGAGTGCTAACTGATGCACCTTCAGCCATCTTGTAAGAATGTAAGGCCTTTGTGGTCTCATACCTTTCTTGCCTTACCTATTGCTGAAACATTTCCTTGAGATGCACAATCATCTCATAAGCCTCCATGTGTTCCAGATCTCTCTGAAGTTTTGGGACCATAGTGGTTAGAATCAGGCATCCTACATCCACAGAGTCATTGAGACGCTTAGTGTGGGCATCCCTCTGGTCTCTTGGAGCATTGGCTGCAGGCTCTTCAGGAATGGGTTCATCTAGGACATATAACTTTCTTTCCTGCTTGAAAACAATTCTCAAGTTCTTGAACCAGTCAAGAAAGTTGGTCCCATTGAGTTCGTCCTTCTCAAGGACAAATCACAATGATAGTGTAGCAGAGTTACTTGTTGACATTTTTTCTACAACAAAATATGCAAAAATCAAATTAATAACTTTCCACTAAAATAACTCTCAATTTAATTTAGCGAGCTAAGACCCATATTTCACTTAATTATAAGTCCACTTTGGCAAGATGCATAAAATTAAGCTATTTAGGTAAGTAACTCGTTTACCAATTATATCACATGTAACTCTTAGATCTTTTATGAGATTCAATTATCTCATAATCTGACATGTTTAATCCTATCTAATGCCTGGAGACCCAAAACTATTTTGATAGTTTCAATTAAGTCAAACCACTATGAAGCTTATGAGTATCACCATTACCTAAGCTGCCTTACCAAAATAACCTAAATGTATCCCACTTTGGTGGAACCTACAGTCAGGTGATCAAAGTCTTAACAGATGTTCATTAGTGGGCGGCATTGTAACTTAAAATTTTACACAAGGGATTTTATTTCATTATTTCATAAAACTAGTCATCACATAATTATATATTACGATAGCATCAAAACATACATGCATATGATCTCATCATAAGTCTTAAAATAAATGTGACACAATATGACCCATCTATCCTATCTCCTCCCAAGCTAATGAAAGGATTCCTTTAAGATAAAATCTATATATACAAAGAGAAACCTTGCTTGAACATTCGAGGGGAGGCACGACACGCAGGCCGTATTTTAAAAATTACAAACCATAAGTATCCTAGGGCCATATCATGCATCATACCCATCTAAGCAAATCACAACACAAACACACATGTTACAAACATCTCATCTCATATGAAAGACTGCAAATTTAGTGAATTTATTTTAAATTAGATTGTGTTGCGCTAGGATTAGATAGCAGCGGCGGATTCATTCAGTGCGTCACATATATAGCGAAACGAATTCGAAATGATTTCATCAATCACAGATTCATTAAAAGGATCTCTACGCTTAGATTTTATGCTTTAAAATAATTTGATCAAATCAACATCGCATACATATCTCATATCAGCACATGCGAAAAATTAAGCATAAGATAAAATTCTTAGAACACATAGGTACTCAATTTAAGCAATTATTGACGTGGCTCTGATACCATTGTTGGGAATCATGGGAGGCACACAGCGGAATTTAAAATTTTTGATCCTGAATCCCACCAAGGATCTGTCAAAATCGCTTAAACGGAATAGGTTTAGAGAATTACCTTTTCTGTTGATTGAGTTTGCTATTTACTTTTTGTTTGGATCATAAGAACTGACCGCAAATCGGCTCCCTCTACTGGTATCCACATAAATGGGGTTCAACAACCTGAATAGTGTGTTAGCACCTATACGTACAGTTTCAGACACGTTCGTACGACGTCCGTATAATTCCGTGAACGTTTGTACACTGTCCCTCTCTCTAGGATTTTTGGATGCAGCTTTAGAAAAAAAATTTTCTGGTATGAAAACCCTATTTATAGAATAAGGTTTCAGATATATTTAATTAATTAAATTAATTAAATATATCATCAAATATATTTATTAGTTTAAATTCAAATTTATCTATAGTTTAAATTTAAACTAACAATATCTAGAGTCTAATTTAAATTTAAATTATCTGATTAGTTTAAATTTAAATCTATCTAATAGAATCAAATTTAAACTAATTCATATATATATACATATATATAATATCAAATATAACATATATTTTGAATTTAATTATTTATATATATAAATAATTCCTCCATCCTAGATTTAAAAATTAAATTCATTGAATCTAGACACATTTTTGATTTAATGAATGTGGATATTTTAGCTCGAGTGGTCCATTCTTGTGTGCGGCCTTGCAGGCCCATATAATGTTGGCAGTGGGCCAACTGCACTGTTTGACCTACAAGTCACAAGCGGCCTCTAGCAAGACATTATGACTACTCAAATCATACGAGATTGGTGATCCGATGCAACCTATCTTACAACCCAATCATATCCCTTTTGTCACACGACATCTAGATTGAGTATGAGGCATGAAAATGTCATCCTCAACTTGCTCGATCGTAACTTTCTTGATCTCCGAGCAATCTGATATAAGATGGAACCCTTTCCATCTTAGCATGGCCATGCATTTCTCAGTCATACTCATCGAGGGGCCCAGAGATATCTTTTTATTAATCAGAGGGACAAATTTCATCTTGACTACTCATCTTCCTTTGCATGGATTCCACTATACCTGATCATAGCCTTTATAATCACCCAGTTAAAGGTGACATTAGACTATGCCAAAGTACAGTGTCCTTTATGTAGGAATCTATGGTGATCTCAAGTCCAAGGGATCAATAACACGATTATATATGAGATAAACTTATAACCTAATCCATGTAGCTTATCTCACGACAGGTCTATCCAGCGTCCTGTTCTCTAATGCACGCCTATGATTTTAATTCATATCATCATACATGATTAATACTTAATCAATCAAAATTATACTAGTCTTAATTCATCGTTATTCCCACAAGGATGATTGATTAGGGACATTCTGGATAATCTAAAAAATGACTTATCCATGGATATTATTATATATAAACATGCAAATAATATAATAATGTAATAAAAGAAAACTCTTATTTCATAATAAAAATAATGTTCACAATACAATGATTGGCCTAGGGCATAATCTCCAATAGAAGTCACAAGATGGGACGCCTAATATAAAGCCAAAAAGGAAGAGAATTATTTTGAAAATTTTCATTTATGTCCCTTGTAATTAGCATTTTTGTTTTAGCTTCGTTTTAGCTCCTTTTTTAGAACTATATTTTCCATCTTAAAATTTAGATTTCCAATAGTATAAAATGCCTTTGGAATTACTCAATTCAGAGTTAAAACCTCTCCGAACAAATCCCTCAAAGTTTAGGTTCACCATCATTAGAAAATGTACATCGGAGGGGTTTCAACTGTCATAGGGCTTCCTATAATTTTTAGGACCTTTGACAACCTTAGAAAACTTAAATTTTTCATTTAAAAAGCCCTCATGTGAGTTTTCCAAAAGGTGCCCATATTTACGAAAATACCACTGGCTTTTTGTTAAATTTTTTGAATCACTCTGGCCCTGATTTCTGGGCAACTCAAGGCTCAATTCCTCATTTTCCATTATTTAGAATTTTATTCTCATTTTAGTTGTGTTAAAACTCTCTATTCAGGGGACTTCCTTTTGAATTCTCACATTTCTAGCCCTTTTTCATCAAATCGGGTGTTACACACAGCAAGGAGAGTTCATGGATATATGTTTTCTAAAATCGAGTGTTATCATGATTCTACCTCTGGTGTTTACACTACATTTATCCTAGCTGGTCCATCTTCTCATACATTGATATAGACGCAGGCCCACCATGATACCACTGGTCCATCTTCTTTCCGAGTAGTACAAACATAGGCCCACCATGACACCGCGGATCCATCTTCTTCCATGTCACCTATGCATTTTGCTAATTTTAGGGGTTCCAGCTCTTCATTTGATATGCTATGCAGTTTTGTTCCTTTCATACACCTATATTTAGATATAACAATATTTGCTTTTGGGTTTGCTTCTAGGTCTTCTGCATACGTTGGATCATAGCTGGCAAGATATATTATACCACATCAGCCAATTTCTCTAGTTCAATCCCCCCAATTGAATATAAATCCTGTGCCATACCAATAGTTAGAAGATGAAGGAAACAATGATAATAAAGAAGAAGAAAAAGTTGAGGATGAAAAAGAAGCCAAGGAGGAGGGTGAGGAATAGGAGGCAGAAGAAGAACACTATCTTATCCAATGACAAGGCCAACGATTAAGAATAAGGATTCAATGTGGCATAGGAAGTTATTTTTTTAACGATGTATATAATTTTTTTTGTACCTATATGTTTATATTTTAGTTCATTGTTCTAGATTATAACTATTCCTTTTCAACAATTACAAAATTTAAATTATTTCAATATCGAGTTCAACAATATTTAATAAGTGTGATTAATTGCTCATCAAATTTGTAAACACTCTTGTTTATTTATCTAGTTTAAAGGAAATTGAACTAACCTTTAATTTTTTATTTTAAACAATTAACTTTCATTTTTCTAAATTAATTTTATAAGTTTCATCGTAAATATTTTTTACATTTTATAATTAATATTTTGATTACTTAAATTACTATACCTAAAAATTTTTAACAAAAATTAACTTCACATTTAGATTAAAAAAATTAATTTAGGGGTCATGGTTAGACCCTAACCGTGACCTCTTTATATATTAAAAGAAAAAAAACATTTTTTTAGATCATGGCCTACTTTCCAAAATAAAAAAATTTAAATCAAAAATAAAAAAATGTTCATATTGTATTTGAGGAAAAAAATTACGATTGTACATAGGGCGAAATAACAATTTTAGCTATTATAATACAATCAATTGTCAACGATTAAGAACAAAAATTTGATATGGCATAAGAAGTCATTTTTTAACGATATGTATAACTTTTATTGTACCTATGCATTAATATTTTAGTTTATCATTTCACCTCATGACTTTTCTTATCAACAATTATAAAATTTTCATTACTTTAATATTGAGTTCAACAATATTTGATAAGTATACTTACTTGTTCATCAAATTTTTAAAACTCTTACTAATTATCAAGTTTTAATGAAATTAACCCTTATTTTTTTAAGAGAATTTTATTTTTCTTAAATAATTTTATCAAATTTAAAGGAATTAAAATTTAATTTTTTAAATATTGGTCCTTTATTTTTCTAAAATAATTTTATTTTTTTAATAATTTTATCAAGGTTAAATTATTTAACATTTAATTTTTTTAAAATACTTAACCTTTATTTTTTTAAAATACTTTTACAGGTTTCATTTTTTGTAATTTTGTAAACCTTATAATTGAAATTTAAATGAATTTTTTTAATATCTTAATTTATAAAATTATTATATTAATACAAATAAAAACTTCTAAATAATAGATTGTTATATATCAAAAATAAATTTCGAAATATCTCCAAATAAAAAAAAAATTAAAAATGGGTCATTTTGAAAATAAAAAAAATTAAAAATAGCAATTGTGACCTTTGAAAATAAATAAAAATAAAAATTGGGTCATGGTTGGTAATCGTGACCTCTCAAATTAAAAAAAAAAAGTTTCTGTGTTGCATATGGGAAATAAGGATTGTAACATCATATATTTATAGCCATGCTTCATGCTATTTCCAAGTCTCATGTTATGCATTCCATAAGAACACAAGAAAATAGCTTATAAAAAGGGAATATTTTAGTGTTGCGTCGCGTATAAAATTTTTGTTCGGTGCTTCACAGACCATGTAAGCTCATGTATCACATTCTCATATTTAATTACATAGATATAATTCATTTCTATCGCCAAAATTGGCCTAGAGCTCGTGTATGGCAAGAGGATACATAAAATTCATGAATACAATTTCAGCCAAAATTTTCTCACTTCTGTCACAAATGTTGGAAATTCGTAATTAATTCTAAGAAAATCAAAATCAAATATACTATGACATTTTGAAAATCTACAGATGTCTACTTTATACTAAAAATATGTCCAAGCCATGAAACATAACAGAGAAGATGTTTGACATTTAAAAATGTGTAGAGGTTTGAACAGCTACTGGTACTTATGTAAGTGTTTGCTATAAATTTCAAAAATATTCAATTAATTTCACAAAAATCCAATCCATGTAAATGATACCAATATGGAAATCTATGGATATTAGCTTTATGGTAAAAATAAATTTAGACCAAAACAAACACATTTAGCTACTGGAATTCAATGGAAGAGTGATCAAGGTTGTGCTACGCTATTGTTACTATTCTAGAATTTCAAAAATTCATAACTCTTAACTTAGACCTCTAAATGAGGTGCTTTTAGTTGCTACAAGTCACTGTAAATGTCTAATTTCTACCTATTAAATTTTATAGCTATTGGACCACGTTTGCCCCTCGGATGACACAATTTCACAATTGACCAAATGAACAGTGATTCTACAGATTCGAAATTTTGATGCCAACTTTGAAAAATCATAGAAAATTCCACAAACCTCCAAATGACTTGGTCTTTGGCTCCTAAAAAGCTCTAGACAAGATCTAATTGCATGCCAAATTTTAAGTCAAGAAGAGGTCATTTATAACACTTTTGGCTCCAACAAGGGGGCAAATTTGGTTCAAATGAGCCATACATTGTTCCACACCCATTTAAGCAACTTAGGAAGCATAAATATAGCATAAATAAGTCTCTCATAAGGTCTAAACCATCATGCAACTCAAATTCATCATGACACATCTATAAACATACATGCACAAGTGGGCTCCCAAGTGGTCAAATTGCATATTTCCATTTATTTAGCTCTATTCTTGATACATACACTATCTTTATATAGTTTTACACTTGTTCAAGGTTTCATGACTCAAAAATAACTTATACATATATACTTAGATATTCTAGTACATCAAAAATAGCAAGATTTTCTAAGAGATAGATATTTAAGCTCTTTAGCTTCCATCCTTTGGATCTTGAACTCCACCTAAACTATATAAGATGAGAGCAAGGAGGGAATGAGATTTATTGAATCTCAACAGGTCATACACCTATTCAAGCACATTTTCAAGGTATACAACATGTTAAGGGTACAAGTATGCAACTAATCAATCTATGAAGTATTCAACTTTCACATTTTTATGTCACAAACTCATGTCAAGCATAAGAATGAGTTCTAGGGACTTTTGGTTTAGTCTCACCCCATTTTTAGGACTTTTGAATTTGCCTCACTCTTAGTTTAGGAACTTTTGACTTAGCCTCATCCATCCAAGGGATTTTTGGCTTTGTTTCACCAATGCCATAAAACTTTTGGCATCTCTTCATCCATATTAAGGGACTTTTGGCACTACCTCACCCTGATGAGCCATTTTCACAATTCAAAGACATTCAAGAAATGTGGGTGGAATTTTTTCTTTTCAAATGACAATATGTTTCAACAATAGACCATTTTGTCTTTTTTATATTGAACACATGAAACTCAAACACATATAATTCCTTAAAAAAGAGATTGAATTCAGTTAACACTTCCTTTATAGGCTTCGACAACATAACATGAAATACCAATGGAATTAACTTTTGTATAAATATGAAATAGTGATGACTTTTGATTCTATATTTCTTTCAATCAATTATATTTATGTAATGCCCAAGCTTTGGTGCATAATCATTGAGAAATCTTAATTCTTTGACTAATTTGGCATTAAGAACATATATAGCCTTTGGTTCTTTACATTTCCCACATTCATTAATCAAGGTAAGTCATTTACAAATCATCTTCATATCTTCACTTACATTTGCTTTGTCCTTTGTCTTCCCCTTTATGTCTATGACAGTTGATAAACATGATTTTTATACACTTTATTCCTCCTAACTTAACCTTTTTAATAATTAAATGTGGCTTAATGAAGGTAATTGAATGGAATTTGATTTTAATTGGCTATTTTTACATTTAAGGAATTAAGTTGCAAATAATTAATTTTAAATACATAAATCATTTTAAATGAACTTTGTGATTTTTCTCCTTTGTTTTTATGCAGATTTTGGGCAATGGAATTTAAAGGAGGAAATTTATTTGAAGAAGGAATGGAGTTGAAGTGAACATGTATGGATCTTTGGATGAATATATTAGGAAGGACCAGGATGCACATGGCTTTGCTCAAGGAAGCAACTCCAGAACAGAGAGAAGAAGGGCTGGAACAAGCTAAAAAATGAAGGAGAACTCCACGTGAGAAGGTGGAGTTTGAGCTGATACAGAATACACAAAGCAGATGAAAGGAAACATGAAAAGGAGAAGCTTTGCAGAAACACGAAGAGAAAGAGGCTGCCACATGAACTCCCACTAATGCAGCAACAGAGGAGAACTTGCTTGAGCTAAATGGGCAGAAAAAGAAGGCAGCCACAGGTTCTGATGCTTTGCAAAGAAGAAGAAGCTATGCACATGCAGAATTGAGAGTGAAGGCAGAATTAACGTGGAGAAACATGCATGCAGTTCTGAAGTCGAAGAAGACATTCCCAGTGAAGTAGCACGAAGCAACATGTCCAGAACAAGTGAGCAAAATTTGCACAAATACACACGAACAGAAAATGCAGAGCATGGAAGGAGAAAGCCACGTGAAGAACGTTAAGAGGCTGCATGAGGTCTGGACAGCTTTGAGTTGAAAAGATAAGCTTTCGAGCAAGCAAACAGCAGCTGTCATGCAAGTTCACCAGCAGAAACAGAGAAGAAAACCAGAAGCAACTTGTGGTCTGCGAAGAGAAGCAAGAGCTAACGTGGAACTGCACAAAGAAGAAGACTCGTGGCAAGACAAACCAGCAGCTACAAAACGAGAAGAAGCTACGTCTGGAAAGCAGCATGAACAGAGGTGAAGAACGTGAGAAACTCCAGCTGCAGAAGAAGCAATCACGTGGAATAGGAGCTGCGCCTGGGATACATGTAGAATATATTATAATATAAAATAAATGGGGCCCACACTCACATAAATAAAGAAGGAAAAAAATGCTCCGGAGGATGAGAAATGGCTGAGCACGTGAAGTTATTAGAAAACACGTGAGGAGAGGCTACTGATCACGACGTCGTCTAGCACCCCATTTATTTACACGATTCCATTCATTCACGTCTTCGGAACGTCTATATATACATACCCATTCGCCCATTCTCTAGACGCCTCCATTCACCACACGCCTCCACCCTTCGCCTTCGTCCAGACAGAACCATCTCCATTCCATCCCTCCCATCTCCATCCCTCCATTAGAATGAAACTCTAAACCTCCATATGTGACTAGCAAGGGAGGAAGCTCTTGGTGCAAGCTTGAATCCATGGATACACTCAAAATTCTGGCTAAGATTTCTTTAATTTTTTCAGCACTTTTTCTCTTTCTTGTATTTACTTGGTTAAGGAATATTGGATTGGGAATTTGTGTAATTGATTAGTAGCTGGTTAGGTACTGATTAGGAAGATAATTGTTGTTTTAATTGATTAATTTTAGTTCTGAATTGTTCAATTTCTTTTAATCTCCCATGTATGCCCCGAAGGTGTTCGATGAAATGCATGAGTGAGATTATGTGCCTAATTGTCTATTTGTGGATTCCTTGATGTTTAGTTGGTTAATTAAACATTTTTGGATAATGATTTAGAGGCTAGATTAATCAGTTAATCAATTAATTCAAGTGTTCAAAGGTCTTAATCACAAGAATTAGTAATCTAATGAGAGTTGAGGTCTCAATTAACATTAAATTGCTAGTTTCTTGAATCTTGAATGGTTATTCAAGATCATTTGCTAATGAATACAATTAGGAACTCTTAGGCCAGAATTAATTATAATTAGATTAGGATGAGGATAGTGGATACCAAGAGACCATTCCTAAGCTAGTCACAAGCCATTATCTACCACAATTCATCTAATTAGGTAGCAATTAGGAATTTTAATTTGGTTTCATTTTAATTATTTTAAATCAACCAAACCCCCCTTAGTTTAGAAATTTTTAGGGTCTTTTAACACTTAGAAACTTAATTAAGCATTGAATTCCATTTCTAAGGGAGATGACCTAGGTTGCACCATTTTCTACAAATTTATTTTGCTACCTAGTTTTATTTGAGATTGCGCGACACGATCATCAACAGTTTAAAGATATTGTCAAATACATTCTTTTCTACGTTCACAATGTCAAGGTTTTGTCATATCAAATTTATGCGCTAATAAGGCAATTCCTTTAATATGCTCTTCTTCACCTAGCTTTGATCCTTCCTACACTTAGGTAGCCTTCTTAGACATGATTGTATCCTAAACCAAACTTCTTATATTTGCTGCACCTTATTGAAGACATCGATCTTGCTTAATCAATCAGGAAGCAAAAACTTCTCCAATGTTGATTTCTTAAATAAATTTCTATCATGGCAAAATGGATCTTCAAGAGGTAGATATTGGTAATGGCGATCAAACCAACAACATTTCCAATGATGCTTCAACACAAATGACTTGTTATTCTCCATATAGTAAGGACAAGCAAGCCTTTATGCATGTTCCAACCAAACAACATTATATAAGAAAGAAATTTATCGATGGTCCACAACAATGCTACTAAAATTCTGCTTCTTTACTACATGATACATGTTGAACCTCCTAAGTCATTAATCAAAGGTCTAAGATATACATGTAAACTCTCACTTGGTCACCTTAGACTAAGAATTACCAAGATGCGAAATATATATTCCTTCCTCATACACATGTTGGATGGAAGAATATTGTATATTATTCAAATAAAATGGATCGATCCCATTCATGTAGGGATTGAGTTGAACATTTTAGGTCTCACTAACAAATGTCAAATGGTTAGTATTAAAATGTTTCTAAGCCTTTGCACGTAATGCATAAGTGACACTTGATTCATTTTCTTAAACTTCCTACAAATGTTAATGCATCCACTGTATAATGTTCTTGGACAAGATCAAATGCTAGAGTTTCAAAACAATAAGGAAATACTACAACATTGAAAGTAGGACATCCACTAATTCCTTCCACTTATGCGTTTTAGTTTAAAATGAGGATGTTAGCACACTAAATAAACAATCTTTTCATTATTTTCTTTGTAATACATCATTAGTGATTAGGACATGCATCTATCTTCTTGTGGCCTAAAATTAACTCATTCATCATTCTTTTAGATCTGCAAAAGTTTTCTACAACCTTATTAAGTTCAAAAACATACTCTTGATTATAACTATCATCCAATTATAATAACTCTTACTCATGTTAAACTCAGACTTTTATATTCAAGAGTTATGTTACTATCAACAACTTACTGTGCTTCATACAACCTTCCCATGGTGGTTCATCGGCATCCTTCAACAAGTCAAAGACCTTCCATGCTGATTGATTTGGTTCCTCTTTAGACTCCTTATCATCATGGTCCATATCATTGTCTAGTTTATTCACAACCATTTCGACATAAAGGGTCCTACTCTTTGCCTCAACACTAATAACATCTATGATTAAACCACTGCCTCCCTAACATTCCTCATTATAACTTGAGTTCATTCATAACCATTTTGACATAAAGGAGCCTACTCTTTGCCTCAACACTAATAACATATGTGATTAAACCACTGCCTCCTTAACATTCCTCATTATAACTTATCCAATCGGTATACCCTTCCATAAACCTATGAGTATACATGTGTTTTTCTACCTAGTAAAAATCCCTCCTAAAAAGGTTCTTGCACTTGGTAGATAGACACAGAAGATAACATAAATAATCTACCACTCTTTTATGTTCACATGAAAACTTAAGGAAATTATTAACCCTATCTTCAAACTCTATAGTTACTGACCAAAAAGTGGTATTTCATCTTTGTAACATCCAACTATGTTTAATTCTTATACTTTTTGAAAATTAGTTTAAAACAAATACTTTAAAACATGTCAATGCGCAATGTCTTTGGCTTCATGACAATAATGTATGACCTATCCTATTTGAAAAGCCACTTTTCCAAACTAGTTAGTGGCACTTATAAAATGCTTACACCCTGTACCTATCAAAATTTTAATAGCATTTTCCCTTGATCTTCTGAGTGAACAATGAGATTTGGGTAATAACAACATGATCAAGTATTTATATAGAGAACATAAAGAAATGTAATGTTCAAAGATTTCACCAAATACAATGTATGACATTTTTATAGGTATTACTATTTAAGTGAAGTAAAAAAGTCTTCCTAAACTATCTAATATTAGACAATTTAAGATTTAATACAACGATACATACCTTGAAAGTTACGTGTGCTTACTTTTACCAAATCTCAAGCAAGAAACTATGGTTTTACTATGACATATACCATAAAAATTATGCAACTATTTTGCTAGAGTTACCCCTAAACAAAGAGGTTACATGTGCTCACTTTTATTAAATCTTAAAAGGGGCTTTTAGAGAATAAATAAATAAAGTCCCTTGCTGCTTGTAACTTCTAACTTTTAAGGTGCTATGTTTCCTTTCTTTTGTGAGAGTAGTGGATTAAATGATATAAATTTTGAAACAAGTCACATATGTGTTTAACCATACATTAAATAACTCATTTCATATGTCTAATATATTCTAAAATTTCAAAGTATCGAGTAATATACTATTCTTTTAGACATATAGGTGGTTATCACTTAATCATTACAATCATCTAGTAAGATAAATGAGATCCTTTTGTTTTCATGATGCTAGGCATACTCATCAGATATCTAGTTCACTTTGGCACTCTAATTTGTTATTGGCTCCAAATTAGCAATAATGGTATCCCTATCTGAACACATTAACAAATGTGGTGAGAATTTATTTTCTTAGAAAGAACATAATTAATTTTGATAAACTAGTACTGGTCCAGTTGCTATATATGCAAAAAACTCCTTTTTTTTTATATTCCCTATTTATGGTATATAAGAATAGCAACATAACACGGCAAACCAAATGTGAGTATGACAATATTCATATATAAGGATACAAACATATAGGTATAAAGAACATATGAATATATGCATACTTATCTCCTATGATGTTCAAATAATGTTAATCATTACAGTGACATGCTAAATTTACAAATCATGGCATGAATAATATATCACACCCTGCATTTAAATAACACACACATACAATATAATAACATTAATTATATCTAGCTAAATCTTTCAAAAGCATATTTTAAGTAATATCAATTTACTTTAATCATAATAGGCTTAGTTTTTTATATATGTGTACCCCTTAGCTTGGTACATATAGGTATGCCTTATCATTTCATTTATAGAGCCTGCTTAGTATTCTAATGAGTACATTTCATGAATAGCCATTTAAGAAGACATAGATGATCCTACATTAAAAGCATTGGTTATAAAAGAAACATTTCCACAAGCCAATCAACTGTCTTATACCACTTGTATAAACTTGCATTTTTACAATTATATCCCACTAAGCATCCTATACTATTTAATGTGATATTTAGGTTTTCAATGTTTTCAAAGAGGAAGACTATTCTTCTTAGTAATTGTGATTACTAGAATTATCACCTTGATAGACATGAGTAAATATAAATAGGGCACCCTTTAGAGTAGATCCATGAACTTTAATCTAAAACCTAAACATAAAGTCTCCTAACCTTCAATGATCCTCCTATCATAACCTTGTCCCTAGGAGAATATGACTAAAACCTATAAGGAACTTTAACGCTTAAAGTTCCAGATGATCATATACTTTCTTTTACATAGATAGAAATTCTATCTTTGTTGATGAATTTTTTTTTTTAAATTTCATCTCTTGAGAATTCTATCTTTTAAATACTTATTGTAAAGTTAGAAATTCATAAAATCCCATTCTTAAAGACCACTTCTTATTAGGAATGCATTCCTTCAAAACCTTGTCTCTTAATATTTGCCTTGTCTTGGCCATCTTCATCATTATTTCCTTTCTCTTGCTAATCATAAAATCATATAAGTATGTAGCATGCCACATGATGTAATAGTGACTAATGTTGTCATGTAATATACATATGATGAGCCATTCATAAAAATAAATACTAAGAATACTTTACTATAAATGCAAAGTGCCACATGATTGGAGCAAGATAAATAATTAGGGAATAAGAAGTGGGGTATTTGCAAGCATAGGTTACCTGTATAATTTCTAATGGAACCCTTTCCTTAATTATCTTGTCTTTTAGTACTTAGATGTCTTTTATGGTCCAAGATCTATATTCAACATAGGTTTATGTCAAGGTCTCCAAAGCTTAGGTCATCTTATGCATAGGAATGATTCATGGTATCCTCTTCCGTGCAGAGGGTCATAAATGCAAAAATACTTTATCTTTAGGGAATTTTAGTATATAGTTATTGTATTTATAGCCTTAGGGTTCTATAAGAAACCAAAGAGGGGAACAACTATGTCTATAAATCCTCAAAACAACATTCTTTTTGGTGCCATATAGAAAACATGAGGACTAGTTGACTATTTAAGCAAATAGTTGACTATTTTATGCATACTAGTCAACCGATAGCCATAGGATAATCTACTATGTAATTACAAAATGACCAAATTCGAGCACCCATTGGCCAGGTAATCGGTCCTAGGGATCATTTACTACTGTTGGTCAAGCAGTTAACTGATTTTGAGAAAGCAGTTGATTGGATAGTTATAGAATTACTTATTTTGAGAAAGGTCATAATAGTCAACTGGACAACCATTTCTCCCTGTAGCAGCCTCTCTTTCATCTCTTTGCTTATTCCTTCCTTTAAATCATCAAAGGACATTAATCGGTATGGAATAAAACCAAATACCATGAAAATGCAATAGTTTCCTTTATTCTATGGATGGGGTTTAGAGAGAGAAAAATAATGATAAAGAGTTAGAAAATTAAGAGGATAAGGGAGGAGAAGAATAGGATGAACATGTCTATTTCTATATGCAAAGACAAGGATGTGCTCTTGCCTAAATTTAGACTTCTTTCTTTGGTTACAAATTCTCTTTCTTTTCACTTCCACTCCCATTAAATTCCTTCTTTACGTTTTTCTCACTCTCTCTTGTTAAAAGGGCTAGAGGTTATGTTCTTTATCACTTCTTCCATCTTTTAGAGCTCTTTTACTCTTTTAGCAATGTGTGTGTTAGTGTCTTGAGGTGAGGGAGGAAAGACTAAAGGAGGGTGAGTATATGATGTTTGTGTTTTCCATGAGTGAGTGCAAAAAGGTTGAAGGGTATTTGTAGAAGGTAGAGACTAGATGGCTTCCTTCAGAAGCCTTTTTCCTTCCTTTTGGATATATTTGCTCTATCTCTCTTCCCTTACCTAGCTTTCTTAGTTAATTTTTTAGATTTTGTTTGACTAAATCTAGATTTTAAAGACACATAATTTAAATTTTGGGGATGCATTTTCAACTAAATTTTCCTTTGGTTAAAATTGTATTTTGATTCATCGAACAAATTGTAATTTGGTTTTGCTAAAATTGGAGTCTCACACCTAACATTTTCACTAATTTCATTTATACTTTTATTTTCATTTGCCTTGATGATCCTTATATTCTTTTGAAGTCCTAAAATGTCCTTGATTTGCCTATAGTCTTTTATTATTTATAGGGGTCTCTATTTATTTTAAAATCATCTTCAAAAGTCCTTTATTTTTCTCTTCTAGGTTTGGACCAGTTGACTATCAGTCCCTTCCACGTTTTGAGTTGACTTCAACTTGTACTAGTCAATTGCTATCCTTAAGGTAGTTGATGTTTCCTTGTAGATTTGATTATAGGAGCTAATCTTCTCATTTTCTTTTATTTATTTATTTATTTATTTTTTATTATTATTATTATTATTATTATTATTATTATTATTATTATTATTATTATTATCACTTGGCCAAAAATGAGGATGATACATTGCTCGCAAGGATAGTAAAGAGAAAAGGGGGAAGGAGAAAAAAAGAGGGACTGGATGAGGAGTGAAATGAGAGATTGATAGGGCAAGGATTTACTCCGTTGATCTTTTTAGCAAGGGATTAGCATAAAAATTTTATAGCCATTTAGAGATAAATAATTTCCATGTTAATCACTTGTTAAATAATTGCTGAGCTTTGGCATACATTTTCATCCATTTCCTTTTCCCAAGTCTTATTGAACCGGTGAGAGATTCGCACACCCTTGCTAACTCCTTGCTATTAAGCAAGAGATTATTGAGGGAACATTCACTTGTTGAACTCATTGCCAATTTAGCGAAGGATAATTCCTTGGCTGACTTATTAGTGAGGGATTTTTTTTCTTTGCTAATTGGTTGCAGAATTTGGCACTTGTATTCGTACATTTTATTTTTCCAAAATTTCATCAATCAACAAGAAATTTACTTGTTTTCACTATTTTGGCACTAATTAGCGAAAAAATAGTAAGGGAAGCCTTCCCTTGCTAGTTTACATTTTTCTTGTTGTGTATTTCGCTCATTTGATATCTTCCATCCTTCTATATTTGTGTGTGTATAGAAGACAAATATATAGATTTGAAACGTACCACTTTTGATTTATTCCTCCAATGTTTATTAATTATGCTGTCTACATTATAACCTAATCGAATCTTATCCATTGACTTTCTTTGTTTTATTCGGTAAGACGAGATTTAATATTTGATAGGTTTCAATAAGAGAAATGATATATGATTTGATGCAAGAATATAATTATGATAATAATAATAATAATAATAATAATAATAATAATAATAATAATAATAATAATAATAATAATAATTCATTCTAGTTTATGCCAAGTAAATGTATTTTAGAAGCAAATAGTGGCCCAAAAAAAAATAATTATCTTCCTCTCTTTTTTCTTTTTACTATAACAACCCAGGAGTTCCTTCCAAACCATAAAAAAAAAAAAGAAGTTCCAACATAAGCTCTTACAATTATCTAACACTTCTAACATTACTTATGTTCTAAATTTTTAAAAATTCTTTTTCTGAATATTAAAATCTTTAACAAAATTATAATTGTCCTGTGTAGAATTACATATATACATAATGATGAAATAAAAAATTGGTGAAATATTTTTTTTTGATAAAGTTTACACAAGCTAAGGACTTGTTTATATATATATATATATATATATATATTAAAAATGTCCTACAAAATAAAGTAAAAATTAAAGAGCTAAACGTTACAAATGGAGTCACACTCATCTTTCCATTTTGACTTCTTGCTCTTCTCCCTTTTTTCCTCTTGCATGATTCCATCGCTTACCCTATGAAATACTCCATTTTCTTCTTTTCTCTCTATTAATTTCAAGTATGTACTTTGCCAACTTCGACAAGTTTACCTAAAATCCATTACTCCATGGGCTAATCTCCTTACCTTCTACCATTTGTCCGTTCCTTTATTCTTTTTCCTCTCTCTTTTTTCCCATTCATTTTTCTCTTTCCCTTTCTTCTTTAATATTATTTTTCTTCAACCCTCAAAGAATAAAGCTATATGAACTTTGGATTTTCCATCTGTCAGCTCGTGGCTTCTAGAGGCTATAATGGGGCGTTTTGGTACCTCGGCATTCTCCTAATTAATTACAACCTCGTGTCCAAATTCAAATGCTGACAGGAAATGTTTGCGACTAATTCTATCAAGAGTTTAATTATATGTTTATAATTGAGTTCAATCTATTTTTTTAGTTAATTAATTTTTGTCTTAAAAATAAATCTTAAATTTGTGAGAGTTTAATTGAATTTAATTGTTTGTATTATATTTCAAAAGTGATAAGATTCAATTAGGGTATTTATTTTACAATATTATCCTTTTCTAACATTACATCAAAGAATAATGATAAAGAAGTCTTTTTTGTCACCAAATAAATTCTTGAGGGTGAATTAAATCCTAAAATTTGATAAGATTTAAAAAAAACCTAGTAAAATTCATAATTTTTAAAATTATATAATTGAATTTTACTTTAAAATACATTCATAACAAATTAAGTCAAAGAAATTATTCTCAATTTTTGAATGATCCAAACACACTCAAAATTCCCAGCCTCTTAGTTTCCTGTACCGCTAAATTATTTGCTAACCCATCAATATATAGATCAAAGTTTGGTGTAAAAAGCTTATTTTCAGTATATTACAAGTTTTAATATTTTATTGTTTCAAACTTAATAACTCAATTATTTGCTGTAAAAGAAGATCTAAATCTATTATATATAATTTATATATGTATATATTTTAACTTATATATATGTTTTGCCGGAGTGTAGCCAAGCATCAATTCTGCAAGTATAGTATGAATTTGAGTTGAATCATTGTTATAAGTTTGTGTTAAAGCATAAGGACAAACATTCTCTCCATCCAATGTGCCATATAACAGTGGAGCCATTTGGAAAAGTTAAACAAAAATATGATCCAATTTGTGTTTTTTATTGCAAGTTATATTGACATCTTAATAGTAAAATCATGATGGTGATTTAATGCTTCTCTCTATTCTCCATACTTTGGTTTCTTCTTCTTCAATCTCTTTCTTTGCCGACAGAAGAAGCCGCTTGAGCATAAATCAAGAACAGGAACAGCTTGTAATGTACTCCAATATATAAGGCTTAATTATATCTTTAGTTCATCTATTATATTCAAAAGAATAGTTTAGTCCCATTCTCTCTCATTCATTTATTAGAATAATTTAGTCTCTTAAGTATAAATTAAAAATATTTCTTTAAGTATTAAATTAATTCAATTAAAACATAATTACATAG
Organism: Erythrophleum fordii; assembly: GCA_032878935.1. Classification (NCBI taxonomy): domain Eukaryota; kingdom Viridiplantae; phylum Streptophyta; class Magnoliopsida; order Fabales; family Fabaceae; genus Erythrophleum; species Erythrophleum fordii. The sequence continues at coordinate 62,265 of JAVQMF010000009.1, forward strand.
AAAAATAACTCAATTTGTTAAGTCAAAAAAATAAAGGTTAAATTTGTTTCCTATTACTTTTATTCTTTAAAAAAATTTGAGATAAAATATTGATTAAAACCAAAGACTACTTTAATAAATAAATTACAGAAACAACATTACTATAACTAAAATTAGAAGGACTAATGTAGTATAAATAAGCTTACATATACACTGTAGAGTAGAGAGAGAGAGAGAGTGTGTGTGTGTGTGTATTTATATATTTGCACTCTACAGAACAAAAACAACTCATATTAACAAAATATTAATAATCAGGAGAAAAAGTTTAAATGTAATTTTTCAATATTTATTGTCATTTTTTAAAAACTTATCATCATATATTTAACTATTTAGAAAAAAATATCCACATGTCTTTTATCAATGATTACTTTTCCTCCTCAAGGGCTGCTTAATACAAGCAAAATGGAGTAGAAACAAAGGATCAATCCCTCATTAATATTCACTAATGGGTATTATGGCGGAGCCTCATGATCTGCAACTTGGTATAATTCTAGGCCAAAATGTCAGTGAAAGGAGAAAGTAAGGACAATATGGCTCAAAAGCCATTCCAAGAATCATATTCATATATATATATATATATATATATATATATATATATATATATCTTAGGCTCACATAAACTTTGTGTGTGTGTCCTGTGTACTGAGCTTTTCGGCATAATTGGAGAAGGAATTGTACAAAGGAGAATTGATAGTGGCAGCACCACTGTTGCCGAAGAAGGGCTCTTTCCAGCCAAGCCATGCCCTTGTGCACCATAAGTCAGGCCTCACTTCTATTACTTTATTGAAAAATTCCCACCACAATATAAGTTTCAACGTTTGTGGTTGAAGTGACATTCTTTTGTATGCTATACATTCATCAATTGGGATTTGAACAGAACATAGGTATAATTTTTTAAAAATATTTTTCACCAGATTTTCTAATAATTAATAAAAATATAATATATTGATTTTTTTTCAACTTAACATTATATGATTAATTATGTCAAGAAAATTCTTTTAAATTGTATGTTTTGATTAAAGAATTTAATAACAAATACTTAAAAAAGTTTTTATGTATGTTTTATTTTTAGTACGCATATATAAATTAGGGGGCGCCACAATGTTAATTGCTATTTCCATTGTTGATTATAAGCCATGTGCAAATTGAGTTTAGAAATAATATTTGCCCTAGTTTGTATAAAATTTGTTGAAGAAAATGGAAAAACATGGCATGCATCAAGAGATTGCCGCCAAACATTGAAAAGGATGCTTCTTATTAGCTTAATCATTATAAACCAAACCATTTTATATATTCATATATATATACTTAATCATTTTTCTCTATGAGATTTCTACCTTACCTTATCAGGTAACCATATTTCTTATATGATTCAAACGAACTATATCTTATACTTGTCACCTACTTGAATATTTTATTTTATAACGTTCAGCTAGCAGCTCTGCTTAAAGTCTTAAATCATATTTATGAAATAAATAAATATTAGAAGAAAAATTGGCTATAATTTTTATATTTTTATTATTACAATTTTTAATGAAAGCATAAAACATATATAATTTTCAAAAATAAATATAAAATCTTTATTGCTCAACATTTTAAGATTGAATTTTTTTTTGCTCATATTATATTTTTATTAAAAAATATAATAGCAAATATAAGATCCCATACTTAAATATAATCTTAAATATTAATGCGTAACTCATGGAAAATTGGAAATTTTAGTATTTTTGGACTTTCCAGCCTGCACATTCTAGAAAACCTAATTGATCCACTATTTCTTTACAGCTTTTTCTTTGTCATTTTTTCTTCCCCAAAACCTGTTCTCTGAAAAGGTCACACGAATCAAAGTAGGTTAAAAGTTAAAAGAACAGGATGTTGATTATTTGAGCTTTTTTCAGTTATTACAAGTACTTGATTCATTGAGTTGACTTTATTTAAACTTTTCAGTTCCGTGAGCATGTATGCTTTCAACACCTAACAGTTAAATTTAAATTTGATTGGGGGGTAGGGGTGGGATCGTAAATCAATTTTTTAATCCCTTTCTAGTAAATTTATGTTTAAAATTTGATAATTTTTTTATATGAAACAAAACTTGGCTCACGACAATATTGGTGCCACCGTGTGAGTTAGTGGAATTGTAATGTCACAGAAAAGAGACAATTCAACTCCGTTTAATAGCTTTGGCAAGGAAAAAAAAATTTGTTTAATAGCTTCAAGGGAAACCATTACTGGTTCTAAAGTCATGCAGAAAGTAGTGAGTTTTTTTATTCTTTTCTTTTCTTTTCTGTTTTTTTTCGAAAGTAATGATTAGGTCACGACAAAAAAGGTGCCCAAAAGAAAAAAAAAAAAATCAACTATATATAGAAGCCAATTATGTTTATTATTGTTGTGACATCACCGATGGAAAATGAGGTTTTAGGGTTTATGGTTTTATAGAAAATAACTTTATCAAAAGTATTACATATATCTTTGGGCGTTTAATATAAAATTCATTGTTTTCAAGAGTTGTAAAAAACTATTAAAGAATGTATCAATTCTATGGTGGTAAGACAACATATTAACTGGCAAATTGTAATAGCACTTAAAGGCTTTATAACAATGAATTGTCTCTCAATTGGTTGCACGATAGCGTCGGGCGGAGATGTCCTACAAAAATTGTGGACAGCAGTGCTCCAATATGGATTAATTTCGACTTCAAATCGATAACGCTTAAAGGCAAATATTGAAAGAATTCTGAGACCAAGAGGGAGACCTTATGCCAAAACTGTCAAAGTAGGTTGATGGATCTCCTAAAGGCATTTAGTTCTTTTAGATATGCCAGCTGTAAGAGGCCATTTGCAAATTGCGAAGAGTTGTTGCAAAAGGCTGTTACACTTGAAAAATTGGTCAAACTCCCCATTATTGATCCTCTACAATATTATAGGAGGTGCAATGGAAAGAGATAGGCAGAAGACGAGAGGGTCACTCTTCCACTGCCTCTCCCTAAATCTTCTTCTCTTTTACTTTTTCTATCTCTCATAAATACACCATGATGCAATTAAGATAAATGTTGAAGATCTAAACGGAAACTCCTATATGTTTGTCGTACCTATTCATACTAGATAGTGCTTACTTCATAAACATGTTAAAATTATACGCTTAAGGAGGTATGTCACTCCAATTAAGAGTAAGTAGGCGATCTTTGGCATTCATCCAACTCTTACATTTTAACCATCTTACCTAGCTAAGTAACTATGATTTCTAAAGAGCACATGTATGCCTAAGAAATCCACAAGCCAAATGCAGCTTGTAAAGTTGTCTCAAACGGTCCTTACTACAAATATAGCAATCAAACACTTTCTATTTCCACACATATTTTCTTAAATATACTAGTATGTGAATTGCATGCGCTGCCAATGCACAATCTTCACTAAAAATTAATACAGTTCAATTTAAATTCAGTAAACAAATAGACCCAATGTTTTCTCTTACACAGCAATTAGTAAAGCAATACTATTGTAACACCCCAAAATTAATTAAGTTGTTAATAATGTATTTGGACTAATTAAGAATAATTATCATGAAATAATTGGGCAAGCTTTATGAATGAAAATTTATAGAGAAATAAGTTCGTAATATAGGTTTAAGATTTCATTTAGGTTAAAGCCTAATTGGGGCCAAAAATTTAATTTGAATAAGCCATAGATAAGGATTTATAGAGGCCTAATAATTTTTGGGTGTAAGCCCAACTCCTTATCATGAGGCTTGGGCCAAGAGAAATTGCCTAACAATGGCCCAATTTGATTTAGTAGAATAAGGGCCCAAGATCCAATTTATGTGAGTTGGCCCAACACACATTATGCAGACCCAAATTAGATTGGCTCTTGAAATTTGGCCTAACCAAACTATAATTCTGAAGCCCAACTCATGAGATTTAGCCCAACTTATGAGATAAGGCCCAACAAGCATTAAAATCTAAACTTACAAGGAATTGGGCCATTGAGTCAGCATACTTCACTTAAACTCAAAATGTTCTGCAGCCCACCTCACCAAACAAAGGCCCAATAAGCACACATCTAAACCTAAGTAGATTTTGAGCTTTAGAGTTGACTCAAACCCATCTAAAACCCTAACTTACTCAGCCCCTTACCCCCTATTCTGCAGACCAACTCAATCTTAAGCAAAAGAGAACTCCATTTTCGCATAGGAAGAGAGGAGGCTAGGGTTTTCTGCATTCCTCCACCATTTCTCACTTCTAGAGGATGATTTAGCCAAGGTGAGTTATATATAACTTAACCCTCTCATCCTCCTATCTATTTTGGTCCGATTAATTTTTGATTTTGAGCATTTTCATCTTCCGATTAATTTTTGATTTTGATTTTGATTTTGAGCATTTTCATCCTCTTATCCATTTGATTCCTTGCAAGATTTTCGGAGTTGGAGGTTAGAGGGATGATTAGGTAAGTATTTCCTTTCCATTTTGTGTATTACTTTACTGGAAAATGCCCCTAAGGATGGATTATCATAATGGGTTTTGTTATTGTGCAAAATTACAAGGAATTAATGGTGGAAAACTGAATTTTCTGGGCTTGATGACTGAAATGCGAATTTTGGTGCTCCCATAGTGGATTTTCAGAGGTTGAGGCTATGGGTATTATTAAGTGAGTATCTTCTTCCCATTTTGATGCATTTTCTGTTAGTTTGAGACCCCTATAGTTGACCTATGATATGGGCTTTGATTTCATGTGAAATTACCCAGAAATTAGAGTGAACTATGGCAGTTTCTGGTGTGGAAAAGTTGGAACCCGAAATTAAATCCCTTAGTAATTAGGTGAGTAACCTCTAGGCTATCATTAGTAGTTCAACTATTTAAATATCTAATTTGTTGGTTAAAAATGATGATAATTATGCTTGTTATAGGCTTGATGTGCATTTGGATTATTATGATAGCTAGGGGAAGAGTAATTGGCTTCATTGAGGTAACTGGGCTTATTTTCCTAATTCTATATATATGCTCATGTTAATCTACTATTTGTTACACATACTTGATTTTGAAATGCTAAATAACTAGTTGATTACTTGATTGTTATTGTAATTGGACCTTGTGAGTCCATGGTGGAGCTGTGGTGCGGCTGCCACCCGTGCATGTACTTCGATCGAGCACTGGGTTATGATCAAACCTCAAATGCACTGAGCCCTGGTTGTGCTCATAATGGAGTAGGTGCCGTGGACGGACCTCTCCCTGTGTTATTGACCATTAACATGTTATGTATTACTGCTGATATGGGACAGTAGTTATTGGTAGTTCAACTAGTTCATTTGCAAATTGAATTGATGATTCTGGTATTGATGACATGAAATTGCATTGGATTGATTAACTTGTACATGTATATGGAAACTGCCCTTTTGTTATTGAGATTGTATATCTCACCCCATTGTAGGCTAACATTTTCAGGGACTGGACCTCATAGTGGCAAGGAGAAAATTTACGGGAGCTTATTGAATGGGTTGGTAGCACCTAGGTTTTGAAACCTTGACAGATTGTATTGTAACTAGTTTACAAGTTTTGTACTATTGCTGCATTGCATCATGAATTGCCAAGTGTAGGAGTTGTATTTTATTAACATAGAATGTAATCCCATGATATGTTCTTTATAGACTTGACTATTAATGCAAGAAATACCCAATGAAAGTGTGATTGAATGACCATTGTGAGAGATTTATAATTTGCTGACGTAAAATCTATAGATGAGTAGGGAAATCCACATCTAAATTTTTAAATGGGTAATGATAGATTAGCTGGGTAATTAAGATACATAATTACCACTAGAGTTGCATAAATTAAGATAGAATGACCCTAGAGTGATATTGGAGGGAGATTGAAGAGCATGAGATGAAATTGTAGGAGATATACCTACAGGAGGGAGTCACGCCGCAACCTGAAGAGTGACAGTGGCGAGGGACGCCGCAACTTGAGAGAAATATCGCCGTGGCGTAGAGCAAAAAAAAATTGCCCAAGAGGGTGACAGAATGAAACCTCGCCGCAGCGTAATAAGTCCTGCTGCGACGCAAGTCGAGGAAATTAATTAAGGAGGGTACAGTGGCAAAACTTGTCGCTATGCCACATAGGTTGGCCGTGGCGCAAATCCAACTCATAGTGGCAAGAAAGTTACCCAGTGACTCCCGAGAGCAACTTAGCCGTGGCGCAAAAGGTCTCAGCCGTGGTGCAAAGTTAAAAACTTATTTTTCGAACTCCAAGACCTAACTTAGCTGTGGCGGGAAGATTACAGGTCGTGGCACAGATCCCCAAACTCCCACCTTTAACTTAAAAACCCTAATTTCTTTAATGCTAATGCTAGGAAATGATATAAAAATACTTGTGGAAGGTTTTTGTGTGTTGAAATCGATGGATAGATGAATCACAACCCTTAATGATGGTACAAACCCGTTTATACATTTTCTTATTTATGGTTGTTTAGTTGATGGCCCTAATAATATGAAAGATCAAATTTCCCTATATTTGATTAAAGTAATTCATTGTAACGACTCCAAACCTTGATCATTAATTAATAATCATGTATTTAACCATAATTGCCGAGATTAAAAGTTAGGGTCGTCACAACTATACTAGGAAATGGCTTTGTTGGCTGTTATTTTTCTCTTTTATTAACAGTTTTTAACCACCAACAATGCAACCACTAATAAAAAGGTTAACTATTTTGTTGGCGATTTAAAACTGTCAACAAAATATGAATCTTTGTTGGCAATTGTTTAACAACTGCCAACAATTAGCAATTATTTAACAACCGATACCTTTTGTTGGCTGTTACATAACAACTACCAACAAAGATTAATATTTTGTTGGCAGTTAAACCACCAACAAAAGTCAATATTTGTTAGCGATTTAACAATAATCGCCTACAAATATAACTCTTGTTGGCGATTCTTAATAGAACGGCCAATTGTTTTATTTTAATTATCTTGCACACTCCACTTTGTTTCTGTTTAAAAGGTCAAATTAATGTTAGCAGTTCATATATTTGCTCTTTGTTGGCAACTCATCAAGAATCACAAACAAAGGAAGTTATTGTTAGTAGTTCTTAACGAACAGCCAACATTTCCTTTATTCTTCTTGGCGTTTGTTAGAAAATGCTTATTATAGTTATCTTTTATTGGCAGTTTTACTGAACTGCCAATGAATGTGCAACAACAAATTTTATTTTTGTGATAGCATAAATTTGTTTGCTTTCACTATATCTGGAGAGAGAAAGATACTACAAATATAGATAGTTTCAACAAGAAAATGATCTTTTGCCCTTCGCTTTCTAAACTCACTTAGTAAGAAAATAGTGAGAGGACAACGAATTGTTCCATTGCTAAATATAAGGAAAATCCCTCATTAAGTTCCTTTGCTAAATACTTAATGAGGGATTTTCCCTTGCTAAAAGGGTCAAAACATTTTGAAAAAAATCCTTTGTTAGTGGTGAGGGATTGGTGATAGAAATTCCTTTACTAATCCCTTTTTGGTCCCTTTTGATTCCTTTACTAGCTCTACAAATCCCTTAACAATCCCTTGTTGGTCCATTTGCTATAGTGCCAGAGGGTTTGTAGATATTTCAATCCCTCTCTCATCCCTCATTAATCCTTCTTATTTCTGACTATTCCCTCTTTATTTAATCTTTAATTTCTCTTTGATCTCTCCCTAATCCTTCATTGGATTAGAAAAAAAGAATTGCAAGCTATTAAAATATTCATTCAATTCTATATAAACTAGACATAACAACATAAGTTAATTGTCATACCTAGCTTAATTTCAATCACTTTTATTTATCTTAGCGTTTATCTCAATATTCATATCCCATTACACACATTCATCAAAAAAATTGATTCGTTTACGTACCAAAATGAGTTGAGGAAGTTTGATTTCATTTATTTATTTTCTTTATATCATATCTATCATAAACAAACTTAGTCTAGCTCATCAAGCTAGAATTTACACATCAAAAGCATGCAAGCATTCATGGAGCTAAAATGGTATAGTACACAAAATCTTTCCTAATTTTAGAAATGCATATCTTGGGTTATATAACTTTGATTCATACAAATTAGATATCTGCAGAAAGCTCAAGATATGAACTACTTGCTGTAAAAATTTTAGGTGCAAATGAATACATTTAGCTCACTAAAACTATAGAGATCAAAGGCTACTATAGTAAATGACCATAACCAAACCCTAAATTTTAAAAATGTATATCTTTGGCTACACAACTTTGTTTTATGCAAACTTAGTGGATAAGGAAAGCTTATAATGCCAACAATATTTTTGTTAAATTTCATGAGTATCAAAGTTCATTTACCTTCTCAAGTACATGAAATATCAAAACTGACCAAATAAACAGTACTATGGCCAAAATGAAAATTCTGTAGCATTTCAAAAATTCATGAAATATTCTATACAACCCTAAAAATTTTAATTCTTCACTTATTAGAAGGCTCTATTAAGGGTCTAATTATACCTAATCTTAGACTCAAACTAAGTTATTTAGGCCACTTTTGATATAGGAGTTATTTAGGTCTCTTTTAGAACTGACCTTGGGATCAATTTGGACTAATTGGTGTCTAAATAGAATTCTTCCACTTAGAGCAAGTTTTTATCACCTTAAATGACATTGTCAACCATTCCATAGGATGCCAAAAGGTTTGGATCAAAATTTGACCCCTTGACATCCATGTACATACACATAAATAATAGCACATTCCATGTCATTTGCTATATTAATGCCTATAAATCACCATAAATTGTCATACATCCACATTCTTATACTTTTACATATGGTCTCATTATTATACATGGAACATATACATTATTTGACATCATATACCATTAAGGATTCAAACAAATGTCACAATATTACATACATTAAAATTTAATACTTATAACACTTCTAATACAACATTTATAGTATTTAGGTCTTCTCAACATCCTTGTTTGAACTTGTTGACACTGAAATCGTTAGTGGGAGCATGGGGTGAGATTTTAAGAGAATCTTAGTAGCCAATATCAACCAATTTAATGCACACATGAACATCATTAGTAAATACAATGCATGTGGTGCAAGAATGCTATGTTTATGCATCATGTAACTCAAATACATCATATAATATAAAAACTCATTCATTTTTAAGCCATGGTATCATCATAAATTAGTTAGGCTCAACTAATCTCAACTCGTGACCAAGGAAGAGCTATTGTGCTTAATTTTATACCTTAAGGAATTAGGAGCTATCACATAAACCTTTCATATGCATATAGTACTCATATAGCTCATTTGGAAAACATAACAAAAAATTTCTCATAAAAGTATTAAGTAACAATACACACAAGTATTTTAACTCATTTAAGCATTCAAATGCATGCAAGAAAATGAGATAAAGCTACTTTAGGACTTGTGGAAACTCAAAATACCACTAACCCACTTCTTGGTTCACTTTCCTTAGTTCTTCTTGGCTTGATACTCATAATTTGGTGGCTTTGAACTAGCTTGGCCTACAAACATCCATTCTTAAGGCAAATTGATCCATTAGAATATATTCTGAGTCCCATTCTCTTCACTTAAGTTCATTATAATCTAACATAGAGTTTATGACCATTTTAGGTTTAAGAAGAAGCAACTTTGGTTTTTCATCTTTCAAACCCCAAAATCTTGTTTGCTACAAGTCTTATAGCTCTAGGAAAGTTCATTTGAATCATCATATACATGATTAAAAGGGTCTAAAGCCACCTTACTTCTTTAATCCAATTTAGGCCTTAAAAATTCAACTTTTATTCTAGGACTTCTAAATTCAATCCAATGGTTCTATAACTATTTATTCATCATATCTAAGTCTTTAAATTCATTAAAGCTCAAGAAAACACTCCTTAAGTACCCTAACTTTAGCTTGGCCAAACTATTATGCATGAAGGGTCTAAATGGAGTTTTGTTTCTTCTCTTTGGGAATTTGATGCATTCATACATTCCTTGGTTTCTCTATAACTTAATCATGAATTCATATGGCTCAAAATACCTTTCAATGATCCTAAAGTACCTAAGGTGTAAAGGAAACTCTAATATTTCTAAATCGTAATCCATAGGCTTTTTATGTATTCCAATTGCATAATTCAATTCCTGATGTTTAAAACCCCTTGGTTCTACCTTACTTTCATTCAAAACACTTGCCTTTCATATGGGCTTAAGTAGGCCAAACCATAAGGAGAAAGGAGAAGCCAAGGAAAAGCTAATTCCTACCATGAATCATACATCATCTTGAAGCTTATCATGAGGAAAAATTGGTGTTATGCTTGCTTTTCTCAAATCTTCTCCTTCTTCAAAAAGTTCAACCATAAAAACCCTTCTTTTAGAAAACTAAAACTACCAAGAAAGAGAGTATGAAGAGGAGAATAAGTTTGTTGAAGGAACTAGTATGAAAAGAGGGCAATTTCTTACCTTTTTTGGCTTGTCTTTCTCCTTCTTCTTCTTCTTCTTCTTCTTCTTCTCTCTTGTGTGACTTGGAGGGCTGATTCAGAGGCTTCAAAGTTGGTTCTGGTCTTATGGGAGGTGGCATGGCTGATATAAAAGAGAATGGAGGTGGTTTACAATAATTTCATAATTCCCATTTTGCCATTCCACTTCAATTTCTCTGTTTATGCTCATTTTAGCTCCTTTTTATAAACCTTTTTTCCATATGAAAATTTAAATCTTCTAGTTTATTAAAAATATTTACTTTTAATTTTATAGGATTCAGAGTTATCCCAAATTATTTGGTTAAAATTCAGGTCATCCAATAGTTTAAAATGTATAGCAGAAGGATTTTGATTCTTTTGAGAATTCCTATGGTTTTTAAGGCCTCTGATAATCCTAAAAAACTCAATTTTACCATTTAAACCTTCCTCCATTGAGTTTCTACGAAGTTGCTCAAAATTATGATTTTACTACTACCTTTTTATTAAATTTATTTAGCCATTCTAGCTTTGATTTTGAGCATATCTAATTTATATCCTCATTTTCAGATACATAGATTATTATTCTAAGCTTGTTGAACCTCAATTCCTAGTATTCTAGGGTCTTCCTTTAATATCTCATCGATTCCAGTTCAATTTTAGAAAGATTGTGTATTACATTAATATTGTTATATAATACTAACTAGCCCTATCCAAGTTTGTAGCCTCTCCCTTAACCTCTTGTGGTGTCCCAATCCATCCACTATCTTATAAGGATGAAGGCTACAAGCATTGTCATGCTAGTTCTTACGTAACAAGGTTCACTCTTACATCACTATGCTAGTGAATCAATAGCTAGCCTATGTGCAACAAAATAAAGTAAGTACACATAACAAAGAAATGAAATGTTTAGAACTAAATAACATTATATACCATAAAGTTAAAAAATTGCCTCTTTCATCTTTGCTAAGTAATCCTTCAACTTTGCAAATGTGTGCAACATCTAAGCTTCTTGTGAATTAGTAGTAACTTCCTAGCTTAAATTGCAACTTACAAGCAAATAATGTCAAATTATAAATCCAAATCAAAATAATTGCATATCTTAAGTTCATATTTATGGGGGATTGCCAAGCGCATATGTAATGAGCTATTTCTTGTCCTCTACTCTCATTTTGCTCTATTGAATATAAGATGGCCCAATAATAGCCTAACTAGGAGCAAATGGATGCACAAACAAACCTAGTGCATGAGTGATAGTGCAACACTTGTCATGATCATAAGTAAACCAAATGACTAACATTGCATCGCAACTCTATTGAATACAATTAAATGATACAAATAGAAAAGGAATAAGAAATACTTGTTATTTTTTTTTCAAATGATGGCCTCCCATTGAAACAACTAAACTATTCAGTTAAGTAGTGGATGTTAACCCTACTCATGGATGGTAAAAGATTTGCCACAGCTACCTAGAACTTGCTTTCCTTTCTTTCATTAATTTGCTTTACCCTTAAGAGGCATGATGGATACCTATAGAGGAAATGTTATGTCAACATATGAAATTACTAAGAGATTCAATTTCATGATAATAAAAATATCAATGAAAATAATATGAATAAAATGCAAAATAATTAATAGATCAAATCATATGCTTTTTTATGATTGCATTAAGACTCAAATACTTGAATTAACTACTTAAATGTACAACTCTAATTTGGTCTCTTCATCATCTTTGGGGACCTCAATGTCTTCATTGTCATTGATAAAGTTATTGACTAATGGATCGTCTAATGGATAAATGAGAATTGCCGCTTTTGAGAAGCTCAACTATATCTAATGTACAAAGCATTTGCACAAAATCCCAAAAAGAAAGCATTTGCATAAAATGCCAAAATGAAAGCTAAACTATTAGAGTCCCATAATGAAATTAAATTAAAACTACCAAAATTGCTTAAAGACTAAAGCAAAGCTACCAAAGTCCAAAATCAAGTCAAAGATACCACAATTTCTATAAAGCCCCAAAATAAAAGCTGAGTTATTAATTAAAGTTCCATAATGAAATCCAAGCTACCAAAATTTGCATAAAGTTCAAAGTAAAGATACCAAAGTTCAAAATAAGTGAAAGATGCTAAAATTTTCGAAGTTTAAAGCATCTAACTAATACCAAAGTGTAAAACCAAATAACAGGAAATTAAGAATAAAACAAGACAATTCAACTTACCAATAACAAATTCTAAGATCAAACAAACCAAAAATTGTTAAAACTTACAAAATAGATAAGTCAAACCATATTTATTTAAGCAATTTATCAAAGTTCTAATTCACAATCACAATTCATAGGAGGCAAAAACTTTATCATTCCTAAATGTCATTATTACAAATAACCAACATAAGTAAACCATATTCAGTTAAGCATGATTGAGTTAAATACGCGAAAAATACTATATAAATAAAGAACCTAGGCTTTCTCATATTGAACTCAACAATATTATACCCTTTTCAAAAATAGACACACTACACATAAAAAAAAAAAGGTGAGAATATACAACTTTTAGGGTCAATAAACTGGGTCTCAAACTTTTAGTATTTGGCAAATGCCATTTTATTTGTAATGTCACAAATTTATAAACACTAACTAAAATTTGTATAGGAGCATAATGTGACTTGCAAATTTATGAACATTAACAATAAGTGAACATTACTAAATTTCTAGGCCTAGTCTTCCTAAACTATTTTCTTCCCCAAACTTAAAAGATTTAGGGAAGGGCTTATTATCTTGCACTAATCCCTTACTATTTAGCATGGCATACTATCACTTGATGAAATCCCTCACTAAATGGTCCTTTTCTTATAGTGAGAAAGGAGGAGGGAGTTACCTAAGTGGCAATGGCATGGCAAGATGGGGTTATGCGGGTGAGATCAAAGGAATTATGAGAAAAGGGAGGAAGAAAGGAGAAAATGGCATTGGGTGAGGGGTAAGAGATTTTTATAGTGTAAGAATGCCCTTCTGCATTCCCTCACTCAAAATTAATGGAAATGATTAGACATTCCCTTGTCAAATATTAGTGAAAATGACCATTTTACTAGTCCATTTAGTAGGGGATATTTCCCCTGCCAAATATTTAGTGAGAGATATGGAAATGGTGAGAGATGTTCCCTCATCATTCCTTCATTATTCCATTTGTAATTTGGTAAGAATTTCTGCCAACTTTAAAAACATGTTATGGCAAAAGATTGCATATCCCTCATTGATCTTTTACTGAATAACGAAGAATTGATGAGGAATTCCACTATAACAAAAACTAAGAATATTGACTAAAAATTCAATAAAAAAATATCAATTTCAATTGTAAATCATATATTGAACTTTCAATTGAATCAATAGTTTCTATTGTTGATATTTTGATCCTAAAAGACTTTAGTTGACCAATAGTACAACACAATAACCATTGCACTCTTTGCAATTGTGTCACATTGTACATCTTTTTATTTGTTGAAATTTTTTTATTTAATATATAAACAAAATTTTAAATAAAAAATTAATTATTAAATAATATTAATAAACATTGATGATAATTATTCTCATTGATATAAATAATAATTATTCTTAAAAAATAAAGTTTAATTTTTTAAAAAAAATTAGTTGAAAATAATAGTTTCTAACTAAAATAACAATTAGAAACACATTTTCAACTACTGCTACTGCTACTATATTATTTTCATTATTTTCTTTCTAATTTTATTATGCCATTTTGCTTTTTCTAGGTTAGTGTTCTTCATGTTCTTTTGGTATTTGAGTTCTTCTTCATGTTGGTTTCACGTTCTTCATGTTGTTAATGTTCTTTCTATTATCTAGGTTCATTCTTCATTCGTGTTCTTTATCTTGATTAAATTTTTGATTAAATTTTTGTGTCCAACTAGAGACGAAATAAGAAAAGAAAAATAAAACCAAATTCATTAATAATCAAAACATATTTTTATCAACATTAGGATCAACTATTATAATCAATTAGAAATGAAATTAAAACATTGGCAAAAGGCATTTCAACAATCAAATATAGAAATTTTCACTTGTAACGAGTAAAAAGAAAAAAGAAAATTCAATCCAATAACATAGAAATAGAAAGAGAAAATTTGAGAGAAAAAAAGTTGGAGAGATAAAAAGATACATATGAAATCAAAGAGTTGAACCAACTAGAGAGAAAAATTTAAATGAAGAGATAATGAATAGTAAACCTCAAAGAAGAGCAAAAGTGAAGAGAATTTTCTAAACAATGAAAATAAACTAGAGAGAGTTGAACCATGCAAAATGGAAGAGCTTGCGGATTTATAGAAAGAAAGATAAAAAAATATAGCAAGTTATAATTTCATGGGATATAATTTGGAAATTTCATAGTTGTCACACTGCATTTCTTAGGATTTCATTTTGTTTAATATATTATATATTGAGTTTATATATATATATATATATTAAATTTACTAATCTCATATCTAATATATAATTTTATGAAGTAAAAATATTAAATTTAAAAAAAATAAAAATAAAAAACTATAATATGAGATAATTTAATAAAATTAAAACTACAAAAATTAAATTACATAAAATAAAAAAATTGACAATAACTCATCATAATCTTCATTGTTATCTCTCATATGAGATGAGAGATATCTGACCTATATGTAGAACTTGGACTAGCATCATCTTCTTGTTGTGTGTTATCGAAAAAAAAAAATTCTTATATTGATTGTCATTACATTTCTTCTTCCTATCTTTTCTACTATTATAGTTCAGCATCATGAGTTTGTGTTGCATAATTAATAAATTCATTTCTTATTGCTTCTTGTATATAGTGGGAGTGAGTTTATGGTGAGACTTGAGCATAGGAGTATCCTATAATTGGATTTCCAAATATATTATGTGAGATACTTTCTAAACTACTCACTAATCCTTTTCTCTTTCTACTTGCAATCTTTAACTATAAATCTAACTCTTGTATATTCTGCCTTTTTTTTTTTCTCTTTTTAGCAGCATGTACTCATTCTACAAGTGAATAAAAGGGTTAAAATAATAAAGGCATAACAACATATATAAATTAAACATAAAATGACATTTATATATATAGTTTGAAATCTTTTGTCAATGCAAACATCGTCTTTTTTATGGGTTTTAAGAAAAATCTCAAAATACGTTAGATCACTCCCCAGCTCTTTTGCCTTTTATGTATAAAATAAAATATTACTAGTTAAATACATATTTAAAACAACAAGTAATTATTTGAAAAAATAAAATTAATTACTAATCTTTTGGTGTATTCAACCATTATAGTAGAACCTCTAGTGTGCAAAGATGAATCGAACTTAAAACTAGAGGCTCTATTTATTTTCATTTGCTTATGATTGGAACTATGTAACACCCTAAATTAATTAAAAGTATTAATCATGGGGTTGGGTTAATTAAAAAGAATTATCATGAGAATAATTTAGGTAAGCTATGGAAATAGGAATTTATAGAGGAATAAATTATGAATGTGGACTTAAAATTTAATTAGGATAAAGATTTAATTTGGGCCCATAGGTAATTTAGACATTTAAATTAGGCCTTAAGATTAATTTACTTATGTTTTGGACTAAGTGTAGAAGCCTAATCTTAACCTTAGGGAAATCCAATTTCACTTCTTAAATGGGCCCTTAAGACAACCCAAACCCACCATAAACTCTCTAATTTGTGGCCCAATACACTCCTATCTGAACCCAAGTGAATTTTGGACTTTTAGGTTAACCCACAACCTAACTTAAACCCATCTAAATCCTAAAACCACTCAAGCCACTTCCCATTCTGTAGAAAACATAAGAGGCAAGAGTTCATTTTCACATTTAGAGAAGGGAGGCTAGGGTTCTTAGTAAAAATCTATCTTTTCTTACTCCTAAAGTCAAAATCAGCCAAAATAACTGATATATAACTTAATTCTCTCCTCTCCCTCTTCAATTTGACCTGATTGATTTCTCATTTAGAGTATTTTTACCCACATCAAAATCTGAAATGTGTTATTTGGTGTTTTCTTGAAAGATTTTTAGAGGTTAAGGTTAAGGGTGCTATTAGGTAAGTATTTCCTTCCCATCTTAAGGTAGTTTCTACTAGTTTGAGAATCCCATAGTTGATTTATAATATCAGCCTTTATTTTGTGTGAAATTATCTAGAAAATTGAGCAATATCTTAGAGTTTCTGGGTAGGTGAAGCTCAAATATGAATTTATGACTCCTTGAAGGCTAGGTAAGTGTTCTTTAGGTAGTTCTTGATAGTTTAACTCTTCGGGTATTAGTTTGCTACTATAAATTATAGGTAAGAGTAGTAATGGTCTAGTTTTGTGTGATAGGTTAAAGTAGCATTGTTGTTGGCTCAAAGAATTATCAACCAAGTGAGGTAACTGGGGTAAATTTTTATTCCTTACATATATTCAATTTAATCTTATATTTACTATACATGTATGATTTTAAATGTTAAATGAATGGTTGGCTATTTGATATGTTATGATTGGACCTTGTGAGTCTATGATGGAGCTGTGGTGCGGTTGCCACTTATGCATTGTTCTTCGATCGAGTACCAAGTTGTGATCAAACCCCTAAATGCACTAAGCCTGGTTGTGCTCAATAGGGAAATGACATTGTAGATGAGCCTTTTCTAATGCTATTAGCCTTTAACATGTATGTAATTGCTGGTATGAGACGATAGTTACTGATAGTTCAAATATTTCATTTGTTGATATTATGATGTTTCTTATGCTTATCTGGTTTAATGCATATATGTTGATTAATTTAAAGTATATGAATAGAATTTAACTCTGGTTACTGAGATTTGCATCTCACCCCATTTCATAGGCTAACTATTTCAGGTAAAGGCTCTTCAAATAAGGATAAAGGGAAGTAAGTAGATGACATCCATGAGCTGAGACCCTATGTGGGAAATGCTGCACTTAGGTTGATTTAACATATAGATACTAATTTTTTGTTATTATTTGTATAGCATCACCATGTAATCATATTGCCAATGTAGGAGTTTTGGGTTTTAGTAATCTAAGATGTATCTAATAGGAAGCTAGATTTTATACAACTTAGAATTTGATGTATCCATTCATTTATATATGATATGGAATCTTACTGACTTTGAGTTATGGTGTACCATTTGAGAATATAATCATGTGTTACCTTAAATATTAACTTAGACTAATATTGTATGGAATATGTTGGAATTTACATTTGAATTATAATAGTAGTAGTTTTTAGTTTCCCTGGTGTTAAAGCCCATGATTTACTGATATATGATGGATAGATGGATAGAAATCAAAACCTAGGTCTTAAATTTGTTGTGGTAGATATACTGAGCAAATTAGGTAGTTGGATATTTTTAAAAAATTTATAAATTAAGGTAGAATAACCTTAGAATGCCATTAAAGGGAGTGTTGAAGTGTTCAAGACAAAATTGGAAGAGTTTTGGTGCAGGAGAAAGTTAAGTCGCGACTAAAACACCTTAAGTTGTGACCAACAGTCAATTAGTGGCGAGGAGCACTATGATGCAAGGCAAAAATTTTACCCAAGGAAGGTACAGAATCCAATTTCATCACGGCTCAGGTACTTCTGCTGCAGTGCAATTTAAATAAATTTGATGGAGAGTTCCAGGAGGCTTACCTGCTGCGGTGCCACATAGGCTCACCGCAATGTGAAAGTTTGAATAGTAAGTTTTCAAGGGTACTTTCACCGTGGCGTGAAGGGCTTGAGTTGCAGTACAAGGTTTGTAATATTGATTTTAAGTTCCAATAACCAACTTAGTTACGATAGGAAATGTCCAAGTCACAACTTAAGCCTTTATTTTGCTTAGAAACCTTAGATTTTATTATAAATATAATACCTAATGACTTGGAAGCATTTGTAAGAGGATTTTGTAATGCTTAGGATTAAAGGTAATGTGAACCAAATGTCTTAATTGATAATTGAAGTTATTTATAAGATCAAATAGTTTTGGTTGTTTGGCTAATGATCCTAATAATATCAAAGTTTAAATTTTCTCAATTTTTTCTAATTTAATTAATTATAATGACTTTAAACCTTGATTTACCATCATTGACACCATAATTAAGCCTAATCATGGTAATTAAGAATAATGGTTGTTACAAACTGTGAAGTGCCCTGCTTTTCTCATAGCTCATTCCAAATGGATTCTTCTAATCCATTTAATTTTTTTAAAGCTTTTCTAGTATCACTAATAAGATCTCTTAAATACATAATTAATCTATTTGTAATGTCCCATATTAGATAGGAGGATGTTAGGTTATGTTCATATAAGTGAGAATAGTACTTTCCCTTTTAGTAAGGTCTTTTCTTGGGCAATGGGAAGATGGTTCAGAAGGAGCAAAACCTCGAGCCCAGCAAGAAAAGCGATGCCATCATAATACAGGGATAGTATCATCAGGGGATCTGTATGGAAGTGGTATCAGAGTTAGGTCTATATAAGTGGGAGTAATACTCCCCCTTTTAAAGAGGCCTTTTCTTAGGCAATGGGAAGATAGTCCAGGAAGAGCAAAACCTTGGGCCCAACAAGAAAAGTGGTATCGTCATAATATGAGGACAGTATCGTTGAAAGCTTTGTATAAAAGTGGTATAAGAGACGACCTAGTTGCATGTACAACTTGAGGATGAGTTAGCACCAAACAGAGGGTGAAATGTAATGTCCCATATTAAATAGGAAGATCCTGAGCTAGATCAATATAAGTGGGAGTAGTATATTCCTTTTTGACAAGACCTTTTCTTAGGCTATGGGAAGATGGTCTAGGAAGAGCAAAACCCTGGGCCCAACCAAAGAAGTGGTGCGGTCATAATACAGAGACAATATCGTCGATAGCTTTATATGGAAGTGGTATCAGAGCCGACCTAGTCGCATGTGCAACTTAAGGACAAGTTGGCCTAAAAAGGGGGTGAAATGTAATGTCTCACATCAAATAGTAGGATCCTGGCTAGGTCCATATAAGTGGGAGTAGTACTCTCCCTTTCGACAAGGCCTTTCTTAAGCGTTGGGAAGATGGTCTAAAAAGAGCAAAACCCTAAGCCTAACTAAAGAGGCAATGCTATCATAATATGAGGACAATATTATCAGAGCTCTGTATGGAAGTGGTATCAGAGTCGACCTAGCCACATGTGCAACTTGAGGACAAGTTGGTGCCAAAAAGGGGATAGAATGTAATGTCCCACATCGAATAGGAGGATCCTAAGCTAGATCCATATAAGTGAGAGTAATACTCTCTCTTTCAACGAGACCTTTTCTTAGGCGATGAGAAGATGGTCCAGGACGAGTAAAAACCCCAGGCAAAAGACAATATTGTCCTCATATTATGATGGCACTGTTTCTTCGGTTAGGCCTAGGGTTTTTGCTCTTCTTAAACCATCTTCTCATTACCTAGGAATAGGCCTCATCAAAAGGGAGAGTACTACTCCTACTTATATGAACCTAGCCCAAGATCTTCTTATCCGATGTAGAACATTACATTCCACTCCTCTTTTAGCACTAACTCATCCTCGAGTTGCACATGCGACTAGGTTGGCTTTGATTCCACTTCCATACAGAGCCCCCGATGATACTGTCCCTATATTATTATGGCATCGCTTCTCTGGTTGGACCTGAGGTTTTGCTTTTCCTAGACCATCTTTCCTTTGCCCAAGAAAAGGCCTCATTGAAAGGAAAAAGTATTACTTCCACTTATATAGACCTAGCTTAGGATCCTCCTATCTGACATAGGACATTGCATTATTCTTCTAATTTTTCCATATTCGATGGTTATCTTTAGTTTCCAACATTAATATTTCTTAAAAAAAATAAAGGTTTTCATTATTAATAAGATAAAACATACAATATTAGATTTATATTATAAATAACTACAAAAATTTACCTAAAATTCTAAAAGTTGTAATTCCCTATATTCTTGTAAAAGATCTCTCCAACTATTTCAGGGCCTTTTATATTTACTTTTAAAAGTATTTACTATGCATGTATAAACTGCCATGTTATTTAGTTTAAATTTGATTAGCACATAAATTAAATATTAATTAATTAAATTTATGAATAATTAAAATTTATGATGATATTAAATGATTAAAAAAAATAAATGATAAGTAGTTAAAGACAATAATAAATTGTTACAAGATAACCCTATTAGAAATAGTTAAATATCACATAAGTATCAATTACCTTTTAAGAAAATGTATCCATGGGCATTAAATTAGGTTACCAACCTAAGCCTTAAATGACAAATGAACAGGTAAATGTTCTATAAAATAAAAAAATCCTTATAGAAATGTTCTTTCTAACTTGCAGAGAATGATATAAATGCTTCATTTCATTTACATTAAATCATTTACCTTCAACATCACTAAACATAATTCTCTAAAGAATTAACTCAACTCAATTATAGGTTTCTAGATTTGCCTGGGTAGCACACTACAAACAATTAGTAGTAAACATTTGATAAAGATATGAAAATCATGACTTTTAAGTCCAAATAACTTTTTGTCGGTATTTTCAATCATTTTACCTATTCACAAATAGCATTTTTTTACTTTAATGTAAAGGTAAACTTAAATTTTAGCTTAGCCATTCTCCCAATAACAACTCTCTCTGCCTACCGTATTCTTTTAAATCCATTATAACTTTCATCTTATCTTTGGTCTTCCCTTTGACATCTATAACAATATTAAATATATTATTAAACACATTTTTCTCTATATGTACCACATCTAAATTTTGCTAACCAGTAGATGTTTCCAATACAAAAGCTCCTAAAATATGCTCTATTTCATCTAGTTGTGATTTTGCCCATACCTATGTAATCTTAAATCCCCTTGATTTATTATTTTAGAAAGGCTACTCACATGTTACTATAACTCTTCCCCATCCAATCTCAAGGAAGGAGGATTGTTTTCAATTTAATTTTCTTGAAGGCATCTTTATTCCTTCTAAAAGCTTGATTCATAAGTAAAAAGTGTCAATGATAATCGAACTAGGAGTTATTTCCCCTATACTACAAGGTAAAAGCTTTTAAGTTATGTATATGATAAGGACAAGTTAATTTTCAACTAAGACTCTATCTTGACAACATTTCATTTGCTAGAAAGTCATTTATTATCCAAATTAATGTTGTTCTCATTTAGAAATTCTTTTTTTTTTTTTGAGACATCATAGGTTGATACTCTTTTCTCCCATTATAATTTTAACTCATCAATTAATAGTTGCAAGAATACAGTAATCTCAATCTAAGGATTTTGTAGTCCCAGAATGATTGTAGAAAAAAAAAATCAAAAAGCAATTATGCACAATTCAAGAAGGAAATTGTAATAAATAATTATCATAGGCCAATATAAATATGATGAAGTAGATTGATTGTAAGAAGTGAAGCCATTTGTATATAAACCAAGTCTAGCACTTCATGGTTTCATGGCAAAATTGGAATATACCATATCAAAATGTTTCTATGCTTATCCATCTAACGGATGACATAATATACCTTTATGTCTTTTATTATTCTAATGTTATTGCATAAGCTTAGCAAAACTTAATAAGTTATAAAGCTTTTACAATATACGAGTAACTAGTAGATAATACATTCTTCTTACTGAAATCTCCTTAAAACTTCATCTTCAACTAAGTAGACTAATTTTATATTGAGATGCTCTATAACATTTACACACAGGTCTCATTCATATCATCTTTGTAATACAACATATATCCATTAACACAAACATAATTCTTTTAAGCAGATAGACTAAGTTTTGATATTCGCATCTTAGTTTTGTACCAATTATTGAGTATGACATTACTAGGTAAGTAATTATTTTTCATAAGACTTACAAACCAATTAAAACTATATAGTGACATATTACTATTAGATTGAATGTTTAACATTTTTATGGCAACAAATAGCTCAAACTAATTACTATGCCTTGACTACAATAGTTGCTAATATACATTTAAAATTGGCCTTCCAAATTTGGTGGTTCTTCAACATTATTTATATTATCATACTCTATTTCATCATAGCTACCACCATTAAAATCAGGGTCAATTGCATCAAAGATCACTCTTTTATAACTATTATCATGGTATTCATTTACTAATCTTGAACTAGAGGATTTTCAATATGTATGCTAGTTGTCAATGGTTTAAAACCATAAAAGAGAATTGAGATAGAGAGAGAAAATATATAGAAGAAGAGAAATAGAGAAAAAGAGGGAAAAAAAAGAAAAAATATGGAAAATAATATATATATATATATATATATATATATAATATTTTGATCCAATGGCTACTTTTCTAAACGACTATTTCCTAATGTTAAAAAATAGCAACAACAATTAAATCTAAATAAAAAATCTTTATTTTTTTAAAAATGGAAATAGTGATAGAAATTTGGCTAACTAAGTGGTGAACTTAATTTCAATCGAAGAAGTGGTGGATTGAATTTTGGATGGGTTTAGCCAAAAAAAAAATTTACTTTTTAAGAGTTTAAAAAAATTAAAGTTAAAAAACATATTTGTATCACCCATATAGGTTGACAAAAATTTTGTTGGCTTTGGGCAACCAATTTTTATTAATTTTATACAATTTAACAACAAAAAAATGTAATTCACTTAGGCAAGATCAACAAAAGCTTGCAAGAAGTAGCTTTTAATTAATTTTTGGCATAAATTTTTATTTTTTAACTGTTTAGCAAGTGAACATTTTTTATCTAGTGAAATTTAGTAAGAAATCATGTAAAATTTTAAAAATTCATATAATTCAAAATCTAATCAAAATTGTTAGTAGAAAATAGTGAACTTGTTATAGTGTTCTGTCCTTTGCTCCTTTTTTTTTTGGGTGTTTTATGGATCAATTTATTGGGTTTAGTAAGCCTTTGTAATCATTTTTAAAAAAAATGTGACTTTACTGGTGGTGTCTTAAGCACAATAATGAGAACCATGGTTAGGATACATCCTAAACATAGTTTTCATAACCATGATTACGACAACATTCTAACCATGGTTATCTTATAACTGTGGTTAGAATGTGGCCTAACCATAATTTTTAACAAAGCATGGTTTAGCCCTATTAAGTCTAAATCATGGTTAACTATAACCGTGGATAGGATTTGTCCTAGTCACGATTAAAACTTGTCCTTGCAATGCCATCACCATCTGCTTTTTTGCTTCTGTTGTCTGCCATTACCATTAAAGGTAAGTGTGTTTTTAATTTAAGTGTTTTTAATTAGTATGTGTGTATATATATATATATATATATACAAAAATCATTTTTTTGTTTTATTCTCATTTTCTTACCAATATGCTTGCCTTGTTTATACTGCTTCTTATGATTTGTGATTGCCTACCATAATTGTCAAACTACTCCTAAAATGCTAATTGTAAAACATTTTGATTCCTACTTCTAGTTTTTTTTTTAAGATGTATGGTTCTATCATTTTTCCCATCTTGTTTATATCATAATAAGCAAATAAGGGTTGTTGCTTTGACTTATAGATTTTGTTTTCA
This sequence comes from Erythrophleum fordii, assembly GCA_032878935.1. Lineage (NCBI taxonomy): Eukaryota > Viridiplantae > Streptophyta > Magnoliopsida > Fabales > Fabaceae > Erythrophleum > Erythrophleum fordii. Next base: position 86,323 of record JAVQMF010000009.1, read on the forward strand.
ATTTATTATTTCTCTATTTGTAACATAGTCATTCTTCACGACCATGAAAGAGCATTAGTGAATGAAAATTATTAATAATAAAATGGGAGATTTAAGAAAATCTTGGTTATATATCATAAAACTACATATAGCATAGTCAAAAGTATTGAAGTGTGTATTAAAAATGTGTAAGTCCACACAAACCATTATATTGAGCAATATATAAATATTGCAAAGTAATCTCGAGTTAAAATGAAAATGACCTTTTTGGTAACATAATGATTGTTAAGCTTTTAGACAACAAATAATTATTTCTTGGCACAGTGATTGCTAAGCTTTTTGGCAAAATTTCAAATACTAAATAATTTAAGTATTTTTTTTTTTGGGTTTTAGAAATGGATAAGTCTTAGATTGCTAAGCATCAGAATACCCGTAAATATTTAAATAAACTAAATAGATTCCTAGAGTTTGCATTTGCCAATGGAAGTATTGAAGGTAGAGTAATATGCCCATGTCCTAAATTTCAGTTTAAAAAATGACAAATTAGAGAAAATATGCATAACCACTCAATTCTTAAACCATTCCCATAAGGGCATGCTTTTTAGAATAAACATGGAGAGGGACTTAGACATAAATCTTTTAGAGCCTTAGTCAAGGCCACAAGTAAAAGAAGAATAGATTTGTCAAAATGATCCTGTGTAACACATGGTTCATGATGTATTTAGGTTTCATGAAAATGAAATTGTGGATGAGGTTGAAAGTTTAGTTCCGTCATCAAACCAAAGGATGAATGACTATGTGAAAGAGTTTTTTGAGTTAATTGGAAATAGGCAACAAAATTTGTTTGAAAGTTACGAGAAGTACTCAAAATTGCTTTTCTTGGTAATGTTATATCACATCAAATGCTTATGTGGAATAAGTGACACAGCTATGTTAATGATATTAGAGTTGTTGATTGATGTCTTTGAATATGCAAATATTCTACCTTCTTTTTATGAGGCCAAAATAATCATAAATAAACTGGGGTTTAACTACACTAAAATTCATGTATGTTTTTAATGATTATATGTTATATTAGGAGAATGATGAGAATAAGGACATATGTAAAAAATGCAACACATTAAGATGGAAACTAAAGATTAAAGGCAAAAAGCAAATGACATAACTTGCAAAAATACTCAAGTACTTTCCACTAAAGCCACATAAGATGGCAAGCCATTGATAAGAAAATGATGGCGTAATGAGGCATCTGAAGGACTTTGAGGAATCTTTAGCTTGATTCAAATCCTTGAAATGTCTGCCGTGGGTTAGCCACTGATGGGTTCAATCCATTTGGCAACTTAAGTATAAGTTACAACATATGGCTAGTGGTTCTTATGCTTTATAACATTCCACCTTGAACCTGAATGTCTATGAAAAAAAGCTATTTCCTTCTTTCAATGATAGTTCCAAGAAGGTAAGCATCTAGGAATCATATAGATGCACATCTACAACTACTAATAGAAGAGTTGATAAATTTATGGAATATAAGAGTTAAAACCTTTTATTCTTACAATGCAAAGCCTTTAATATACGTGCAACTATGATGTAGACTATTAATGATTTTCCAAGGCTTAGAATATTATCTGGGTAGAGCATGCATATTAAGTTAGCATGTCTATCTTGTAACTTTAATTTAAGTCTTTTACAACTTTCTTACACTTTAAAGTGGCATTTTATAGTTTATCGTCATTTTCTAAACTCAGGACATAAATTTAGATTGGCCAGAAGTTAGTTTGATAGAATGGAAGAGAAGAGAAATTTTTCAACCATAATAACTAGCTCAAAAATCTTATGATACCTTGAAAATATTGACATTATATTCAGAAAAAAAAAAGGTGAAAGTTGAAGGCCAAGGAAGAAGACCTCGAGGAACCAGTGATGTAAATGGTGACACTCTGCAATTGCATAAAAAGAGTATATTTTTTAAAACTTCTTTATTAGGCAAACCATTTGATACATCACAGTCTTCACATAATGCCCATTGAGAAAAATGTATGTGACAATGTGTTATTCACTTTGTTGAATGAGCTTGCATGATCACAAGACCATTTGAATGCACATAAAGACTTACAAGAAATGGGTATTAGTTTGATCTATGGCTTGATAACAATGGTAGATATCCCCTAACTTTGTTCACTTTTACAAATGCAAACGAGGATACATTTTTTAGGACTTTAAAGAATATCATCAAATTAATACAATTATTCAAATGACATTTCTAGATGCATTGATTTGAGACAATGTAAGATTGGAAGATTGAAAAGTCATGACTTACATGTTTTTATAGAGCAAGTTCTACCGTTAGCCATAAGAAAGACACTTCATACATAAGTGCCAGCAGTTCTGATTGACTTGTGCCTATTCTCTAGACAATTACATAATAAAGTATTATGTGTGAATAAACTTGACTAGCTTTAAAATAGAGTTGTTCTCACATTGTTGTCTAAAAGCTTAACAATCACTAGCTTTAAAATAGAGTTGTTTTCACCTTCATTCTTTATAGTTATAGTTCATTTGATTATACACTTAATTGAAAAAGCCAAACTCAAAGGCCTTGTCTATTATTGATGAATATACCCTATAGAGAGGTAGTTAATACTTCTTGAATTCTTTATTATTGTTTGAAATTATTTTAATTTTATTCATTATTCATGGTGTCTAATGTAATATGTTTAACAAGGATTTAAGAAAGTTAAAGCCTTATGTATGTATAGGTTTATGTTAGAAGGTTTAATAATTGAGGGTTACTTAGTTTAAGAGGTTTTAACTTTTTACTCAAGGTATTTAGATAGAGTAAAGACAGTATTCAATTAACCTAGATGTGTAGATGATCAACCTGATATTAGGCCTTCTAATGTCAATACTTTGTTTCCACTTGTTAACTAGAGGGTGATTTTGAATACATTATTCTTTCTCCTATAGAGAAATTATAAGCACATTGTTATGTGCTGACCAACTTTAAAAGTGAACCTTTTTCTTCAATGAGTAAATTACATTTACTAGACTTGGTGTTCACTACACTATAAAAGTCATACATGATCTTTTTCAAAGATAGATAAAAAGATTTATAAAAAGTTCATTTATTGGTTTACTGACCATATAAATATATGTATATCTTTTATTAGTGTTCACTTTATATGCACTTTAATAATAAAATCATCAATTTTTTTCATTTTTATAGATATGAAATGATGTCAATGAATCCCATTCATTTTATATGGAGTTTCTTGCCCAAGGTCTACTTGATAAAGTAAGGTGATATAGTGCTTACAATGTCAATGGATTCAAATTTCAAACTTCAACATGAAACCAATGGTTGAAGACTCAAAATAGTGGAGTTTTTAGGACTTTTAAGATAATAAGTTATGTAAGTAATAGTGATAACAACATGCACTTTGGTGGTGTGCGATAATATGAAAAATTATTAAATATCATTAAATTAAATTATTATGTCAATTTGTGGTAACCTTGTTCAAATGTATGTGGGCCAACATGACTAATTTAATAGGCATTAAAATTGATGAATTAGGATTCAAGTTTATTACCTTTTCATGTTTGATACACACCAGTGACAATGAAGATGATGAGCCATATATTCAAGTTCAAAAGCTCAACAAGTATATTATATAGAAGATAAGCTAGATAAAAGTTGAAGTATAGACGTGTATCTAAAGCCACATAACTTGTATGACATAGGTGAAGATGACAAAGATATTAGGGAGAATTAGAGTTAAGGACCCAAAGTTAGAAATATCTATTCTGAAGGACCTATTACTATTGTTTTAAGATAAATTACTACTAACTAACCTCCTAAACTTAGTAGTAACAGGTCTTTCAGAGTAAATATTTGTAACTTTGAATCCTTAACTCTAATTCTCCCAAAATATTATTTGTGAAAGTGAGCCTTACCAAGCTTAACAATTAGAAATGCTATTCCCATACATAAAAGTAAATTTATGCTTGTCTAGGTCAAGTGTTTTTTAGTTTTTCTTTTACCTTTATTTGATTATATATATACTTGTATGTTTTTTCTTATATATAATTGTACATGGTCTATACACTTATTTAGCTATATTATGTATTTTATCTTAATTAATAGGAATCTTAAAGATGAAGAAGTTTTTTAAGAAGACTAAATCACTCAACACTAGTATAGTTGGTGAGTCTAACACTAAGAGTCCTTTGGTGAATGAAGACAAAAGAGGCCTACTTAGTGTTTTTTAAGGTATGGTTAGGACTAATGTCAATGAATTTCCATAAAAGCATAGGGATGATATGTATAAGACTACTATACATGTAATATCACATTGATTATTCATTTCTCTAAGCACCTTAAGTTCATATTTTTACTAATTGTTATATTTTATCTTGGAGTATGGGTTTATTGTTGATGATCATGTGCATAAGAGGATTATTTTACAAACATTAAGCAATAAGTGGAGACAAGCATGATGTGGATTGTATAAAAATAAAGAGACTTGCAACAAGGAACATATAATTCAATATGTCCTAAGGGCATTAATAGGGATCAATAGGAACCATCATTTTTAGGAAAAGATTTAGGTAATCACATTTATTGTTCAAGATGTACCAATTTTTGGATGATCTTATTAATACATTTGTCAATAACCAAGAAATTCTAAAAAAGAACAAGCAAAATAGAAAGAAGTTAACTATACCATATATTAGTGGATATAAAGCCTTGCATGAAAGAAGGTCGAGATGGTAAGTTCAGCAAAGGTATTACAATTCATTTACGTTTTAAATGCAATTTGAGATATATCACATGTGTTTTCAAATTTGCTGGAAGCTGAGAGTGGGGGCTTAGTCACACAGGGAGATATTTAGATTGTAGTCCATATGCATGGCAATAAATCTTACATCAACAATAAAGTTAAAAGTGTCTATATAAGTGTTTGAATTGTGTAGGTGCTTATTTCTAATTTTAATGAAAAGCACTGTCTTTCAAATCATTTATTGCTTTTTATTTGAATTTGCAAGAAAGAATTGCTATGTTTCAAGCTGAGAACTTCCCATCCCAAGAAATTTTGATTAACGATTTATTGGCCAAGACTCTAAGAACTGAAGAACACTATAATCTAGTTTGAGTAATGGGATTGGGTGCTTGCTTGTCCCATATGTTCGTACGTTGAACTCATGGGAGTTCATCATTTAGGCCTTCTGATATGGAATTATAAAATGAGGTTGCTCAACTTAAAGCATAAATGATGGAAAGAGAGGAGTGACAATGACAAGCTGGCATTGAAAGAGAAACGTGATAATGACAAGCAAAGGTTAAAAGAGACAAGTAACAACAACAAAATGAAAGTAGTTATGGCTTTCCTTTTCCAAAATTTTTAAGGTCCATTGCTACAAGAGCTTGCAACCCTAATTGCTTAAGAGATAATTTTTTAAACTTTGTATTCTAATTGAATCATATGAATGAATATTTTATTTTTGGTTTTTAATTTGTGGCTATTAACATTTTGTTTTGAATTTTAAGCACTAAATGATTAGGATAGTGAACATCTGCTTAATGATAATAATCATTCCTCATAAAAATAAATATATATGTTTATATTGATTTTATAATTACATTTATATTGACTTATTAGTAGAGTAATAGAATATGAGTCTATTTGCAATTTTAATCGTATATGTTACTGAAAATTGATTGTTGTTACTAAATATATTGGTTGAAAATTGTTGTCTTACTAGGAATTGGTTGCTGGATATATTAGTTGAAAATTGATTTTAGAAAAAAAAAAAAGACAAAATAGTTTAAAGGTAAAAAATGTTATTTGTAACCATGGTTGAAATCAACACTTAAAAGAAGTAGAGATCTAATCAGGATTTACAAAAATTGTGGCTAGACCATGGTCTAATCATAGTTTTCAATAATTGTGACTAAGTCACAGTCTAACCGCAATTTTACCAATGATTAGTCAAAATTATGGTTAAAGCCTTCATGACAAATAGTTCAATGATGAATATAATAACTATTACAAGACAGATTTGTAAGAAATAAAATCATCATTAAAACCACTTAAAAATTGTGACTAAAATCACAATTGTTTGCAATAATTGTGTCGTGTAACATACGCAAATCAAGATAAATAAAAATAGTTTATATGAATTCAATAAATTAATATTAGTATACTTAACCACACGACACCCTCGTTTTAGTAAGATTCCATTATTATTTTTTACATATTACGTGCAGGAGCTGTTCTGAAATGTTTTCTTACAAAATGTGGGCACATAAAAAAAAAATTCCACATGATTCTTGAGCACAAATCACTCTCTTTTCTCTTATATTTGTTGTATGTCAGCATATATACCAATTAGTGGATTCTAAAAGCAGGGGGCGTGTGGAACTGCTATCTATTTCAAAATGCTTCCAGATTCTTCCAACACCAAAATTATACGAAAAGTAGAAGGCGATGTGAGATCCATTCTTTAGATATGTATAGCCGATGAATTCCCTTCTTTTCCAAGGAAGATGCCTTGAGTTATCATTGGCTATGTTGTTGCTTAAATTTAAGGGTGCATTTCCCTTGTATGTTCCAATTCAAAATTTTAATTGATAGACTCCAATAATTATTTACTTATTTATTTGGCAAAGAGTCAGATATTGTTGTTACAAGAAAATTTTTCATTAAAACAAGATAATCATAATTTTCAAATCTATTATATCATTTTACCGGATTTAATACACACAAGATATTTGATAAATATTCATTCAGAGTAGCTTTTATATTATTTTTTAAATTAAAAAAAACTAGCAATCACTTATCTTTTAATTTTCTAAAAGAAAGTACGACAATCTTTTTCGTTAACATTTCCCTCATTAATGCTATGTTGACACTAGTTAGTTTCACTCCCTTAGTTTCTATATATATATATATAATGGAAAAAAAATTCATAAAATAAAATAAAAATTTGATAATGTCATTGTCGTTAGATTTGCTTGATGTAAATGAATTGAATTCTATATTGTTATGATTCAAATCTTGGGATATGCATTGCAATCGCAGTCCATTATTTCATCTAATGAAAATCTACTCTATTATTTAGGTTGGTCATGACAACATTACGACTATACTGTCATTAATTATTACAATTTATTTCACTTACTACGTTCCTTTTCAATTTATATATATTAAGTGGCATACTATATGGTAATCGTCACCATCACTATGTAATATATAATTAATTAATTAATTAAACACAAAACGTTAGATTTATATAGTGAATTCATTAAAATATTAAATAAATTAATGAAAGTCCAATGGATATAATTAAGCAATTAATCAACACAAAACAAATATTTTATTAGATATGCTGGCAAGTGCATATATACTTAGATCATTAAAATAGGAAAACAATTCTGAAAATGATAAATCAAAACGCCCTTTAGCCTAACACCAACATCTTCCCTTGATACTGATCGTGACAATTAGTTGGCTGAAAGCAATGTTATTAGGTACTGGAATTTTGGTGGTTGTGTGACTTTGGTCATTGTTGCTTGTTTGAATCATCTTCTCTGACTTTGATGATAGCGATGATGTTGCCCAGTAGGCAAAAAAGTGCTCCAAATATCACAGGGACTTGGCATTGGTTGGGTAGGTTTCGGACAATGACAGCGCGAGTTATTTCTTTAATCAATATCATAGGTAAGTCCGCAACTTATAATTGTAATAATGCTGAAATACATTTTTTATATTTAAATTTTACTTTAGATTTTATTTTTATTTTTAATTTAATTTAATTTAAATATATTCTTTAAACTTTATCTTAAATATTATTTTTATTTTTAATTTAATTTAATTTAATTTAATTTTAATATTTTTTAATTTACAAAAATCACTCAAGTCTTTTTTGTTTCTCTTATCTGATTCTATTAAGTTTATAATAAAAAGGCTATTAAAGTTAAATTTTCAATGAGTCATATAGGATTGTTTCTATTAAGCATTTTCAATTTGATGGAATTTGAAAAAAAAAAAAAAAGAAATATTTGAATAAATTTTAAAAATTAAGGATCAAAGTGAAATAAAATAAAATTAAGAGACAAAAATAAAATTTGACATGAAGTTAAAGAACTAAATTAAAAATAAATGAAACTAAGAAACAAAAATAAAATTTAAAATAAAATTAAAGAATTAAATTAAAACCAAATTAAATTAAAAGATAAAATTAAAGTCTTAGATAAAATAAAGAAATCAAAGAATATTTTTGTATAATTGTACAACTTTTAAAGTTGATAATAAATAAATCATTTATATATTTTTAGAATAATTAAAATACCAGTAAAAGTTTTACTGAGCATTTGAAGTATACTGTTGAAATAAAAGTCTATCAATATCATTATTGATGTTGCAATAACAGAATCGCAATTATTAACTTGGTGTATTAAATCTGACAATTACTACAATCACAAAAAAAATTCAAGACAATAAACCAAAGAAAAACAATAAAAACTCCGATGAATGGGAATAAAAATGTCAACATAAATAGGACTAAAAATTTTTTGATTTAAGAAAGATAAATTTAAAGATCCAAAGTCTTTTTAAATTATCTATATTTTTTATTTTTTAATATCAATCATTATTTTTTAAATTAATAATTAAAAAATTATTTATGTTCAATGTTTCATATTTTCTAGTATCAAATAATTAAAAAATAAAAATATATGAAATGTGAATTTAATCTAAATATGTCAAAAACTGCAAAGCACATTACTCATCAGTGATGAGCACTCAGTCCAAACCCCTATCAAATCGGTCAAAACAGAAGGCACATCAAAAGATTTTTCTTACGCCTACAGTGAGAGAGATTTTAATAGATTTATTTGCTTTAAAAAATAATAAAAGGAGCGAATGAGAGATTGGCAGTAGCCCCAAACGATAAAATTAGTGTTGCAGAAAACGCTAGCAACTTTGAGAAAAGAAGAAAAGAAAATAGATCAAGTTAGTGATGAACATATATATAAAATTATCATACACAATTTTTCAAAAAGATTCACAAAATTTAGTTACTTAAGCATTTATTTATAAATGTTTTAGCTTGATTTATTTGTATAATATATATAAACTAATTAAGTTTATTAAAAATTTTCTATAATTATAAACTATTTAAGTAACTAAAGTACCTTCCCAAAACTGTATATAATCTACGTAAGAGTGACAAATGGACGATTTTAATATTGAACTGCAATGGGTAGGTTGAATTTGACCTACCAATTTACTTAGATCCATTAAAAAGCTTTTCGAATAATCTAAATTTATCAATGACCTATTTTGCACACGAGTGTTTATCCACTTGTTGACCCACATATTTGAATTGATATCTAATCCACCCAATTCGTTCATTCTTTAAAAATATCTCAACTTTAAAAAAAAAAAAAGTATCTAAAAATGCTCTTGCACATATATAACAGACTACGCATATGTGCATGCAAATATTTGTATGTGTGCATGCAGATGTTTGCTTGTTTATACAATTGTGCATGTGTATATATATATATACACACACACACACAAATATATGTACATGCGTGCTTGTGTATATGTATGTATATATGTTATATATTTGTTTGTGCATGTCCATATTATACATATATATATATATATATATATGTAAATGTGTATATATATGTATGTGCGCGCACATACTCTCTCCTATATGAATACATATATTTATGTATATGTATTTGCATATATGTAAATGTGTATTTATATATATACATATTGGAGTGTGTGTATATATATGCCTATACATTTACATATGTGTACTTAATCCAATTTTATCCTATACATGCATATGTGTGTGTGTGTGTGTGTGTGTGTATATATATATATATATATATATATATGCCTATACATATGCATAGTTATATAGGAGAGTGAATTTAATGTGCCAAAATAGATAGATCTATTGAATATCCATGAGTTGATCAGGTTGTTCATTAAAAGTTGAATTCAATTTTATCCAATCCTTTATTTTCATAAAATTTTAAGTAGATTATACAAAATTTTTTTAAATTTTATTAAAATTACAAGAACCTATACTCTATTTTTAAAATATATATGAACTTTTTCTGAAACAAAAAATTATGTCACATTTTAATTTAATTTTAGATTTTTTAACTAAAATACCTTTTATTAACTTTAATATATATTTTTTAAACTAAAATATCCTCTTATATATTTTTTATGAGAGTATTTTAATAAAAAAATTTAAAATTAAACTAAAGTATATACTTAGAAAAAATAAAAAAGAGGTCTGTATAATTTTAAAAAAAATTTAAAAAGATACATATATATAAAATTTACTCTAAAATTTTAATGGCAAAATAATTTTATGAATAGAAACAAATTTATACATTTTAAATATCTATTTCCACCCCTAATTGAATGGGGCATTAGTTTTAATTTCTCATATACTAGTATAAGGAGTCCAAAGACATAATTAAGATTAGGTCAATTAAATTTTGATCAAGACTGGTACATTCCTATTACTTTAATTATGGAAGTAAAGGCTTATAAAATCTCACGTTTAGTAAGTTATCAGGTTTGACTAATGATCATTATTAAATAATTTACAAGTTTCTATTTGGTTTCATGTTTAGTGACACTTCATCCATACAGAAGGTAGGTTACTAGATTAATTATTTATGATTGTTGTTAAACTAATATAAACAGGTTCAATTCCAACATAGTTACTAAAACTAACTAAGTGGTAATTTATGAACCCAAACGTGTTGTAAACTAGTTGATTGACTCTAATATGAGTATTGAGACAATAAGAAGGCATTTTGGCATGCAACTAAGGCTATGTATAGGAAACTATATCTTGATTACGTAGACATAATGATGTCTTTGTTGAGAAATTTTAAAACTCCTAATTTTATTACTTTCTTATATGAGAATGGTAAGTTTACTATAAAACATATAGGTAAGTTTATTGCCCAATATGATGAGGCAAATTAAAATAAATATTATAAATTTTAGTTATTTTCTTTATTATTAATTGAAATTACTTTCACCTAGTATTCATCCTTGCCACCAACTTTGTGTAAAATTGGATAGATGTAGAAATACTTTTCCATCATAGGTTTTACAAGCCACAATTAGAGGTTGCCATAGTCGGTCTCATGAATTTGAAATAACAAATAAAAGAACTTGTGGTTGATTTCATGGAAAGATTTAGAAAATTGAGAAGTAGGTGTCATGTGCAATTTCAAAAGGTTAAATATGCTACCATACTCATAGGTAATATGCATCATCAATTGAGAGAAAAGTAATAGCCTAAGAATGCTTAGATCTGACTCAATTAGCATCTAAAGCCACTTGAATTAAGCAATTCCTCTTGGAAAAAGAGTAAATGAAAGCTAACAGAGGAGGAAAAGGTTTGCAAGTAGTTTTTATTGCAAATTACATGAATGATCTAGGAGGAGTAGTTAAGTATCAAGAAGAATAATCAACTAATGCTTTGGCAATAGAAATCCTGAGAGGGAAGTCATATTCTTGCCCAATTTTAAAGCCTTCAAAGAAAAAGGAAATCATGAAACTAGAGAGTAAGAAGGAGTGCTTATTCAACATTTCCAAAGCCAATTAAATTTTTGAATATTTGCTTAAAGACCAGCAGATGAGGCTATCTAATGGACACAAAATTCTATCTGTTGACGAGTTAAATAACAAAGAAATACTATAAGTGGCATTACTCATATAGTCATGCTACTACCAATTGTATTATTTTTAAGAATGTTGTTTAGAAGACTTTGAAGGATAGGAGATTTAAACTAGCTAACAAGGGCGTAGCCAAGATGGTAATAGATATGGATCCCTTTCCAATAGCATTTACAAACATGGTTTCAACATTAGATTTACCACTCCATTCGTCAAAATATAAATCAAAACAAATGATGCAAAAACAATGAGAGCAAAGCAAATAACGCCAAAACCCAACAAGACTAGCAAACAATTAGTTGTATAATCCAAGCAACAAAAACATACTATTCACAAGTTTAGCATTTTTGACAAACTATAAGAACCAAGATAGAAAAAGGACAACAAAGTATTTGAGAGGCTACAGACTCCAAGAGGGGGATAAAAAGTTAATTCTAGAAATCCAAAGGCAAGTAATAGAGTTTAACCTTGAAAAGGGGATATTTAGTTTGAGAATAGCCATCTGCAATGACAAACAACTGAAACCACAAAATGATTAAGCCAAAATGGATGTTAAAAAAGGACAATGGTTCCTTAACAAATTAAATATGTTAAAAAGAAGTCTTTATAACCAACTACTTTAACTCATATTTAAAAGAGGAAAAGCTAAAGGCAAAGATCCACCTTAAATAGGGGTGGACTGTTCTTCCTGAACTGATTTAGCAGCTTTTGACTTGATACTTGGGCCTATATTGGCTTCTAAAGGGTTGTCGATGGATTGTCAAGGATGGGTGGCTGTGGTTCAGGGGCCTCTCTTCTCATCTCTCCTTACTTGCCTAGGGCATCTTGTAACTGCATTATCATTTCATACTGCTATTATATCATAGCATGCTGCTAGTTTAATCTATCCATAATAATCCTAATAGGATCTTTGGGTTCAACTTGCTCAGCCCTAGCTAGCTTGCCTCTCCTAGTATTCACCATCTTGTTTGAAAAATAACACAACCTCAATATACAATTTCAATTCAACAACATACAAAAACACACTATAAGCACATGCCACTCAAGTAATTTAAGAGCCAAACACAGAGTTAAATTGCCTAAACCTTTGCTCTGTTACCAACAAATGTCATATCATATTATAATAATACTTAATCTATGCTTCAATATGCTTAAAACATCCATTTTTATATATTCAACACTTTTAGCAACAAAAATTTCTGACATTAAAGGCCTAATTTCTTAAATCTTGCATAAATGCATCACTTTAGTGTTCCAATTTCAAAATCTATCCATAATATATTTGCTCAACCAAAAACATCATAAAAAGAAGCAAGAAATTTCGAGCTTAGGCCATATGTTACAAACTAGTATCATAACATAATTTCCTATGGTTCAATAATTCTACCACAAATTTCAAAAATTTATATCTTGAGCTAGAGAATTCCAAATCATACAAATGAGGACATTGTAGAAAACTCACAACATAAACTACATGTTGTAAAAATTTTAGATAAAAAAAACTGCTTTGAGTCACAAAAATCCAATGGAATAGTACTATTGTCAGATTTTTATGTATATGTAGGTTTGAAACTTTGGAAATGCATAACTTGAGTTACACAACACCAAATTGGATCTCAGTGGCTATGGAAAGCTTATAATTCCAAATATATGCATGTAAAATTTCATGAGCATTAGAGTTCATTTGACCCCTCAAATATACAAAAAATCATAATTGACTAAATAAATAGTGCACAGGCAAATTTGCATAATTTAGCAAATTTTGAAAAATTGTAAGAAATTTTACAAAACTCCAAAAATTATATTCTTTAGCTTTATAAAAATTTCTAAATTATATATAAATGCTTGTTAAATTTCATGTCAAATTTTGTTCACTGGTCTAACTTTGGTTTAGGGGTAAATTATGGCTCAATTTAGCATCAAAATGGCACCAAATGGTTCAAAATGAAATTCTTTAGTGCAATTGGCCATTTGAGCACATCCAAAATATTAATTACATTATAGATGGCCATCTCATAAGGTCCCAAATATCATGGAACTCAAAGTCACTCCCTTACTTAGCTTTATTCACACACTTTTCATGCCATACAATACCAAAAACATATATTCTTGCACAAATGATTCTAAATATGGTTTATACATCATAATTATATGCTTTTACACATGAATGAAGGTTTACATTACATAAATAACAAGTATAAACTCTCTTTGACAATATATTACACAAAATACTATTCTATTATCAAAGTAGCATAATTCAAGCTTGTTGATCTCCATTTTTGGTCTCTTGAGATTTTCCTAGACATGGGTAGAGATAATATGGGAGGGAGTAAGATTCAATAAATTCCAATAGCTCAATCATCTTTCAGATACACTTATATGACATGTTATCATGTTAAAAAAGGCAAGCATGCATCATTAACAATCAAACATGAAACATAATCATATTTACAAAATTAAATGGATCCATGAAAGTTAAAATCAAGCTTTAGGGACTTTTAGTCTAGTCTCACTAATTATTTAGGACTTTTGAATTAGCCTTACCCATTTTAGAAATGTTTGACTTAGTCTCACTCATTCCATGAGACTTTTGGCCTTGTTTCACTCTTGTCTAAGGACTTTTGACTTCACCTCAACCAAGTCAAGAGACTTTTAACACAACCATACCTATTAAAATCCATTTATAATTCAAATGCATTTTAAGAAACATAATGATATCATAACATCAAGCCAATGGCAATAGGCATATTTCATTGTTCAAACATCCATATAAGCAATCAATGATAATCAAATAACTAAAATATGAATGGATGAAGAGCTATGTTTCTAAAAAATGTACAAAGTTCTTCCTTGGTTCCCTAGCCTTTCTTCTTGGCCTCACACACACACTTAGGAGAGGCTTGATTTGATTGGCCCAGACACATTAAACAAATATAAAGGTATCAATGAAACCGTCTATATCCTTACACATGCTTTATATAAGTTAGTTCTAGTTTTAGGCTTTCATATGGTTCCATATTGTAGCGTAATGAAGCAACTCATATCATTCATCATCTAAGCTCTAATTTCTCACTCAATCTAAGTCATATTACTTTAGTTGAACTCATTAAAGTCATCACAAACTCAAATCAAGGAGCTTAACACCAAGTTTCTTTTTTATACATAATAAAACTCTAAACTTTCAAATTTCAAAATATGATTCTTAAATTCAAACAAATGGTTGATTTGGTATTTATAATTCATTTCTAGACCATTTCTATCCTTAAAATCAAAGAAAACCCTTCCTAGGTACTTCATAGAAGCCTTGCCCGAGACACACACAAGTAAGGCCACTAATGGAGTTTCATTCATTTTCTTAGGAAATTGGCATCCATGAAGCCTCCTAAGTCTCTTATAAACTCAAATATGCTCTTATATAAGTTAAATCATCATTAGAAAGCTTTATAAATCCTTAAATGCAATCATAATCTTAATTTCTATAACTTGTTATCTATAGTTTCTTTTTTAGTTCTATTTGTTTCATATGATTCTCCATGCTTCAAAACCTTATTTCCTATCAAGTTTGGACCAAAATCAAACTCCCTACATGGCACCCTAGGTGTAGTCAAAACATACACACAAGGAAAAGCCAAAGAGAAGCAAGTTTGGCCATAATTGTATACCTTTCCTTAAAGCTTATCAAGTGAGCTTTCTTAAGCTTCCAAAGTTTTCTCCAAACTCTTTCTTCCTTTTATTGAACTAGCCATAAAACACCTCCTTTCAAAACTTTAAAACTAAGAGAAGAGAGAGGAGGAAGAGGAGAAGAACTTTAGTGAAAGGAAGAGTATGAAAAAGTAACAAAATCTTACCCTTTTCAAGCCTTATTTTCTTCTCCTTTGCTCCCTTTTTGGTACACCATTGAAGTTTGCTCTTAATTCTGTTTTAGGCTAGATGAAAGTTGGTTTAGATAGGAGGGAGAGGTGGGATGTGTTTAATAAGAAGGGGGAGGCTAGTTATAATAATTTTAAATTTTCAATTATGTCTACAAATATTTGGTTTCTTCAATTGAGCTCATTTCAACTCCTTTTTTAAAACTATCTTTTTTATTATAAAATTTAGATTCTCTAGTTCATAAAATGTCTTTAGTTTCACTATAATTAGATTTACAACCTTACCAAACTATTCAGTTAAAATTTTGATTAACTGATAACGTAAAACATACACCAAAGGGATTTAAACCATTATAAGGGTTTTTATAATTTTTAAGGTCTCTGAAAATCTCAAGAAACTCAATTTTTTCATTTAAAGCTCCATTCTTTAAGTTTTCAAAAAGTTACTTGAAATTACGATATTGCCACTATGTTATTCCTTAAATTTGTTCAGTGGTTTTGGCTCTATTTTCAGGCTATCCTTAGTCTTTTTACTGCATTTTTAGATATTTTAATTAATATTCTAATCTCAATTATCCTTAATTTTTTTGCTTTAGGATGTTCTTATCTCATTTGTTGAGTTCAATTCAATTTTTACAAAATCAGTTATTACATCACATCTTGGCATGAATCTAGATGATTTAGTTGTAACTAGAGAAGAGTGCATAGCTCTATTAAAATAAGGCCTCCTTAAGCCCACTATGTTAGAATGGGCATGTCAAGCTTTCTATATGGAAAAAAGATCAAAGTAGAAAAGAGGCAAGAAGATATTAGTCATTGACTACAAGCCTCTAAATATATTCCCCTAAGATAACGAGTTTCCATTGCCTAAAATTAGTTCACAAATGAGCCTTCTCAAAGATGCAAAGGTTTTCTCAAAGTTAAATTTTAAAGCTCTATTTTGGCAATTAAGAATTGAACCTTCTGAAAGATATAAAACCACATTTGCACTCCTAATGCTCAGTACCAGTGCACAATTATGTCATTTGGCCTTAAGGTCACACCATCTCTTTTTCAAAAGGCAA
Source organism: Erythrophleum fordii (assembly GCA_032878935.1). NCBI lineage: Eukaryota > Viridiplantae > Streptophyta > Magnoliopsida > Fabales > Fabaceae > Erythrophleum > Erythrophleum fordii. Next base: position 102,967 of record JAVQMF010000009.1, read on the forward strand.
TGACAAAAATCTTTGAGCCTATCCTCCATAATACTCTTATTTATATTGATGATATTCTTTTTTATTCAAAAAATAAGGAAGAACATAAAAGGCTTTTCTAACAGCTCCTAGATATCACTAAGCAATAAAGGATTATGTTCTTAGCTTGCAAAAGTCAATTGGGCCAAACCTAAATAGAATTCCTAGGAATGAACATATCTAATGGATATTACTATCTAGGCCCACCCATTACTCAAGAATTTCTCAAATTTTCAGATGGGAATCTCACTATTAAACAAATTCAACAGTTCTTGGGGATAATCAACTTCATTAGAGACTTTATCCCTTATATGTCACATCATATAAGCTAACTATCAAAACTCTTGAAGAAGAAGAATCTCCCACCTTGGGCACATGAACAAATAGCTACTATGAAGCATCTTAAAAAGATCACTCAGAATCCTTTACCTTTAAAGATTTCTGACAGAGGGAAAATGATCCTTCAAATTGATGCTAGTGATGAATTTTGGGGAGCTATTCTTATAGAAGAAATTAATAGAAATTAATAGTATTATGGCCATGCGAGTGAACAATTGAAGGACTCAAAAAAAGCACTATCATACTATCTATAAAGTGATTCTAGCTATCAAGAAAAGGATTGAAAAGTTTAGTTTCCATTACTTGTGGTTTAGATGTATAATTCATCATTCCTTAAAATTTTAGAGTCTAAGAAAAAAGGCTTACCAGATAAATAGTTATTTAAATAAAAAGATTGGTTCTCATACCATAAATTCAAGGTTCAACATATCAAAGGCAATACAAATCTCATAGCAGACTATCTTTACCGACTTCAGATAGTGAACCTTCTCGCTCTTGCAAAGCTAATACCCTTCATCTTCATGGCTCACCCAATTCCTAGTTGTACCATCCATCATCCTTTTCCACTTTCAACCTTACTCAAAAAGGACTTTCCTCCATGTTCTTTGAAGCCAAAAAACCCAGTAAGAATCTAACAACTTGCCAAAAGTTTTTTTTTCTATTACCTTCACAGATACCTCAAGGATTCATTTCTTCCTATTTATCCATCCTACTTCAACCCTAAACACCATTTCTTATCCTTTTCAAAATCCTTACTTATGTCACCGAGGATGCATTATGGTACCTATAGGCATTCATTATCCTTTACTCTAGAGCTATAGAGTTTCCACTATTTTTTATCTTTAACTTTCTCTGTCAAGTTGAAAACTACGATTGTAATATTTGGATCCTTCTTGAATGGTTTTCATCACTCTACTGGTGGTGGCAAGAATGATAGAGAATCATTTCTCAATATAATCTATAGAATAATCTTAAAGCAAACTAAAAGCATATTCTACCTATTAGCCTAATAAGGCTAATGAAGGATGAAAATATTGGCAACCTTTTTGTTTGCTTTAGGATTATTCCATAGATTATATTACCAAAAAGAAAACTTGAGTTATCTATCACGTATTGTTCCAAGAAGAGCAAATTTAGACCATTTAAATCTAATTTATACAGTTCAGATTTCAATTTTTTTTTAATTTTTTTATTCTTAATCATCCATCTTTTTATTTTGATGTATTTTTTTTTTTATTTTGATGGAAGGAAAATGTAAGATGAAAATAATCTTTTAGCTTCAGACAGATAGTCTATGTAACATTTATCTGATGGAATTGAAAGATTATTTTCATCCTGTGTTTACTTCTTTCAAAACAAAAATTTAAATACAAGAATTTAAAATTTGGAAGAATAAATCTAGATAGTCCATATCTACTCCCCTTAGATTAGCACGTTATAAGAGAAGTAGTAGAGAATCTAAGTCATTTTATTTTGTACTCCACGTTGTACTTAAATCTAAGCTCTTAACTAATCTTCCTATGCAATTCATTGGAAGGCTTTTCAAATTCTTGGTGATTATAGTTTTGTGATCGTTTATCATAACAATTTGGTACTTTCATTAAAAGGTATGGTAAAGAGAACTTACTTAGCCCAAATGGAGGAGACCTTGAAAGAAAATTGTGAGGTTATTGCAACAATGCAAAAGGCACAATTAAAGGGCCAAAGGGTAATTAATGAATTAGTCACTAGTTTAAAAGCAACCATAGAAAATCTTGTGTTAATGCTTAAAAAGGGCACACAAGTGAGAACACAACACATCAACAATCACCATGACTATCATGCAAATAGCACCAGTAAGCAAAAATCATTACTTATGAAAGGGATAAAACTTGAAATCCCTTAATTTGACAGAGTAAACATAAAGTATTAGGTCTTTAAAATCCGCGTTCTTCAAAGCACATGAGACCCTTGAAAATCAATAGATTGAGATTGCATCATTTCATTTGATCGAGCCACCCTACAAGTAGTATAAGTGGGTGGTGAAAAATGATCTCTTCCACACTTGGGAAGATTTTTTGGAGGCAGTAGTGTTGAGATTTAGGACCACCATATATGAGGATCCCCAAGCAACTTTAAAAGAGTTCACGTAAGAAATATCAGTAGCAAAATATTGAACTAAATTTGAAGAACCATCCAACAAGGTGTCGAGGCTCTTAGAATCATGGTTGGTTAGCCTCTTCATCACAAGGTTCCAAGAATATTTGAATTGTGGACCCTGTTAGCACAACCAGAAACATACTTCCATGTTGTTGATGCGATCTCTTGATAATTATAACCTATCTTAAATAATAATAATAATAATAATAATAATAATAATAATAATAATAATAATAATAATAAGTTACAATGCTAAAAATTACACAAATCTTATAATAAATAAAATGGGTAATGAGTTTGAGTATCGAACCCACAAGGATTATTAGGTAATAGCGAGAAGTTTTAATACTAAAGAATTAAATAAATGGGAACTACTTAATTATAATTAGTTAATTTACATGCTAGTATCTCAAGTCTCTTCAAGTACTAATAGTCAAGTATAAAGTGTTGTAAAAGTATAAAAAGATAAAAGAAAGCAAAACAAAAGACTTAGGACTCAAACTTAAAAGGAAAAAAACTCAAATGTGAACTAGATGCCTAATACTAGTTTATTAATTGTGTAGTGGTTATTACTCTATGTTTTTATTATTATAAATTGTAACACCATAGTCATTTAGCTCACCTCATCTTATTTCTATATTTACTTCTTTGAATCCCACAAATTTCCAAAGGGAATCCCATTAAATATTTAATTATTTTGCGTTACATCATAGATGAAAATTTCATTTTGTGTCTCGTGGGTCATATGAACTCATCCATTTCATTTTCCTATTTAAATACATGCATACAACTTAAAACCATCCCAAAATGTTACTAAGAACTTGAGCTTATAGCATATATATACAAAATAATGCAAGTTTATTTCGGGTCTAGCTTGGCAGATTTCTAGTGTCATTTTGAAAACTCATAACTAAATCTAGAAAAGTAGAAATCAAGCAATCCATAACTTTTTAGAAAGCTCTAGATGTTAAATTATGATAAAAATAATCTCAATTCATGAAAATATTATTTGAATCACATTTGATAATAGGAAAGTGACATAAGTCAGACAGTCCAGCGTTTCTAATATAGCTTACTGATATAAATTTCAAAAATGTATAACTAATTCAAAAAAAAATCCAATTCAAGTAAAGTATACCAATTTGGAAAGTTACAGATGTTAAATAGAGGGAAAAAATAAGTCCAGACCAATTCAGAATCCTTTAAACCTAAAAAATTAATGGAATAGTAACCAAGGTTTGCTGTCATCCCTAGTAATAACACAGAAGTTTAGAAAATCATTTCTCCGTCTATAGACCTTCAATTGAAATGCTTTTAGTTGGAATAAGTCATGTGAGTGTCCAGTTTCTCCTTATAAAATTTCATAGTCATTGGACACTATTTGCCCCACGCATGATAGAGATGCAAAATCTGACCAATTGCACAGTCACAGTACCAAACCAAGAAAAATTTCCAACTTTAGAAATTTACCAAATATTCTCTAGAGTTTCAAATAATATGAACTTTAACTTCTCAAAAATCTCTAAAAAATATCTATATGCATGCCAAATTTCATGAGAAAATTCATTTATTTGATCAAATTTTGCTGTAAAGTTGCAAATGGTCACTTTTATGCTTCTAAAGGGGTCTCAATGGGTCCATTTTTGCTTCTTCTACTTCTAGGGCTACTTGAGCACGTGGAAAAGCATTAAAATGGTCTACTAAACATATCTCAAGGGTTCAACAACCTAGACCTTGCAAGCTCACTCTCCCACTTGGTAACATACACATGGAATATACATGGTCTACCTTGCCATTCAATACCAAGAACATGTTATATCATTCAATTGCTATCTATTCTCATACATATAACACATATTCATAAGTTCATACATGTTAAAGAATTATACATCATTACATTACATACTTGACATTACTTTGGTTACATAATAGATAAGTAGTATGTTCTTGTGTCAAACTTCTATCTCTAAGCTTAATGACTCCCATTTCCTTGCTTTTTTGATCCACCTAGACATGTTAAGTAATAGGGAGGAAGAAATAAAATTCTAGGAATTTCAATAACTCTTCTCCCTTTCAACCATATATAAAGAATGCAAATCCATGTCTAAAAATGTATGTTTGGACATCATGGCTTTCATAATCAATCATGGAACATTTTTAACATTCAAAAAGTCATATAAACATATATAGGTTTGCCAAGAAGATGGTTTAGCTTCACTCAGTTCTCTTGGGGGATTTTGAACTTGTCTAACCTATTTTCTTAAAGGCTTTTAACTAAGCCTCACTCTTGGGAGACTTTTGGCTTTGTCTCAATCATTCTTAAAGACTTTTTACTCATCCTCGCCCTAATTAAAAGACTTTTGACTTCACCACACTCAAGCAAACCAAAACATATTTATAAAGCATCACTTAAGTGTATAACATAATATCATGGTACCATGGCATATAAGTTCATACCAAAACATCTTTCATGGCTTAAAACATACATACACATATTTAAAAACAAGATAAATATCCACTTAAGCATGAGAGAAAGAAGAGAGAGCTACTTTTATCACAACAACACACTTTTCTCCTTGAATTTGGTTCCTCTCCCTCAGCCACACACTCATAAGAAAGTGGAACTTAGTTCCTTTGGCCTAGACATATCATATGGAAGCTAATTATACTCTTGAACTAATTTCTAAAGCCACACATTTATTAGAAAAGCTAACTTGTTTTTATAGTTCATTTATGGTCTCATAATGTATCTAATGAAACAACCTTGGGAAAACATGATCTTGGTTCAATTCTTTTCATTCATTTATAATTCTTGACTCCTTTTAAACCTCTTGAAACCATCACACAATTAATTTAAAGAGCCTAACTAGGTGTTACTTCTTTAAGTCATAATATGGAACCTATAACTACATCTCGCTATCCATGATTTCTAAAATTTTTTCAAGGCTTCCTTTCATCTTCTCCCATCATATATGATGCAAAACCAAGCTTTGAATAAATTAAAACTACCCCTAGGATTTTGTTTTGCTCTAGGCCAAGATGATGAACATTAAATGGGAGCAAGGAGTTTGCTTTATTTTCTTAATGGAAGAGGCATGTGGGGAGCTTCCTAAGGATCTCTGGAGCTTATGCAAATAATCAATTTGGACTAGAAACCTTTACATCAAAATAGAATTTTAATTGAACATTTGAATCCCTAACTTTGCTATCTTGGAATTCAATAGTTGTTTTGTTGCTTTCTTTGCATATTCTTGCTCTTCTCCCTCATTTTCCTAAGATTTACTTTTGGTTTAGATCAAAACTCAACCCCTCATGGCTGTCCATATTATGGCCGAAACACTCAAGAAAGCACAAGAGAAAAGTTAGCTTGAGACATAGCAAAATACCTTGGTTTTTTTGGTATCCTTTAGATACTCTTCTCCTTGCTCAGCTTATCCTACAAGAATTCTGTTCTAGACTCAAAATAGAACCAAATATCTCACTAAATCCATAGGAAGAGAGAAGGAAAGGAGAGGAAGAAGTTTTCTAAAGGAAGAGCAAGAATTTCCATAAATTTCTTACCTTTTTCTTGGCTTTTCCACTCCTCTTTTCCCTTGTTCTTGTGTACCTCCCTCTCTTGAGTTTTCTCTAGTTTTCAGATAAAAATAAAGTCAGTGGAGAAGGAGGAAGAAGAGGCGTGAATTATAAAGAAGGTTCAAGAAGTAAATTATTCACAAAATTTCCATTTATGTCCTTTAAACTTGGCATTTTTGTTTCTAGTTTGTTTTAGCTCCTTTTTGAAAATCATTTTTTTTATTATAAAATTTAAGTTCTCTAACTTATAAAATTTCTTTGAAATTACTCAATTCAGAGCTAAAACCTTCACAAACGAATCAGTTAAAGTTTAGGTCAACTATTATTGAAAAACGTCCACTAGAGGTGTTTTAACTATCTCGGAGCTTCCCGTGATTTTCAGGGCCTATGAGAATCCTAGAAAACTTAAATTTTTTATTTAAAAAGCCCTCCTGTGAGTTTTCCAAAAAGCACCCAAAATTATAAAAATGCCATTACATTTTGTTGCATTTTTATTAAATTCTATATGACTATTTTCACTCTGATTTCAGGGCAGCTTCAGCTTTCTAAATTCATTATTTGAGGTCTACAATATTGTTCTAATTTTATTGGATCTTAAATCACTCTATTCGGGAGACTTTCTTTTATATCCGATGAATTTTATACGTTTACAGAGAAATTATACGTTACGTTTCTTACATTTTCTTATATTTTCAAAGAACTAAATATTACATTATTATAAATCACTTATCTCTAATGTGAAAGTAGCTAATCAAAGAAAATCTCCTATCTTATCATAGACCTTAGCCTTCCCATAAAGAGCTAAATGCAAGACACTACAAGTTAGACTAACCCTATAACATATCAAGCACTCAAATTTTTATCATCCTAGTAGTTGACAAAGTGAGCATACTAAACTATCTCATAGCTAACTTCCATCTAAGTGAATCGAATATAGATCATGATTATATCTGCTTAACAATAAAACTTTATGAAGTTTAATGAATTTAGGATTACCTATAAATGATTAGACTCTAACTAGGACAAATTCAAGTATATTAATCCTAAGTTACACCCACAATAAAGATGGATAGTATGCATCTATCATTAATCATTAATATGCATCAGTTGACAAAGCGAACCTAATAACATATGGACTCAATTGCAAAATTATTCCAAAGTTAATATTAACATTACCATCTAACCATTCTTAACCAAAGAAAATTAAATAGCAATAATTAATTTAACTAAGGAATAATAATAACAAATGCTTTGAATGCAAATGTATGCTCAATCTAATAAAATCATACTATAATTCATTATAGCAATCTATACATCAATATCAAATATATCAATCCTCAATTAATACAATTAAGTAAAAAATAAAAATAGAAAATAAATCTGGAGAAAGAAGGGATACAATGCTTAAGACTAAGATCTTTAACCTTACATAGCTCCTATAAGTCCTTAGGCATCAGTAATAGTCCAAATCATCAAGTATACACTCTGGCAGCATAACATAACTCCATTAATGTCTTTATCCCATTTCTCATAGCACTAATGGGTATTTATAAGCCAAAGAGAGAGAAAGTCAGCTAGCTTATATCAATTCTGATTTTACCATGTATGATAGCTATGAAAGATATATCTTTCCTAGCTACGCAAATTATCAGGTATCTAATGTTTCAGAGCACCCCACATTGTAGCTACACAAAATTCTTTGAATGTAGTCTTGATGTCTTTTTAAGGCTTTTTATTTCTCACATCGCATCTCTAAAAAATCCATCTTTTGCAACTTTTTAACTTGCAACTAGCATTTTTCCTAAACAAATCAGCATATCCTTAATTATGCTTATTTAATTACTAAAAATTAATTAAATTCCTAATTTTACTAATTATTTACATAAAATATAAATATGAAGAAAAATATAATAAAATACTAGAAAATTGAATAAAAACCAATTATAAGTTCTTAAAATAAATATAAAAATATTGGTATAAATAAAACTTATCACACCCTTAAACTTAAGCTTTTCTTGTCTCTAAGCAAAACCCAACAATTAAGCTCAAAAAAATATATAGATCATCCTGTAAAGGACTCTTTAGTTTATGATAATAGTCAGCCAAACATTCAAGAAGCATGTAGCATAAGATATCAACCAGGAAACATAAGTTATGTAGTTAGTATCAAAGCCTAATAGATAATAATAAAGTTTTCCTTACTCCTTATGTGTGTGTGTGTGTGTGTGTTAAGCCATACAACAATCTAATTATTATTGTTCAAGTAGAATATGCAAGACAAATTGCACAATAGGTTCTTAATCTAGAAACTTCATATGCCTTTTTCATACTCTCTCTCTCTCTCTCTCTCTCTCTCTCTCTCTCTCTCTCTATATATATATATATATATACACACTATTGTAGACTCTACATAACTTACAAATCATCAAGTCTTTATAGCTTGTAATGTAGCCAAGGGGTTAAGGTTATCACAAAAAGAAAAATTATAGGAAAACAATAAGCAGAATTCTAGAGATCACCATATGAGAACAAAAGAAAAAATATAACCTTTCTCTCACTAACCCCTTTCTTACTCTTTCTTCTTCCTCCAGACTGTTTCTTCTTTTCTTTCTTTTTCTTTTATGTTATTTTCTTTTTCTTTTTCTAAATTCTACAAACTTTACTTCTTTCACTATTTCTTTTTTTCTTTTAGGTATCTCATTTTCTCTTTCTTTCTTTCCTTTTTTATAAAAATGTACAACCACACTTAAAATTTAACCTACCAGAAATTATTTGATATTTCTCCTTCAATATACTATATTTTACTTAACCAAATTGTACGCCCTCTCATAAATAAATAAATTGTAATCTCTTGAAAGAAAGGTAATGTCAAGGTTTCTTAAGCTAGGTAAAATCATGTAAGTTAAAAGAAGAAAATTTATACATCTAAAATGCATATATTGTCATGAGGCTCAAAGATGAACTAGTGATCATATGGAAAAATTAATTTTAATAAGCTCAACATACCAAAGAATGCCTCAATCATGTTTATAAACCATACATAATCTAGAATTTCACCTCGAGGTCATATAGAGCATATTCTAAAGCTATAAATTTTGAACCTATCCTATTGTCTTTAAAATATAAACTATTTAATGCAATACTCTAGACAAAAAGGGTATAGATAACTTAAAGGTAGCAATTGTTCTACTTCTATTTCTTGCTTGAAAGCAAAATGAAAAATAAATTCCTAAATTGCATTACTTACAAGAATCATAAAATAAAAAGCAATATCAAAATTCACACATAAAACACAACATAAGCATAATAATTCTAGAACATTGATCCAAAAACTAAAATGGCACAATAGATTGCACACAGTGTTTCTAGAATATTCACAAATATCACATAAAAAGTGTCCAAAACATTTAACAAAAAACACAATCAAAAGTATTTTAAAATGGTAGAGAAACAACTATAGAAACTATAGAAACTATAGTAATGCTGTTAATTATCTTTAGTAGCAACATATTTGGCCCTCTCATCATTTTCAGATGCAATATCAATTGGCACAGGTGGCAAACTAAAAAGCAAGCAAAATCAAACTCTACAACATAGGCAATGAGTTCATTGTTACTCTTTAATGCCTTAACTAATTAGTAGCTAAACTTGGCCATACTCTTTGTTAAAGCCTTCATAGTTGCCAACCTATCTTCTAGATTAATAGTTGTCACTTCTTTTGCCATTTCCCTCTCAACAGTAAATTTAATAGGTTTCTTAGTGTAGGAAATAGGCTCAGTTGGCTCCCACAGTATACTAGCCAACCCATATAATTTCATGATCAGAGATGGAAACCACATACTCCCTATCAAATCTCAAGAGGACTTCAAGATTCTTTCATAAGTCAAATTGCCAATATGTATGGTATACTCACTAATGACAGCAAAAGTTAACAAAGCTCTCTTTAGAGTGACTTAAACAAGGTGAGAGTTAAGAAGAAGTCTAGCACACACAAAATGGTACCCAGTGGAGATCTCAACAAATAACTCATATAAAGGATAACTAACTGGCTAGTAAGCTATATATTTCCATGAAATCTCTATATAAAGACATAGTGCAACCTTTACCATTTTCAAATCTACTTCTTTCTTTAGCAACTCAACATATTCATCCTTCTAGATAGCTAGGACTTCGAGAGCAATATTGATGGCTCTTCGATAAAATGGCACTACCCATCCTCTCATATAATACTCATATTTATCTTGTTCTAGAATGTTGGCATAAAATCCCTTTACTACCAACAATCTGGTAGGTCTTGGTAGGCTACAAAAGTTATACCATCTCCTTTTTTTAAGCATATAAAAAAGTGCAAGGTTACATCTTGGTCCAAAGTCAAATCCTCTATCGAGCATTAACCTTTTGTTGCAGATGAAATGGTCATAATGGTTTTAAACTTTTTCAAGGGATAAATATGAAAAAATCACAAGTATTTTGGGGTCTTTTCAAAGCCATAACAATTTGTAGTTAATTCCAAAGTGGTAGATAATTTTTAATTAGATCATCTAGTAATCCTAGGCTATTTTTCTCATTCTAAGATCACTAACCTAGAAATTACTAAGGGAATTATTAAAAATTAGGAAGTCAAAAATTAATAATTTAAAGTGATTTTGCAATTTTCCAAAATTTTCAAAATTGCAATTTGACCTAAACCCAAAAAATTTCAAAATTTGGCCCAAAATTTTTAAAATGTGCAAAACTAACCTAGAACTTTTGAAAATGATAAATAGAGCCCTCAAAATCCTAAATTTCCTTTTAAGTCAATCCCTTTTTCATTTCAACTTAATCCCCATAGTAAAAATAAAGAAAATGCCCTAGTTAAAGCTTACTAAACATGATTTTCGACCTATTCCTAGTGAAAAGCATTTGAAAATTAACCTAAAAATGGTTGAAAATCAAAGAAAATGATTAAGGAAGTTATTGATCTGAACTCATAGAAAACCAAGTTTTTTATCCTAAAAAACTTTTCCCAATACTTCTAAACTTGTTTTAATAAGTGAAAATGATTGGAATAAACCAAAAATGATGTTTGGATTCAAAGAAATAGAGAGAAAATGGATGAAAATGGGTTTAGAGCAATGAAAATGGCATCCAAATCATCCCTAGGAACACTTGTTATATGCACATCATAGTTGTAGAATATGTCGCATTAAGCCATGATGAAACCCTAATTCAATTTCCTAGAAAAGATGAATGTAACTATGAAACAAAAGATATTGCAACTGCAAAGGAGCCATAAATTCAAATACAAAGGAGATGAATGTAGTTATAAAAAAATATTATAGCTATAAAGGAGCCATTATTTCAAAATATAAATTTTTTATTTAAATTTTCTAATTTAAAAATCCTAAAAATTTTGGAAGATTAAGGAAAATTATGAAAAAATTCAAAAAATTTTCCTAAAAAATCTAGGAAAATTTCCTTTAAACTAATAAACTAATTTTTTTCTCATTTTTTCTATTTTTCAAAGTTTTATATTTTTTTAAATTTTCTAAATAATCTTAAAACTCTAAAAATTAATTACTAAATAATAAAAATCCTAAATATGTACAAGTGATTGCTAGAATAGCAATCTGATCACTATTGTTGTGATCAAGCAATTTTTTTTCTAATCCAAAGCTAGATTACGATTTTAGTTAAAGAGCAATAAGAATGGGTAATATAAAAAGTACTATCACTCCTTCGCAGTTAATTATTCCTTCAACTAGACATAGGATCATCTTGTATTTAGATAGAAACATCATAACATATCAATATGCTATAATTGATATTATGCTAACAATTAGCATTATCCAACAATTGTCCACACATTAGTATATGGATCACAACTGGTTATCACTTCACTATGCTAAAATTTATAATTACATTTAAGTATTAATAAAAATAAAGCATTCAAGTATAGCTTTCAAATATAAATCATTTACTAGTTTGCACATTGGTATACAGATCACAATAATCTACACTACACTACTCTTAAATTTAAAAAAAGAAATTTAAGAACATTTTAATGATATTTAAACTAACCTAAACAAGCATTCAATTGTTAGGATATCATCCATCATTAAAACACTTAGTGGAAGGTTAAAGAAAATAGTCATCAAAATAAGTACAAAACAAAAATAAAAGGGATAGAAATATTCATAAAATTTGGTCAATTTATCATTTAGAGCTGGACTTTTCCTTGATGATTATTGGGAATGAATAGATGGAATATAACCATCGAGCTTGGTGTTGTCCTTTGGATTTGCTTTATTAAAACCTTCACCATTTGTCTTAATTGATCTTCTAAACCTCTAATTACTAACTCTTGATTTGTTAGCTTGGTATTCATTGTGATCATACACATATGTAGTCTTTCTTTCATGGATAGCATATATGTTTAGGGTGATATTTTGGAGGTTGATGCAACACTTGCAACTTGATTAGTCATTGATTCCTTTTGCTCATCCAAGTTCTTACTCATATTTCCTAATTGAATTGCTGGTGCTAATACCAAATCCAATCCAATTCTTCCTCTATTACTAAAACTTTGATGGGTCCTTATTGACATTTCCTCAACAAAGACAAACAAGGTATTAAATCTTCTTACATTGTCAATTTTCCCATAATGATGTCTATGATAGCTTTGTAGTAAAGATTTAGCTCATTGTAAAATGTCTTAACTTGTTCCCAAATTGAGAATCCATGATTGAGACAATCACTCAATAAAAGCAACAAATCTACACCATGCATCATACAAAGTTTCCTTATGATTCTATAGAAATAATAGGATTTCAATACTTTTCTTCATGTCTTCAGCAAATGAATAACATCTATTCTAGAACTTTTCCTTTAATTGCTCCATGTAGGAATTGACTTAGATGAAGCTAACTGAAACTAAACACTAGCATAATCTCTTAATGAAAATAGGAATAACTATAGACAAAGTCAGTCTTTAAGAGGGTCATATGGTTGAAATCTATTACAAATCTTTAGAAAGTCCTCTACATGTACCATGGCATCTTCACGTGGTGAGCCTCCAAAGTATAATCTAGTCCTTATGATGTTTAATGCTCTGAAGATCAATCCTAGCTCTATCTGTCTATCTAATATATCTTCCAATTCAAGATAACTATTACTTAATTTAATAATTCTTCTAAGTGTGATTTCTGTCACTATTCTTAATGCACTTTTCTCAATAATGATCTACATCATATGAAACAAATTGTTAACCAAAGATATGTTCACCAAAGTTAAATAGATAATTAGTTAAAAGATCATTCCATATAAAAGCATAAAATTGAACCCATGAGAGAATTAGCATATATCACAAGCATATAATTCATCATGTACACCAAAGAACAAATATAAAAATTTAACTCCATAAGCATCCCAGAAAATTTAACATTGTAACTCATACTCATGTTTAATGAATAAAAATAACTACTTAAATAAAAGGATAATTCTATTAAATAAAAATAAAAGAATAAATCAACCAATTAAATTCACATGATCTATATAATACAACCTCAATGTTAACAAAGAATTAAAGACATACTAATGTACAACAAGCATATCATACTACAAAATAAAAATAAAAATAAAACATTTTTGTTTCCCCTATCACTCAACAATTCTTGGGTATCTATAGTCTTTTGGCAAACCATTGCACCTAAAAAATATTAAATTTTTCAATAATCTTCAATAATAGTGCTAAAAACTTGATGTGATCTCTCAATAATTGTGACTTATTTTTAATAATAATAATAGTAAGTAGTCATAACTCTAACTAGTGCACTAGTTGCATAAGTAATAAAGTAGACAATAAGTTCAAGTATCAATCCCATGAGGGCAATAGTAAGAAGTGTTTAATACCAAAGAGTTAAAAAATAAGGAACTACTTAATTACATGCTACTATCTCAAGTCCCCCTGAGTACTAGCAACTGAGTATAAGTGTATTGTGTACAAGTATGAAAAGATAAAAGAAAGCAAAATAAAAGACTCAAAGACTCTAACTTAAAAGGAAAAAGACTCCAAGGTGGACTAAATACCTAACACTAGTTTATTAGTGGTACAATACTCATTACCTTATATTTTATTATTATGAGTAGAGTATCTCTAATGTGATAGCAACTAATAAAAGCATACCTCTTATCCTATCATAGACCTTAGCCTTCCCTTGAGAGCTTAATGCAAGGCAGTCTAAGTTAGACTAACCCTATAATGTATTAAGCATGCGAATTCCTATTATGTAAGTAGCTAACAAAGTAGGCCTACTGAACTATCCTATAGCTAACTTCCACCTAGGTGAGCTAAATATAGAGTATGTCTAGATCTATTTTATTATATGACTCTATGAAGTTTTAAAAATTCTATAAATGTTTAACCTTTCAATATGATGAATTCAAGAATATTAATCTTAAGTTACACCCATCATAAACAATGAATGGTATGCATCTGTGATTAATCATCTATATGCATTAACCAATAAAGCAGACCCAATAACATATTGACTCCATTGCAAAATTATTTTAGAGTTAATATTAACGTCACTATCTAACCATATGCTTGCTTTTCTATTCCTTTTCCACTAATATAGACTATGCAAAATCCACAAATCATTAAGTCTTTATAGCTTGTAATGTGACCAAGGGGTTAAGGTCATCACAAAGAAAAGGTATAGACAAATAATAAGAAAAGTCTAAGAGAGTACAAATAAGAACAAAAGCAAAAATATAAACCCTCATTCACTTATATCCATGTTTACCTCTTCCTTACTCTTTCTTTTTCCCTTAAACTATTTATTCTTTTATTCTTTTATTTTATTTTATTTTTATTTTTTATAAATACCCCTAAACTTTAAATTTTCAATTCTTTCTTTTTTTAGGAGGTATCTTATTCTCTTTTTTTTTTTAAATAAACAATAAAGACTAAAAAATTTAAACTTGTCTAAAATTGACAAATGCTTAAATTATGCCTATAAATCATTTATAGCATTAGAATTTTGCTTTGAAGTTATCTAAAGTAGGTTTTAAAGTTCTAGATTCATAACCTATCCCACAATTTATAAAACATAGACTGTCCAATACCAACAACAAGAATCAATTTGGCACAATGCATGAGATCATATGCATCTCAACACTAATTAGTCTAATCAACTAATAGTATGCACCTTTGCTTCCTAATAAAAAATATACATAATTTTTTACTCACCATTGATAACCAACATAAAACCTAAAAAGAAAAAAAAAAAAGCAAAAGACACCCTCCACAAAACAATCTCCTAAAAAGCAAACAAAGTATAGAAAAATAAAGGAGATTTTGCAAAAATTTAAAAAAATTTTATGAAAAATAAACAATAAAGAAAAAAGAATTTAAATTTTTAAAAAATTTCTAATTCCTTACCCCAAAAATTGTACTAGACATTGTTTTCAATGTCTAAAACATTAAAGTACAAATAAAGAGAAGAGCAAAAGAATTTAATAAGAACTAACATAATTTGAGTTTGGCCACAAAAAATTACGTAACTTGGTTAAGGGCATTGGTTTCCAATTACCTAAAAGGAAAGAAAATCTTAAGTTACTATAATTTTTAAATTTATTCATTATTAATTAAAAAGAAAAGTTAAAATTTCATACTTTACAATACTCCAAGCAAAGACTAGGGTATAGAAATTCTAATGGCAATAATTGTTTTACTCCTATTTCTTGCTTGGAAGCAAAAAGGAAAAATAAATTCTAAATTGTAAGTTTATAAGAAATGGAAAGAAAATAATAAAATAAGAAATGAACACCAAATATAATAAAAACCATGAAGTCATAGGCAATATGTTTTTGAAATATGCAATGAAGACCAAAATAGTGCATTTAAGTGTGGATCATATTTCCAAAATATTCATAAAATATCTACAGACTAATGTTAAAAAAAAGGGTCTAAGAAAAATATAAGCAAAATCATAACAAAATCCTAAGAGCTATCAAATCATGAAAACCCCTAGCTTAAATATCAAAGTCTATGGCATTCGAGTCAACTATGTCCTCCACTAAGTCATCAGATTCTTCATCAAAAGAGGGTGGAAGAATGATAGGTAGATCAATTGTACTTTGATGCATGGCATTTCCTAATATCTTCATCCCTTATAATAATGCACGCTTACCTTCATAGCTCATTCTATTTGTCCTTTGGACTTACAATATAAGCTCATTCATCTCGCACTCCAAGGCATCTAGCTTGTAAGATTGTGAAGGTTTAGGTGGATGTCTGTGTGGTGTTAAAGGTGAAACAAGTTGAGTAGCTAGCTTGCCTACCTAAAATAGCTCATCAGATCCTTACATATTCCTTTAGGAAATTCCGTTCAATGGCTTCCTTAGTGAATACATTTCATCAATATTAGTATATTGCACCCCAACTCATTTGCAGAGCTTTGTAATCAGGGAAGGAAGCCATAGTCCCTCTTTTCCTCCCCTGCCAGTTCTCAAAATGTTGTCTTGAATCCTTTGGTTGACATCCATCCTTAGTTTGACCATAATACCATATAGGAGCATACCTCTCTCCTTTGTGACATCACTCACATATGTGCCTAGATGAGTTTGGCATAGAGAAAATAATACTAGAACTTGCATTACTTCTTTAATTGCGTCATGGGAAAATCTAAAGGCATGCCCTTTTAAGAGTATCTCCATCCATTCTCACCAAACTAACATAAGGAAGTCTAAACCATCTTAAAATCAATAATAATATTCTCAAAGTTCATAAATGGTTCTTTAGTGATGTTTGGTGTATGAAAGACTTCATTGATCATGACATGATCAAATGGTAACCATTAGGATCTCACAAAACAATGCTTATCCTGATGTTTAAGGACATTTAAGTAGAATTCCTTTACAACTCTCGGGATAGTTGGTAATGGCTTAGTACAATGTCTAGCCCAACCATGTCTACCAATAATACAGTAAACTCTCGAATGGTCTTTTAGGATAAATCTATGCCTCTCTCCTGCTCTTACTTCTTAATACTGAAAACAAATTGGAATTTCCTCTATGCTTGGAAAGATATAAATCTATGATCATTGTATGCTCTAGATTACTCACCCTTGGGCCTTTTTGGTGGATTACTGCTCTGCTAAACACTTCATTGAACAAGAATTTCTTGGTTAGCGTTACTAAATAATCCTAAGTTAAAAATTCACTAGTGCTTATATTAGGTATCTTAGAGATTACTAAAAAAAATCTTTTTGAAAATTAGGGATTTTACAAAAACTAAATTTATAAAATTACCCTATTAGCCCTAGAATATTTCAAAACTTTAATTTACTACCTCAAAAGTTTCAAAAATTTCAACAATTGACTCAAAATTCTTGTAAGTTTCACATTTGGGCACAAACTTTGAAAATTACAAATCGAAACCAAAATTTGGAAAATTGGTAAAATAACCCCATAATTCTTAAGATTCTTTCAACTTAGTCCTTAAAACATTGCAAATCAATCCCTACCCCATTTCAATAAAATCTAAACCGATCAAAATGTTTCTAGGATGATTTTTGACTTATCCCTACTAAAAAGCACTAAAAAATTTACCTCAGAGTGGCTACAAATTGAGGCCATGTTTGGTATGACAATGGAAAGTGAAAATGAAATGGAATCTATTGCCAAAATGTGTTTGGTATGCGTGTGTTGCAGGAAATGAAATTCGATACGGAAAGTATAGATACTGTATATTTATTTTCTATTCCATGCCTTTTTTCTTGTGTTATCAGAATGAGTTTTTTTACCTTTCTTTCTCATTTACAATATACTTTTTCAACATGGTTAGCACTATAACATTATCATCATACAAAATTTATTTATTATTAAAAATAATTAGTCTTCCAAAAAAATGAAAGACTATATTAACCCCAACAAAAAAATAAAGCAATTTTCTTAAAAAAATTACTTAACAAATAAGAATAATGAACTTCCAAAAAGAAAAACAAACCTATAAAAATCACATTTCAATTTTTTAAAAAATTAAGCCAAATAATGAAATTAAAAAAAAAGTGAAAACCAATTCAAAAAAATGTTTAAATAATAGAAAAGAATTATTCTTGAAAAAAGTTTTAAAAAGTTTCATATTAGAAGAAAATATATAGTTTAAATTAAAAAAATATTCAAATAATTCAAAAAAAATTTTGAGTGAAATTCGGTCGAAAAGTTTCAACTGCAATGACCAAACAACAATGGAAACTCGTTCCACCCACCCTCTTTTAAAAAAATTATATCATAGTATGTTAAGATTTTTTTTTTTAATATTTGTTTGCCTCTCCTTTTTTTTCCCTTTGTTTTTTAGTTTTTTTCCCTAAATATAAAACAATTATTTTTAAATTTGATTACTTCCAATAATAATGTAAAAGGTTTACAAAAACATAAATAATAAGAAATATAATACAAATATAATCAATTATATCACTTACAAAATTAATTATAAAAATATAAAATAACTAAATAAGGTTAGATTTATCATTTAAACATTTAAAATAAAGGCAATTATGTTCAATTTAAAAAATAAAATAAAATAATGAATGTGGTCATTATACATTAACGCATTTGATTTTTTTTTTTTATAATAACTTTTGCAATACAATGGTAACCGAAAAATTTATATTATAATGTGCTTGATGTGATATGAAATCATATTTTTTTAAAATTAAGATATTTTTATCTTTTACTTTCTATTATTTTTTATTCTATTTCTATTTTATCCAACTAAACAAATAATTTTAAATATAATTTATTTTCATTTCATTCATATCAAATATATATATTTTTTATTACATCCCATTAATCTTTCTATTTCCACTTTTATCATTGAAGAAGAATCTGCATACCAAATAAGGTCTAAACAAATTGGAATTGGAAGAGAAGCTTTGGATCCAAAAACCTTCAGAAAATCGGATTTTGATAGCTTGAAATCACCTCCCAATACTTCAAATAGTGTTTCAATTAGTTAAAATATTGGGAATGGATTGAAAATTAGGTTAAGAATTACCGGAGGTTGAGCGAAAATGTAAGAAAAAGGGTTTGGATTGCAGAAAATGAAGTTCAACCATCCTTGGGCTGTGTTATGATATTGACATTACAGTTGTGGAACGAGAGACATTATAACTATGATAAAACTCTGATCGTAATTTTTCAGAAAAGATGAAAGTAGTTGCATACAAAGCTTATTGAAATTGCGAAAGCACTGTTATTTGAAAGTTAAAAAAAAATTATTTTATTTTTCTTAATTTAAAAATTCTAAAAGTTTTCAAAAATTTCCTAAAATTTTAAAAAAATAGAGTTGACAATAATTTTTGAAATAAAAATGTGAACTATATAACAAGATTATTATACTTTCTCATATATTAAATGTTAAATAATATATAAAATTTTAAAATTAAAATAATAATATATAAGGTCAAAAAAATCTAAACCTTATAACCAATGGCGTGTTTGAAAAATGAAAAGAAAATAAAAAAAATAAAAAATATTTATTTTATTTTTATAATTATTATTTAATTATTACTTAATATTATTTATTAATTATTATTTAATTATTAAAAATAAAGATATTATAATTATATTTTACTTATAATTTTTTTTTTTTAATTTTTATCTCAAACAAGTCGGAAGTCAGTTAAGAAAAATTTATTAAAAAAATTTATAAAAAATACAAACAAAAACAAAAAAACAAAACCTAAAAGTAGGAAAGGCGTAGGGCTGAACGTAGGGTGGCAGATCCGGCGGCAAAACCGGAGATGATGAGCAGAGTGGCAGAGCAGATACCATGAAATGGTACGTAAAATATTATGTCTCTTCCCCGTGTTGACTTCGGCTTCACTTCATGTCCCTTTGCCTCGATCTTTGATTTTCATTTTGATTCTTATCAATCACGTCGCTCGCCGTGCCAATTTGGGCAATTTGAGTTTTTACCCCCCACTCTCACCCAACCCCATTAAGTCCCAACCATCCATTACTCCTCAAAAGTTTGTGGTCTTTGGCCTTCTCTTTTTGCACTCCGCGGCCACAACTTTATATGTTTGCACGAATTTCAAGTTTTCAACCACAATTCCGATGTCGCCCATACAGTCCTTCGTTTGTCCTGTAAAATGCAGTATGGTTGCCATAATTCCTAGAAAATCTTGGTGTTGAAAGGGTCAAGAGAGACTATCAAAACACATTTACCGTGCGTTTGGATGACGAAAAAAATGGGGAGGAGAGCTGGGAGGGAGAAGAAAACGAAATTTTCTCTTGTTTGGCTCACAGAAAAAATTGGGAAGAAGAGAAACAATGAAAAGAAAAATATAGTAGGTTTCATGTAAAAATATTTTTCGTTTGTTGGGGGAAAGAGAAAATCAGAGGGGAGAAAAGCGTGTTTATCACTAGTTTGGATGGAGAAGAATTGAGGAGGGAGAGAAACGGAGAGAAATAAATGTGGAGCCCGCGTTTATTTTTTCTCCCTGAATTCGGAGAGATTTTAAGAAGAAAATGAGTTACGCGTGATATATTATTTGTATTTTTGAAATTACCCTTTAAGTATATATATATTTTTTATTCGGTCAGTTTGAAAAATAGAAACGCAACCCTAAACATAACATCCAGGAAAAAGAATAGGCTAAATCACGGGTAAGGAAAACAATAAAATTTTTTTTTAAAAACTATTTTCAGAGAGATTGCGAGGCACAGAAGAAAGAAAAAAAAATTGCAAGGGTAAGGGGGAAAAAAAATTCCGAAAAAAATTTTATTCCTTATCTCATCCTTGCTACAACATATATAGATATAATATTATAAAATTTAAAATAAATTTTTTTTCCTTTATTTATTTTATTCTTAAATATGTGTAAAATTTTATATTAAAAAAATTTTAAACATAAATGTATATAATTAATTTAAAAAATATATTTTCTAAATTTTTTGTTTTTCAAATCAATAAATTATATATTAAAAAATAATTATAAAGAAAAAAAAGTTAATTTGAAACATATATATAGATATAATATTTATATAAATAATATTTTTATTTTATTAATTATAATAATTTATTAAAATATTTTAAACATAAAATATAATTAATTTTAAAAATATATTTTCTAAATTTTTTATTCAAATCAAAAATTAATTAATAATACAAAGAAAAAATATATTTTTTTTTATTTTAAAAAATATTAATATATTTTTTTAAAATAAAAATTTTATAAAAATATTAATATATTTTTTAAAATAAAATTAATAAATTATACTTAAAGAAAAACAAAAAACAATAACCGACTGGAAAGCAATTAATTAATGTTGTAGCCAAAATACAGTTGGACACTAATCCAACAACATTTTGTTTGAATTCATCCTATCCTATATATATATATATATATATATATATATATATATAATTTATATTTTTATATAATATATATTATAATAAATAATAATATAATATACATATTAAAATAAAAATATTTATTATATTTATATATATTATATTTTTTAATTTTTTTAATTTTAAAATTAATAAATTATATATCAAAAAGAAAAAAAATAGTTATAAAAAAATTAATTTAAAAAATTTTATATTTTTAATTAATTAAATTTATAATTAATTATTTAAAAACTTTATTATAAAATTAATTAATAATAAATATATTTTATAAAATATTAATATATTTTTTAAAATAAAATTAATAAATTATATTTAAAAAAAACAATAACCGACCATAAAGCAGTCTATTATTGTTGTGGCCAGATGGGCCCACCTATATATGTGCATTGCCACTACATATATATATATATATATATATAAATGAAATATTTATTATATTTATATATATTATATTTAAATCAATTAATATATATTAAAATAATATTTATAAATTTTGAAAAAAAAAATTATATTTATTATATTAAAATAAGTATGAATAAATAATTTTTTAAAAAATAGATTTTAATTAATTTAAATTATGTATTTTTTAAAATTTAAGCTTGATTTTTATAATAAATTATTTTGATTATATTTTTAAATATTTTTTTATTTTAATATTTTTTACAATTATTTTTTATTTTATTATTTAGCTAAACTTTTTTTAAAAAATTAAAATATAATTTTCATAATTTTTTTAAAATTCATTAGTCTTATTTCTTTTACAAAAATATATGTCTAAATTTATAGTAATTAATTTATATTTAAAACATAATTTTTAAAAATATAAAAATTATTATCATTATAAATTAATAATTTTTTTTTCTTGTTTTCTTTTCATCTATCCAAACGCGTTGAGGAAAACGTTTTCTCTTCGCTTTTCTCTCCTCTTCCTCCTCCTTGTACTTTTCTCTTTTCTCATATTTTTCCTCCTCCATCCAAACATAGCATTAAGTTCCATTTGATTAATTGCAAAGTGATTGTATTTTTTTATATAATTTGTATAATATTTATTATAATTTTATATTTATTATTTTATTTATTAAATTACTTTTTTAAAAATAAAAATAAAATAATCATTTTTATCTTATTTATCCTCACTTACTTATATTTTACATTCTTTTTATTATTATATCCTCTAACTAAATGGACCCTAATTTACATATTAAAGTGGATTCATGTAATTATATAAAATTTATGTTAATTACATCATCTATTTTAAATTTAAAAAAAATTAAAATTTTTTTTAAAAAAAGTGAGACTCATAAATAATTTAAAAATAATATTTTACAGCACCTATTTATTCTTTATATATAAATATATATACATATATATGATTTGGATTTTTAAATTTAAACCCCTGCAAAACAGGGTCTGAGAAACTGATCTGTTTAATGGGATGACGCATGCCGATAATAACTTGGCCGTGGTTAAATAAAAACCATGAGTAAACGGATTTAACTCGAAATTTTTAAAATGTGTTTTTTATACTTTATAATATATTTTGTTAAATAGATATTTATATTAATAAAAAATATTATTGTTTAACTCAAAAGTGTTGCTTTTAGTTCTTTGGTCTTTGCACTTTGCATGATACTTTTTATTTTAAAACTAACATCTAATTTCTCACAAGTTTTTTTGTGAATGAAGCTAATTTTTCTGTATAATATATGTTACTTTAAAAAATTAATTAGTTATTTTTGCTATCATATTAAAAATAAAATTATAATTTTGCATTAAAACTTAATATTAATTTAATTTTTTTAACTATTATATTAAGAATAAAATTACAATCTTGTATTATATTTCTTTAACAAAAAATAAATTCAGTAAGAGGTTTTTGCAATACGTTAGGAAAGCTAGATATACTTTTTAAAGTAAAAAAATATTAGATATAGTATAGCCAAATTTAAGATGTTAATGTAATTTATTTTCAACTATTTCGTCAAACGAACGAAAATAATAATAAGTGTAAATAGCTACGAGCCCCCTGTTGTGTCTACACTATTAGCCCAATAGGCCTTGATCTTCCAAAGCAATGCCCATTAAGGCCGAGCCCAAATAGATTTATTAAAAAAAAACACTTTTAGAACTAATATAAAATTTTGCATATATTTCTAAGATCAAAATAGGATTTTGATTTTTTTCAAACATATTAGAAACTTTGGATGCATCCATTACCCTCAGATTAGTGATAATTGTAAAGCTTTTGGGTTACAGCAGAAAATTTTGGCATCTGTGTATATATTACAAATCGTCACACAACACCCCTTTTCAAAAAGGGCCTTCTCAAAGGGGAATAACATGCAAATCACAAAGTTGATGCTAGATTTTGTGCTACTTAACATCATTTGATGTAGATCCGTGGGAAGAATTTGAATTAATTTGCGAAAATTTTTAACATTTAGACTCTTTTGTTTTGTGGGAAAAAAAAAAGATTTTTTTTGTGAAATTTTTTATTTGGATCCAAATATAATTTATGGTGAATTTCGATGAAAATTTTGTTGGCCTATAAGTGATAGTTGCAAGCTTATATCAACAAAATAAAAATGAAAAGGGCTTCCTCACTTATTGTTCAGAAAAACTTTTTCTTAAAATATTGAAGTAAAATTCAGATGGATGGAACCTTTTTTTTTTTAAATAATCTTTGAATATTTTTTGGAAAAAAACAAGCATAGAAAATTTGTCAAACAAAATCATATACATCAAACATTTTATATTTATTCATAAAACTAATGATAAGGAGAGAAGTTGCAAGGGAATGTTGCCAAAAATAATAGACAAATATAATTTTAAAAAATATATAATAAAAATAAATTACTCTCATATTATTGGTCAAGATGTCACTGATATACAGATTCGAAATTTTCTTTTAGTTCCACACCCATGTTAACTTAGTAGCTAAATTTATAAATTATATACTTTAGCATAAGAATCAGCATAAAAAAGAATATGCTAAAGGATGAATAGAAACCTATCTAATAAACTACATCTAAGTAGCTTTCTTTTCAATGTATAAATTCAATAAATGAAATAATATTGGGAGGATGGTTGTTGATTAAATCCATAGTGAAAGACAAACCTTATGATGTTATGCAACAAGTAGTTTAAATGGAAAAGCAAGTTCATTATATATATTCAAATAACAGAACAAACAAAAGAAGGAGGATGGTATTTACGGACTTCGTCCTAATTTGAACAATCTGCTTTTCAATAATATTAGTCAATTGGATTTTCACCTAAACAGAAAACATTAGTCAATATGAGTGGTTGTAAGATCATACTCATGACTTGGACATGTCCTTTACTTCAATTATTTTCTTTTTCCTTTCGTCCCTTTTTCCATTTTAATTATTCTCCAAATCTGATGCAATGTAGCTTTGAAAGTCTGTTTCACCCCCTCCACCATATTTTGCATCTAAATTTGAAGGCACGTACTGTATATTTGATAATTTTTCAATAGGCTTAACCTCTTTTATGTTCTCATGACTAATCTAATTAATAGTGCTTTTTTCTTTATATATATATATATATATATATAACTACAACTATAGGCATTTTTGGATTTTATCCTAAAATGTACTTTAAATTTTATTCCTTGAATATTTTTTTAGATGAATCAAATTCGAGTTCATAAGAAAGAAATATTATTTTTTATCAATAAATTAATTCATTTGAGTCATTAATATTTGCCGTTAATTACATGCAAACATGCTTGACAAATTAAAATTTGCCAAAAGAAGTGAAAAATTTATTCTTATTTTTTTTCAAAATAATGGTAAATTATTTTATGGATATAAACTGGTAATCAAATATTTTATCTTAAGGGTAGAAGCAGTGATATCAGCAGAATTCAAGATTTGAGCTTATCGGTTATCTCCTACACTTCAATTGCTATATTCTAATTATTTGCTGTATAAACTATAGTTATTTAATTTTTAACGAAAAACTGGATGATATTTACAGTAATAACAAAAATTTTCATTATAAATGGACCACAGAAGGGGAATCGAATCTTTTAAACAAAAAAGAAAAGACAACTATATTAGCACAATGCTTTGCTAACACAGAACGGAAAACATTTTATATAATGATAGCATCAAACAAACAAAACTTTAATTACACAGAAGGTCTTCGTTTTTATTGTTGTCAGAGTGTAGGTCATCGTCTTCAGCCCCTTCCAGGTTCTCACCGACACATATTGACTTAGACTTGAAAAGTGAAAACTTTTGAGATGAAAATTACTTTACATATCTTGCTTCAACAAAACTAGCAGTGGGCCCACTAAAATTCGGTGGACCTCAATGTTAAAAAAAAAAAAAAGACATTTATCATATCAATTACAATTTAAAAATAGTATTAAAAATATTTCCTTACATATATATATATATATATATATATATGATTGTGAAACAAAACTCAGTTTTCATATGTCAACATTTTTTTTGTCTATATTATCTCATAGCTTTAAATTGAACGGGAAAAAAAATGATTCTTCACTCATTTTTTAGCCTCTATCAGGCAAATAAAATATTAAAACCTTCTTATCATGTCCCATTTCAACTCAGAACAAAATTTAATTAAATTTGTATGAGTATTTATTATTAAATTTTTTTAAATAGAAACTTAATATAGGATAAACTTTTTAAAATAATCAATGATATATATATATATATATATATAGTGGTGAACTATCCATGCTCATGTTATTATTAGATATAATTTGAAACATATATTTTAAAAAATGTATTTAAATTTTGTCCTTTCCACTCTTCTTCTATTATTCAATTTTTGTTATGATAAAACTTACGTAAAGTTCTTTAAATATTTATTATCATATTTTTAAGATAAAAATATAACATATGAAAAAAATCTTTCAAAAAACTAATAAAAATGTATAAAAAAATATTTATTTGTTTTATTTTATTAAAAAATTTAATAACAATCACTTAAAAACTTATTATTATCATCAATCTTTTTATCAGTTAGCATATCATAAACCCCTATAAATTGGACCCCTAAAGGATCAACTTTCAAGTAACAAGCTAAGAAAAAAGGTTCCAAAACTTCAGTAACTATGAGAAAGAAACCTTCTCACCCTTCAATTCTCTTCTTCCTAATCACACTTGCCATGGTTTCTAAATCAAATGGTGGAGGCATTGTGGTTTACTGGGGCCAACATGAGAAGGAAGGCACATTGACTGAAACATGTAACTCTGGACTCTACCAGATCGTTAACATAGCATTCTTATCAACCTTCGGAAATGGTAGTCAACCCAAGATGGATCTATCAGGTCACTGTGATCCTGCATCAAATGGCTGCCAGGGAGTGAACCAGGACATCAAGCACTGCCAGAAGAAAGGCATCAAGGTCATGATCTCCATTGGAGGTGGTACTCAAGGCTACTCTTTGTCCTCTAAAGAAGATGCCAGAAACGTAGCAGATTACATCTGGAACAACTTCTTAGGGGGAACATCGAGCTCTAGACCACTTGGTGATGCTGTGTTGGATGGAGTAGACTTCGACATTGAAACAGGTGGGCCTACAACTATACCTGTTTTGGGTTCGGCTAGAATTATAATAAAGCCCAGTAGGATTTTAAATATCGAACCTAAGTTCTGTTAAGTTTAGATTCATCATTATAGGTAATGTTTTGATTTACGACTTCGCCTAAGCTTAATCTAATGAACTTGAATTCAAACCATCGATACCCTTTAAAGTCCACCAAGCCCAAATCAACCCAACAACATGATTTATTAATTTTTTTCAATCTTTGAACTTCACATTATATTCATTATTTATTCTTATTTTTATACTTTCTTTTATCATATCTCATTTTTCATTTTATAAATATGATTTTTCCTCTAAGAACATGATAAAAATTATGACTCTTTGGACGAAAATATATACCTTAAGTTATAAAAGTTGTACTAAATTTACTATAAATACTTTTTTTGTTAATTTTATTTAAGAATGCTATTTATTTGTGGTATATATTGAATTCAATTATTTATTTAAGTTTTCTTTCCTCAAATTTGAATAAAATTGTATTTATATAGAAGTAAATATGAATAGCCTAACCCACGAGCTTGAGTCACAATCTCACATTTAATGATGGGCTTAAATCAAAATAAAAGCCTATGGGAATTTAGTTCAAACCTAGCTCGATTTACAAACAAGTATATTTATGAGTAAATTTGGAATTTGATTCCTATTTATATATTTATAATTGAATTTTGTATTTAAAGAAGAGTAAATTACAAATATCTCTTTTTTGTTTTAAAAATATATACAAATTTTTTCTGAAATAAAAATTTATTTTAACTTTAGTTTAATTTTAAATTTTTGATCAAAATACCTTCTATTTAAAAAAATTTTAGTTTAAAAAATATATATTTAAATTAATGAAGAATATTTTATTAAAAATTTAAAATTAGATTAAAGTGTTGGATAATTTTTTATTTAAAAGAATGTTTGTATATATTTTAAAAATTAAGAAAAATTTATATAATTTATTAAAAAGAAAAACTGACTGTTTCCAAATATTGAAGCAGGCGGCGGTGAAGCCCACTATGGTGAGCTTGCAAGGAGACTCCTTGAACACTGCAAAAGAAACGCAAAGAAAGTGTACTTAACAGCGGCACCACAATGTCCATACCCAGATGCACAGCTCAACGGGGCACTTTCTACTGGGCTTTTTGACTATGTTTGGGTTCAGTTTTACAACAATCCACCTTGTCAGTTTGCATCTGGGAACCCTAAAAGGTTCCAAAGCTCATGGGCACAGTGGGCTTCCTCTGTTAAAGCAGGCCTGCTCTACGTTGGACTCCCTGCATCACCTTCTGCAGCTGGCAGTGGATTTGTGCCAACACAGGACCTTATAGACCAAGTATTGCCTTTCGTTAAAAAATCACCTAACTATGGAGGTGTCATGGTTTGGGATAGGTTTGCTGATAAACAAACTGGATATAGTTCCAAAATCAAGACAAGAGTTTGAACTTTCAAGTTTAAAATTTGCTTCAGATGTAAGATATTAAGATGTATTTTGAAATAATGGTGCTTTAAAATAGTATTGTATTGTATTGAATATGTGATTAGTATTCGCATTAACAAAAATTTGACATAATTTTGAATTATACCAAAACACTACATATTTTATAACATTATAGTGACTATACTGTATTATATCTTGTATATATCAGTAGTTGCAGTTTTTAAATAATGTGATTAATTTATTGGAGAAGAAATGATGTTTGAAATCATTGTAGAACTAAGGCCACGTTTTGTTGGAGGATTGAGTAAGAGGGGTTGAGGGAAAATTTTGAAAAAAAATTTTATTATACTCTTGTCGTAATTGCTCAATAGTATATGTATCATTTTATTATCTTTTTTTAAATAAGGGTTCAAGTGTTATTTCTAATATATTCTATTCATTTATTTTATTTTCTTTTCTTTTTCTTACCTAATATTACTTCCAACCAAACATGGCCTAAGGCTTGGAGTGGGATATCTGGTTATTATGTGTTTTGTTCTTTTTTTCTGTTTCCCCCCAACCAATTGCCATACATATACACTGTAACCCTTATTCTTGAGAAATGGAAGGGAATTGTGATTCTTTGCAAACTAAATGCACTCTACGAGTAAAGCTAATTAAACAATTCAAAAGTCTTTTGATTAAATGAGTTTTTGTTTTTAATGGTTTGAATTTTTTGTAATTATGCCCAACTTATCCTTCATGTTATAAATTATATAATTATGTGGATGCTCATAAGTTAAAAAAAATTGATTCATTAGAATTTCTTCTCATATTTAATGTCATCTATCTTATAACTCCTAAGAAATTTATATTGTACAATTATATAAATTAATTTTTTATGTTATGGTAATTCATAGGTCTATATTAATAACTTATAAATAGAAGTTATGTATTAACTGTGAAGCATCTAAATGAATGAGAATTATCTTTTTTTCTTTAAATTTCTTTCACTCTTATTATATTTCTTATATTTTTATTAATTTTATAATATGTTATTTGCGTGAGTTTCTAACAAATTGATATAATACATCAACTTTTAAACCTTGCTTGTCATCATTCAAAGGTATAAAAAAAAAAATTGTTCTTATCTTATATTATTTATAGGTTCAATACTTTATATTATTTATAAATGTAAGGCTTATTCATATTCATAATATGATTATTAAATTGATATTGACAAATATCTCAAATATCAAACATTATTAAATAACTAATAGCTATATCACTTTTGATTTTGGTTATTTTATAACCGATGACTTCATCGTCTAAATAAATATTGGATATATGTAAAAAAAATTCATGGCATATTTTGATAAATTGGTGGTTATAAAAGATTTCTTTCTTTTTTTTTAATACAATCCTGAATGCTTACTTCATGCCACCAAAAAAAAAAACTTTGGCAACTCTCCAAATTTAACCTGTTTATGAATAAGTTAATGATAACTTATAACTCATTTACAAATTAGACATTAAAGATCAATGATGACCCACCATAGTTATTAACATAAAATTATAAGCAATGAACCAATGATCAATGTTTTAAAAATATCATTGAACCGGTATATCATTGGTTATGTTGCTGTTTTTAACCGTATAACGTGTGAGTGATAATTTTATATATATAAAAAATCTTATATAATAAATAATATCATATAATATTCAAGAGATATAATACTAAAATCCAAACAAACTAAACATTTAAATTCAAACAAGTCAATATTCAATACAACATCCACAATCATAAGATAAAGTAATCAATTGATAAACAATCATTCTCAGTCATAACATTCATTGATATCAAATCCATCATGTGCCAATATATTAGCATCCACACTAGGACTATTATTGTAACACCATAATGCCTTATTTGCCATTACTCTCCCTCTGGGCTCAACTCCATATGATTTCCAAAGAACAAGTTCAAAGTGCATTTTTATTTCTAATAAAATTTCAAATTCATATTTTGCCCTTTCCCTTGAACCCATCATTCACATTATCTACTCAAACTCCATTTATGCAACTCATACATAGCATAAAAAAACCCATGAACCACGGATATGCAGCCAAAACCAAGAAAAATGCAATTTCTCACATGGGCCTAAAAGTCAGATTTTTTTGCTCTAACTTTGGAAAATCATAACTAATTATAGAAAAATGAAAATCTAGCAAACCCTAGCTTTCTAGAAAGATCTAAGTGTTAAATTTACGCTAAAAATAATTTCCAATCATAATCTCAGCGTTTGGACCTTGTTTGACATTGAAAATGAGGCAGAGATCCGGCTGTCCCTGTTTCTAGCACAGCTTACTGTCATAAACTTCAAAACTTCATAACTAAATCCACAAAAATCCAATCGAGACATACTATACTAATTTGGAAAGTTACAGATGTCAAATAGAGGAGAAAAATAAGTGTAAATTAGTTCAGTAGCCCTTAGACCTCAAAAACTGATGGAACAGTAACGAAGGTCGGATGGCTTCCTTGATACTGATACAGAACTTCAGAAGATTTGTTCTCTCTTTACAGACCTTCGATTTAGGTGATTCTAGTTGGTATAGGTCACTGTAGTTATCTAGTTTATGCCTCTAAAATTTCATGACAATTGGACTCCATTTGGTGCATGAATGACATGGATTTATTTTCAGACTACTGACACAGTACCATGACCAAACCATCAAAATTTTTCAATTTCAACAATTCACCAAATATTCCCTAGACCTCCAAATATTACCCACTTTAGCTTCCAAGAAGCTTTATAAACTCTAAAGGCATGCCAAATTTATAATTAGAGCTTTTTTGGTTATGACAAAGCTCACAAATTAGCACCCAAAAGGTTCAAAGTGGGTCCAAGTGGCCTCTATCACACCTCATGGACAAGTTTTAAAGCATAAATAGTTATATATAACATGTCCAAGCATCTAAATCATCATACATTTTAAACTCACTATACTACGGGCCAAAATACACTATCACATACAAGCTACAAAAAGGGCAAATCCCACATTTTCATTACTTTGGCTCTTACATATATTTCTTACATATTTTCCATACATTTTACACTTGCTACAACATTTACATCTCAAAAATATAAGTTATTTGCACCACTTTATATCAAAAGAACCAAATAAGCTAACATCTAGCTAAACATGCTTTTAAACCTTGGTGTGCACTTGATTCTCCAGCTCATAACAAAGGTACAAAAAAAAAATTTTGTTCTTGTCTTATGCATTATTTAAGGAAGCAATCAAGGCATATAAACAATCAAAGCATGAAATAAGCATCTAACCATTCACAATCATACAATATAAAATTTTTATGCCATGAAAATCATAACCATGCCAAGAATGAGTCTTAGGGAAATATTAACCCATTATTAAATAACTAATTTTAGCTATATGGCCTTACGGTTATGATTTTTGTTCACCCAGCCTTTTTCGGCACTAACCCATCTCAAGGGACTTTTGGCACTACGTCACCCGAGCAATTCTCGCAATCCAACACATAAGCATATTGGTACCAATGCATCATGGCAATAACATATGGCATGTCTCACACAATGAGTATAAACACAAGCATACAATGACTATTACATCCAAGAATGCAACAAGAAAGAGTTGGTGGTTATAAACACAATTTCTTTTCAATTTTTTTTTTGGTTTACACACCTTGAAGGTGCTTCTCTTCAGCCACACAAAAAAAAAACTCTCATAACTTAACAACTCCAAATTAGAGCAAACTTGCTTTAAGAATAAGTTAATGTCATAACTTATAACTCATTTACAAATTATGACATATAATCAACATATTCAAGGAAAACAAAGAAATCAAGAGTGGTTTTCCACCATAGTTATGCCTAAAATAAAATTCATAAGCAAAACCATAGAAAATAGGGAAGAGAATTATCAATGTTTAAGAAAAAAGAGAGACCGGCTTACATTTCCTTTGTTTTTCCTTCCTTCTCTTGGTTCATTTACTTCAACGGTTTCCACGCCTCTTTTCTCTCATTGGGTCGAAACGTAGGTCAGTTAACTAGAAAGAAAATTTTTTATAAAAAACTTTATATAATAAATAATATCATAAAATAACCTTCGCTACGGCAAGAAATAGTTTAATACCGCCGTTTTCGCTAATGGCGCATGCACGGCAACCAAACATTTAAATTCTATAAATAAGCATATTCGCTAATACAACATCGCTATAACTACACCATCTCGCTATAGCGAATAGGTACATTCGCTATAAGACCATTTCTCGCTATAGTTAGGCCATTTTTCTATAGTTAGCATAGAAAAATTTCAGGATTTCAAAAATTTTCCATTTATTCCAATTTATTAGCATCCACACTGGTTGTTACAATTATCATTATCAAGTTCAACTTATAAATCATCAAATGATTCCATAATGGTTCATTTGCAATGTCCTTTTCTTTATTTCCAACTATCGGGATTGCATTTTCTTTATAAATAAAATTCTCATGCTGTTGTGGATTATTTATCTGATGATGGTGCATTGTTACTACCAACATTATTATTGGTGTCGAGAGTGGAACCATCTGGAGCATCCATACTTTTTAACATGCAGCACAAAAGAACACACATTACTCCAAAACCATAATATTGAAATCATATACAAAGAGTTGATTGCAGCTAGTTTAAGACTAAGGATTTTTATGTTTAATTAAAAATTTGATATAACTACAAAAAAAAAAAATTCAGCCCCCAAAAATTGAGTTTACATAATTTAAGACTTAGTTGACTTGAATTTTAGACATTAAAGTAATGAATTTGGTTTTTATAGCAATAATATAACAAGTAACAAAATCTGTTGGTCTTTGAGGCATTTCTTCAAACACGTGGTGTGCAATTTCAATTTATGGAAATATTAAGCTTCTACCGAATTCTAGCAGCACCCAGCAAACAACCAGAATCAATACCAAACTAGAAATTCAATCAATTTAGAGTTTGGTTATTGTTTACCTCAATTCCAGACTAGAAATTCTCCTTCGAGCACTATGGTTCAAGGACTTGGAAAGCTTCTTCCTCTTGGTTAGTTCAGGCTCTTAGTTTTGACTTCTTTAATCACAGGATCATCGCTTTCGTTGATGGGTTCTCAATGGTAAAGGAGCTCTCACTTTCATTGCTGGGTTCCTGTTCTTGTCTCACTTTTTTCGCAGAGGAGGAGCTTCGTGTAATGGTTCAAGCTCGCAATCTCAGCTTCTCTTATTCAATCATTCTTCGCTACTCACTCGTTTCTTCAGGTCACGCTCTTGATCTCAGCTATAACTTCATCCTCCCATTTTTGGTTTCACTTTTGTTGCAGAGGAGCTGTGTAACTGGTTCAAGCTCTCGATCTTAGCCATGGCTTCATCCTCCTGATCGCTCTTCACTGCTCACATTTTTCTTCAACTCACGACTTCTTCACTGGCGATTTTCCGGTAAGGTTTAGGGCTCAGATGGGGTGTTAGAAATGGGGATGAGTTGCAGGGGAAGAAGAAATCGTGGTCGTGCGTGCGTTACTGAATCTGATCCCAATTTTTGTTTGTTTTGTTTTAATGAGACTGAGAACCAGGCAAATCATGGGCAGACCAGTTTTTACTGATTCTACCAGTTTTTGACTGGTTTTCTCACAAAACAGTTTTCTAGGCTATGGGGACCGACCAACCCACAGGTTCAACAGTCAAACCGGCAGGTTCACTTCGGTTTTTAAATCTATGCCAATGATAATAATATGACTAAAAGTCACATAGACAAATGATTATTAATTCTTTTAAAGTGGAAAAGGTCAAAAGTGACTATAAAATCTAAAAAGTTATAAGATGTTGAATGATAATGTTGTTATAATAATATGTTTTATTGTGACAATTTAGGTTTAAATTTTCAATATCCTAATAAAAAAGATGCCATTTCTTGCTTACATATTACATACATAGGAATCCTCTATTATGTTAGAAAACAAAAGAAAATACATTCATATTTATTCTTTACCTATAATTAATTTTTTTTTATATATAACACTTGAGAAAAAAGTATATCATATATATGACATTTGAATTAAGAAAATGTATGCATTTTCATTATTTAAAATTTTTTTAATTTTCTTTTAATTAA
This sequence comes from Erythrophleum fordii, assembly GCA_032878935.1. Classification (NCBI taxonomy): domain Eukaryota; kingdom Viridiplantae; phylum Streptophyta; class Magnoliopsida; order Fabales; family Fabaceae; genus Erythrophleum; species Erythrophleum fordii. The sequence continues at coordinate 137,617 of JAVQMF010000009.1, forward strand.
ATTATTTTATTTCTTATATTAACTATATAATATCAAGAATTACAAAGTTTGGATTCATTTTGCTTAACTTTGTGAGAAAAACACTTATTACAAGTATTTGATGTTGAGTTCATTTTATTAATCTTAAAATTATTTAAAAGAACACAATCAAACATTATTGTAAAATGTGTAAAGTTTATTTTTACTTCTAACTAATTTAAAGAAAAATTAGGCATACGTTGAAAGAACACAATCAAACATTATTGCAATCTTTGGAATAATTTGAAAGAAAAATACATGCACCATAAGTGACAATTTTTCTAAAGGAGAGATATTATGAAAATATGCACAAGAGAAACTTAATTATTCCATGTTTCACACTTTGAATATACTCTTACAATAGCAATATTGAAATAATCAATAGTGATAAAATACATGAAAATATAATGTGTGTTAGTTCTAAGAAAACTATAAATAACAAAAAATGGTTTAGTTCTTGAAGAACTAATATGAATATTTCTCATTCTATGGTTGGTTACAGGATCCATAGTGAAGATATATGTCTCATGTATTATACTTGAAAATGAAAAATATTTTTTTTTTCATTTGATAATATGTGATGTCAATGTTAATACTAGATTTGATAATATAGACCTATTGAAATTTCTAAAAGAGCCTCTGTATTATTACATGAGAGGACAAAATTTATTATTGGCGACATATTATTTTTAACTAAGTCTAAAAAATTTATAAACTTAAAAAATATCCACCACAATGTATATCATGTTAAGACTGTAAATGAAAAAAATATTAAATATTTACATATCGCAGTTATTATATCAAAAAAGAAATGTATTTTGAAAAAAAGTATCTACGTTGTCTTTTGATTGGTACTATATAAATATTAATACAATTAAAACATATGTTACAATAAATCAAAAGTTTACTTATTGAAATACACTTACCATATGGCATAGTTAATTAAATTATCCTGGATCAATTATGATGCAAATCAATAAAAAAAATATTGAGAATTTATATAGATATCAATTCAAAAACTAAAAGATTTTTGAATTTAAAGAATTCTCATATACTACTTGTTTTCAAAATAAATTCATTATTATACCATCACTAGTTAAAGTTGGGATTGAATCTCATACATTTTTAGAACGTATCCAAAGTAATACATGTGGCCTTATTCATTCACTATGTAAACTATTCAAACATTATATGATTTTAATAAATGTATCTATAAAAATAGTCATATATGTGCTTAATACCAACTTGCAACTTGACATTTAAGAGATTGCTTGCTTAAATGATTTGATTAAATGCATAATTTATAGATTATGCAATTAAGACAATTTGTTTTGATAATACTAGTGAGTTTATATCTCATAATTTTGATAACTATTATATATCTATTGAAATAACATTTAAAAACTTTATTGCTTATCTTCATGCAAAATGATTTAGCAAAATCATTTATTAAACATATCTAGTTAATAGTTAGACCAATGCTTATAAGAACTGAACTTCCCATTTCAACACAAGGATATATGATTTTATATGCAACAACATGTATACTCATAAAAACAATAAATTATTATAAATCTTTCTCGTTACAATTGGCTTTTGGTTAAAAGATAAATATTTTACATCTTAGAGCTTTTGAATATACAATATATGTTCCAATTGCTTCACTATAATGCATAAAAATAGGTCCTAAAAAAAGGTTAAAGATATTTGTTATGTATAAGTTACTTTATTTATGACACAATTTGTCAATTGTTATTTTGATGAAATAATTTTTCTCGTGTTAAGGTGAGATAATAAGTAGCTAGGAAAAAAAAAACATGGAATGCATTATGATTATCTTATGTAGATCATCATATAAAATAATGTGAATTAGAAGTTCAAAAAATAATGAATTTATAAAATATTGCAAATCAAATGTCATATGCATTTATTGATATAAAAAAAGTTACCAAATTTGATGTAGTACCTAGAAAAGCTCTAATCCAAATTGATGTCTTAATAAGGCAATTGGTTAGTGCAAAAAAAAGTAAGCCATGCTTAACATGTTGTATACCAATAAGTTCCTAAGATAAAATTCCCTAAAAAAAGAAAGGAGCAAATAACCAAGATGGTCATATTGAAGAGATGGAAAAGGTTCAAGGCACAACTGGTCAAAATACCCTGAAAAAGATTCAGATATTTGAAAATAATAAGAGATCTCAATAAGTTATATCATTGCAAGAAAAAAAATGGAACTAAAAAGGTACAATTATTAACAATATTTTTTTTCCTTACAATGTTGTTGTTGAAATAATAAAAAAATGAAGATCTTAAACCTAAATCTGTCAAAAAATATAGACAAAGATAATTAACCAAAATAGAAAGACAAAACTCAAGTAAATTTGAATTCACTTTCAAAACGTGAAATTTTTAGACTTGTGGTCTAAAACATCTGAAGATGTAAACCTAATAGGGTATAAATAGGTATTTGTATGGAAACAAAATGTGAAAAATGAAATCATCAAATATAAAACACGACTTATAGCACAAGGGTTTTCATAAAAATGCTAGCATTGATTATGAAGGGATATATTTTTCTATGGTGGATACAATTATTAGTTTGGCATTATATGAAAAACCTTATATGCGTCTAATGAATATTGTTGTAGCCTATTTATATAGCTTACTAGATAGTGAAATTCACATGAAAATCCTTAAAGGATTTAAAGGCCAAAAGCATGTAAAGATTCCTAGAAAAATTGTTCAATGCATTTATATAAATCTTTATATAGATTAAAATAGTCTAGGCATATATGGTATAATCATCTTAACAAATATTTGTTGAAGAAATGGTTAAAATGATCAAATTTGCCTATGTATTTTTATAAAAAAGATCTAAATAGGGATTTATTATAATTTATATATGTTGATGATTTAATATGATTGGAACTCTTGAAAAGTTTCAAAAAAGCAATTGGCTATTTGGAGAAATATTTTGAGATGAAAAAAGATTTGTCTCAACCTACAGATTGATCACTTAACAAATAGAATTATTCTTTATCAATCAATATATAATGAAAGGATCTTAAAATGATTCTATTTGGATAAAACACATATACTAAGTACTAAAATAGTTGTAAAATCACTAGACATAAATAAAAACCCTTCATGTCCTCAAGAGAATAATAAAGAATTTTTTGGTTTTGAAGTATCATACTTCAATGTTATAAGAATATTAATGTATCTTGCTGATTGTACACAACTTGATATTGTATTTGTTAGCAAAATTGAGTTCTTATCTAATGAAAAGATATTAGAATAAAGTTAAACATGTATTGTGATATCTTTGAGAGATTATTGATATGGGATTATTTTATTTAATTGAATCTAGATCACAAATAATTAGCTATGTAGATGTAGGATACTTATTCGACCCATATACAACTCAATCTTAAATGTGTTATTTCTTTATATGTAAGGGAACAAGTACATATCATAATGCTCTTCAAAACAAATTTTAGTTGTTACTTTATCAAATTGTATAGAAATAATTGCAATGACGAGGGCAGTCGAGTGTGTTTTGTTAAAGTTAATAACCCAATATATTCAGAAGATATGTGGTTTGCCTTTAGAGAAAAGATTCCAATATTGTTATATGTAGATAATGTAGTATATGTATAATTGAGCTAAAAAGAGTATACATTAAATGAGATGGAATAAAAAATATTTTATCAAAATTCTTTTTCATTTATAATTTTCAAAAAAATGGTGATATAGATATTAAATATTTATGTGATAATCGAATAAATTAATTTGTTCATTAAGAAATTATCAATTATCACATTTGAAAAATTGATATATAATATTGGGATGCACTGGCTCAAGAACATACAATGACATTGTCATTAGGGAGAGAAAAATACATGTGTATTCTTTTTTTTTTTAAAAACCAAAGTTTTGTCACATTAGGTTTTTCTTGTAATGTTTTTTAAAAAGGTAACTTATATTATAAACTTTGTGTACTTTTTGTCTTGCATTAGGTTTTTATCCACTAGATTTTTCTTAATAAGGTTTTAATGATGCACATTATTTATTAGTAAACATCTAAGAAGGAATGTTGTAAATTATATAATTATATAGATGTTCATAATCTCTAAAAAATGACTTTTTAAGATTCTTTTTTATATTTAATAATATATATCTTATAACTCTCAAAGAATTCATATTATACAATTATGTATATGAATTTTTTTTATTTATATTATTATAACTTATAGGTTTATATTTATTGTTGAATGTTTATAAATAAATATTACGTATTAAGTATAAATCATCTAAATAAATAAGAATTATCTTCTTCTTTTTTCTATCAATTTTTTATTTTACTTTTGTTATATTTTTATATTTTCATTAATTTTATAATACTTTAGCGCTTTTTTTTTCAATACAACACTCAATTGGGACTGCCATATTGAGTTTCCACATGGATATTAACTTTGTCAATTTCTCTAGAGTATGGATTCTCTTTATTTTCTTTCTTTTCATTTTTTATCAATTTCAAAGAGAGATAAATACAAATTGTATGGGATTCACTTAAATGATGGATTTTATTTGAATGTGTGAGACTTACTTAAGCGATAAACATATACTTTATATTTATTTCTTTTCAAATTTGACAAGAAATGAAAAGATGAAAAATTGAGAGGATCCAAACTCATTTATCTATTTAGAATAAAGTAAGTACTCTGATGATGATAATATATAGTTATATTCATATCATGTTCATGAGCTTTTCCCATGATAGATTAAATGTTCTCTAAGTGAACAAATTCTAGTTAATTTCAACGTATTTTACTGTGTAGTGGCTGTAAAATTAACTAGATTTTGAAAATGGTATCATTTTCTTTTGAAGTTCCATTTTGGTGTCTCATTTAAATTTTTGCTTGTTATTATGTAGTTGGACCAGGAGAAAGGAATAACGGAGTGCTTGTACGCTAAATGTGAGTTAAAACTGGACATAATTTATGAATTTCCTGAATGGCTTTGGTTGAATGATGGGTTGCTTTAATATCGTACCCTAAGATTTAAAAAGTCTCGTTCCAAATTTAAGCTATACCCATTATTGTTCTCTTATTACAAATTTGGCCTATTTCTTTTACAGGACACCTTTCAATCTCATATTACGTCTTTCTTTTACAGATACTTTATATATAAACCCTTTTGTTACTTGCAGATTCCTGTCGTGCCGACAAAGTACATCGCCGACCCAAATACTCTATTGAACGGTTGTCCCAGCCAACAACTCGTGGAGGTTGATATCCAAAGGAAAATTTGTACTTTTAATTTTATAGTTTTATTTAATTTTTAATTTAATTATTATAATTTAAAATTTTATAATTAAATCATTATAATTCACACTTTTATTTTTAATTTAGAATCTGTTGTTTAACTTTTATTAATGTAACTAATTATATATAATATTAATGCTTTAAATAAGAATTTTGAGTCATATCTTGTTCCAAAAAAAAAATTCAAATTGATATTTGGCAAAAGTATTTACTTATATTTTATTTTTTAAAAAAATTTGATAACATAAGATCTGATTTTTTCTTCTTTTTTTTTTTAAATTTTATGAGCCTGTCACGCAGACAAGTATATCAATGTGACAAGCTCTGGTTTTTTTCTTTGTTTTCCTGATGAAAAAAAGAAAAAAGGGGATGCGGATTGGGACTTAGGAGGCTTAAGACCTATTTGGTAGATTGTATAAAATTTGATAATATAAACTAATATAATACATTATGAATTCATCACTTGTTTGATACAAAAAATGTATTATATAAACTTATACATCAAACTCTTTTTATACCTCAAAATGATGTCTAATCTAATCAAACCTTACGGGATAAGACTAGATTTGATTTAGTTTTGTATTAAAACCCTATTAACACTTTCTAATTTTAACCCCTTACTTGTAAGGGTATTCATTAACTAGATTAGGTTGAGTTTTAATCTAGCCTTATAGGGTTAATTATGGGTTGGGTATTGGTGTAGCTCATTATTCGATCTGTTTTTGCACTAAGCTTCTTTTTTTAGGCCTAATACTTAGATCTGATCAGGTTCAATTAGTACTAGTTAAAACCAAGTTAGTTGGGCCATTTTTAATTTTTAGTAAAAATTATGAAATACTTTAAAAAATTTTATATAAGTTCTTATAAAATTATATTTTATCACTAAATTTTTTTTTAGATAAGTCCTTATAAAATAATTTTTTAAAAGAATTAAGGTGGCGCCAAAATTGGCTTAATATCAAACTCAACCCAATTAATTTAGTATTAGGTTGGGGTAGATTGGTTTCTTAAGTTAGCTCAGTTATTTTTTCTTAATATTTGATAAAAATTATAAATTAACTCTTAAAAATTAAAAATTTCACATAATTTTTTATAAAATTATATTTTTCTCTTAAAAAAATAAAATTTTTCATGTAAGTCCTTATAAAATAAATATCTAAAAAAATTTATAAAATTGGGTCGAGTTGGCCAAAATTAACTAACATGGCCAACTTGACTTAGTCTATCCAATATATTTATGTAAAGGGTATTTTTGTTAAAAATTTAATTTTTATCTTATCTAATATTATATAGTACATTATCAAGTAAATTATAATATTATATGATATGATACATTATTTTATATAGTATCACACCAAACATTACATAATTTTAAAATTTTATTAGATCTTATTTTATATATTGTACCAAACAGACTCTTAAGAGGTGAAAATGAGGATAAATTGATAGGGTGTAATGGGGGAGGGTTGGGAGGAGGTAAATATATATTACATTATATATAATATCTATGTATAGTATATATAATATATAATATATTATTTAATTTTTAATATAAAATAATAAAATATAATTATCAATAATAAATATCTAAATTTCATTTTTTTATAAAGTTATATTTTTAATTAAAATTTAATTTTTTCAAATTTATTTTATAAAATAATATATTTACTCTTATGAAAATTTTATATAAAAAATTATTTCAACTTATTTGAAATAATAGATTCAACTTAAAATACTACTAAATCTTATTTATTCTACCAAACATACAAATAAATTAGTATTTTTATTTTTTTTATATTATATTAAAGATAATTATTCTATTTTATTCACATCTAAATTATTTAAAACATCTTTTTTTTTTTTGCCTTTTTAAAAAAAGTTCTAAATAAGATTTAGAAACATTTTAAGCCTATTTACTATTTAAAATAAGTTGAGATAATTTTTTTTGTGTAAAACTTTTCATAAGAATAAAAATATTATTTAATGCAAAAAAATTTTAAAAAATTAATTAAAGATATAACCTTATAAAAAATCAAATTTATATGTTTATTATTAATTATATTTCATTATTTTATATTAAAAATTAAATAATATATTATATATTATATATTTTTTATATATCACATGTTATATATTATATATATTTTTTATATATAATATAATATGATATATATTTACCTCCTCTCGGTCCTTTTGATTTCGTCAGTCATTCGCATATTTTCAATATCTACAATAAACTTGAATCTTTTCTTGATCTTTTTTTCATCTTGTGGAAGAGTGAGAGAGGAATCCTCTCTTTCTTTCACAAGACGCTGCATCGGGGTTGCTTGTTCAACTATTTCACAGTATTAGTCTTCAGTTTTTGGCCTTTTGCATTTTTTTAAAAATAATTTTATTGCCCTGACTGTTAAACCATTTGAATAAATAAAAAAATAAAAAATCATTTAAATTTATTTGATATCCTTCCAAGTCCATGAACTGGAGGCTATTGCTGTGGGAACTAAGCTTGTAGCTACTATGATTACGAAGAGCATAATTTTAAAAGCTTTATTTATGAGATAGATGTTGTTGCTCTTTAAGCATGGCGTTCTGAACTTCTTCAATATTTTTAAGAGAGAATTATAAATTTAGTTTATTTAAGTTTTTATAAAAAATAAAATTTTAATTTAATTTAAAAAAATAATATTATGCTAAATAAGATTTAGTCTTGTTTTAAGTTGATTTATTTTTCCAAATAAGTTGAAATAAAATTTGTTATATAAAAATTTTTTGTAAGAATAAAAATATTATTTTATACTAAATAAATCTTAAAAAATTAATTTTCAATTAAAAATATAACTTTATAAAAATCAAATTTACATGTTTAGTATTATTAATTATATATTATTATATTAAAATTAAAAAATATAATATATTATATATTTTATATCTTATATCCAAAAGCCTATCACAGCTAATTGATTTAGGAAGTCTGACTTTCTATACATTTTTTTAATGGAAAAAATTAAAAGTTAAAAAAATATATTCTAAAGGACTTATTACTACTAAATTTAAAAGATTTTATTTAAAATTAATGATAATCTATCCTAAAACAATAATAACAAGTCTTTCAAAATAATTTTTTTATATTTTGGATTCTCAACTATAATTCTTCTTTTTCTTAAATAGAAAAGTTAGACTCTGTATCATCGACTTTTCTAGAAAAATAAGATAGGGGTAAATACTTTTGTCAGATATGGATTTGAATTAAAAATTTTGTTTTGAACAAGAATTGACTCAAATTTTCCTTTAAATATGTATAATTTATATTAATAAAAAAAACTAAAAGTTCATAATAAAGTAAAATTAATTTAGACAAAATATTGATAACAATATAATAATATGAACTAAATTAAAAATTATCTACACTATAGGGACAAGGACTAATCTAGGATCAAACTATTGAAGAAGGCAAAAAATTAAAAATGTTCATGCATATAAAAACTTTAGGCTCTTATATATATATATATATATATATATATATATATAACATACATTTTTATAGTTTATTAAAATTAAATATGACATTATTTTATGTCATAAAATTTATCAAAAATTAAAATTTTAACAATATTTCTTTCAAATAGCTATGGGGTTTGGAAGAAAAACTATTTTCCATCTTATTTTTAAGCTTATTTTTTATAATGTCAATACGCCAAAATAACCTCTCATTTGTTTGATACATACTTCTATTGATGTTTACTTCTCTTGTCATGACAACATTTCTCCTCCTTTATATTTGTACAAGCAAATAATAAAACCTAAAAGAAGGAAAAATATGAAATGAAAATAAGAAAATAAACACTACTAATTCCTGTGCTTTGAAATAGCAGTGGGCAAAAATTGTTTAGACGAATTATAATACTGGACAATTCGATATTTTGAACTTTATTAATAATATGATTAATTGTTTGATAAAGAGCTCATATAGCTTTTCCGGCGTTCACATAACGCAATTAGAATGAAATGGGAAACGTGGACCAAGAGGCAAAAGCCGATTAAAAAAAGGGCGCAACACACTTAAATGGGATGGAGTCATGCTTTTCCTAATCAGCACTATAAAAAGGTCATAAACTAAGATTGCCAACCCTCCTTTTTTATGAAAGAAAAAACAATAAAGATAAAGAAAATTGAGCCCACAGTATATTCATCAATGAGTCAATGGTATGAATGGAAATTTTACTGTTTTTGGTGCAGGAAAGAAAAAACAATGAAAAAAAAAGAAAATTTGATATATTATTTTGTTAAAGTGAAAGAGTAAAGAATGAGTATGAATCTCTGCAATTGCATTTTTTCTATAGTTATGCTGGTAGCAGAAAAATAGAAAGGCGAGTGAGTTTAATTTAAAATAAAAAATTAAAATATATTCTATTTCTATGCTTAACAGTACAACTGTAGGAAAAATGCAATTGTGGAGGATCCATACTTGTAAAGAATCAATATTGTCAAGAATTCACTTCAATTTTCCATATTGGGTTTCAACTGCAAGGGTTTCGATTCTAAATTTGCTGGAATCCAAAAAATGGTCTGAATGGAAATTTGATTATATTTTGTCTTGGTGGATAGACTTTGGGAATTGAAGTTTGAATCTTTTTTATTTTCTTTCTCTTTATTTCTTAATATTGTTTAAGAGATATAGTCATATAAATATAAAATATATGGAATTCACTTAAGTAGTGGATCCTATTTAAAGTTTAGCTATAATGTCTATAGTAGGCCTTATGCATTATTTCTATCTCTCTAAAATTAGCATGAAATAGAGAGAGAAAAATGTGGAAAGGATCCAAACTAAGTAATTCATGAGATAGATTAGAATTAGGAATAAAGATCCGCTCAAGTAGTATAGTGAGGCTTCTCACTTCATGACTTTTCTTTTCTTTTTAAATTTAAGAATGAGAAGTGGTGAAGTAAGAATTTAAAGATGAACTTTTGAGGATCCTCATTTCATTTTAGAATCAAAGAGTTAATTGGTCAAAATTAGAATTATAAAGTTGGTTTGATGTTATAGAGACGGAATAGCTAAATTGGAAGGCCAATAAATTCTCTCCCATTTATGAGAGAATCTATTTAAGAAGAAAGAGGCATGAGGTGGGATTTAATAGTGCGTCTTATCTTTTATATATCTTTTTTTCTTCCATTAAATTTTTTCTTGAACTTAATTGAAAGCTATTCAAACTCAATTGAAAGCTATTTGGAAGGTTTTTTTTTTAATAACATCTAAGAGGTCAACTTCCATAAGATTTTATTTTTTATATTTATTTATTTATTGGGTAAATAGGAATATTTTTATCTTATCAAATCAGTAGCAATGAGTGTAACTAAAATATCAATTACCACTTGAAGCAAACAGCACTGAGGAATAGTTTTATTATTAACTTGGACAGGAAGATGACTACATATGGTATTAAAACTAAATCAAACTTGGAAACATTCCTACAACCAACAAACTCAAACTTCACCAAGTATAATAATTGAAGTTCTTTCTTTTCTACTCAGAAGTTGATCCTGAATTATAATCATTCTGTAACATTAAACAAAGGAAGAAGTGGCTGTGAGGTTCTTCGTCTTCGGGGCAATATTCGATGGCCATTTATGCTATACAATTTATGAACCAAAAGAAACAACCAACTCACAATTAGCATAGCAAAGAGAATAGGCCACCATGAAATCTGTAAAATCAGAGACAGCAAAGTAGCAACACAGAATGAACCAGACAGTGACATGATATAGTCAAAGTGAAAAGCATAAGAAGGGGACATGAATTTAGCTCCAAAGGCCAAGTAATATACCACTAAAAACCCAATGGAAGTCATGCCTATTAGTGGATGGAGTTCAAAAGGGGTAAGGTCAGTCCCTGAGCTTTGGATTTCAAGGAAATTGAGTAGAATAGGAATCATGAAGGCAAAAATGGTGTGAGAAGAAATGGGTTGCTGTGTAAATTTGAATGCATATACATTGACGGAGACAACAACGAGGCTTTGCCTTTGAGACATCATTGTTTTGTGTGGAGAGGCAGGGTTAATAAAATAATCATACATATGTACATTTATATATACATAAGATAGTGTCCTATGTGGGACTTCGGAAGCGCTTTATCGTGGACTTCAGATTTTGGTTATTCGGCTACGATTAAAAACTTTAATTGTGGACTTTCCATATTGGAATTCCGCTTACGCTTTATGACAAAACACAATTGTGGGACTTTGAATTTTGGTTATTTGATTGCGCTTTATGATAAAGCGATATTGATGTACTTTGGATTTGGACATCTTGTGCTTTTTCATATCATAAAGCCCTCATTTCTGATTGACGCATTCACAAAGCCCTGATTTAATTTGAATGACGTATACTTGACGCACTTAGTCTCGTCGATTTATAAAGACTAGCACAATAGAGACTCTACCGACAGGAATTTGAACATGGCTGTTTCGAATTGGCCTGTAGTTTTGGAACTTGGCATGAAGCAGAATCAAAAAGCCAAAAGCAGTACAGTGCCCGTGGGAGTTTCCTACGAAATTCATCTACGTAAGTTTTGCTACCCCAAATTCTCTAATTTATAATGTTCTAATAATTACATCAGTTATTGAATCGAAAAATAAAACAGTTTACAACTTATTAATCTAATTGTTATCAGTATTATTAAAAATAATATATATATATATATATATTGATAAAGTGAGCATGAATAATTAAAATTTACAAAGTATATATAAAATTTAAAAACAATAAATATTTATAAGCCTACTAGAAAATATATGTGATATTTGATATTTAAAGGTTAAACAAATCTTTTTTAAAAAACATTTTTTATAATGTTAAATACATAAATTGACTTGAATAATTTTTTTTGGCTTAAGTATAGTTTTGATTCCTCTAGTCTCATAAAAATTTAAATTTAAATTTCTTAATTTAAAGTAATATTGTCCTCCTATTTTTTGAATGATCTAATTGTGTATCATAATCTATTAAAAATTTAATGCCAAATTTAATAATTTGATGGCTTAAATGTTATTTATTTATTCAAATATTCATTCATACTGATATTTGATGTCTAATTAAGGCAATTAATTTTTAAATAGAGATATAAAAAAAATTGAATCATTTTAAAATTTTGAGGAACCAAAAGTGCATTTAAGTTAATTTTTTAAAACTCTTAACTAAATATTCAGGTGAATCTTAGAAGAAAAGAATTCATAGCAAGAGAAACTAGATACATGTTAGCTTAGGGTATGTTTGGTACACTGTATAAAACATGATAGTATAAACTAATACAATACATTATGAACTTATAACTTGTTTGGTACATGTAATGTATTGTATAAATTTATACATCATAGTTTTTTTATACATCAAAATGATGTATAATCTAATCATACTTTGGGGGTGGAATTAGGCCTGATTAGATTTTAATATATAAATACTTATCAATACTTTTCATTTTTAATCCCTCACCTATGGAATATTCCTTAGATAGATTGGATGAGTTTTAATTAATATTAGTTGAGATCGGGTTACTTAGGTCATTTTTAAATTTTTGATAAAAATTATAAAATTATAAAGTAATCTTAAAAAAATAAAATTTTCATATAAATTCGTATAAAACAATTTTTGATAAAAATTATAAAATGATCCTAAAAAATAAAATTTTTATATAAGCCACTATAAAATTATATTTTATCATTAAAAATTTTTTATATAAGTCCTTATAAAATAATTTTTTTAAAAAAATTAATAGGATTGGGATAAGTTCTGCAAAAACTAATTTAGTATTTAACTTAGTATAATTAGTTTAGTATGAAATTGAGTTAAATTGGTTTCTTAAATTAGTTAAGCCACTTTTTTTTTTAATATTTGGTAAAAATTATAAATTGACTTTTAAAAATAAAAAATTTCATATAAGTCCTTATAAAATTATATTTTGTCCCTAAAAAAAATCATATAAATCTTTATAAAATTATATTTTAGCTATTTAGCTTGATGTAACTAGACGAGATCAGGTCACTCAAGTCACTGTGTTAGTCTAATTGGTTTGGTATAAGACTAGATTAAATTGGTTTCTTAAACTAGTTAAGCCACTTTTTTTTTAATATTTGGTAAAAAATTATAAATTAACTCTAAAAAAATAAAAATTTCATATAAGTCCTTATAAAAATATATTTAATTATTTAGCCTGATGTGACCAGAGGAGATCAGGTCACTTAAATCATTAGGTTATCATGCATTATATGCAACCCTATTCACCCATAATTTTTTTTTAAAAAGTAATATAACACAGAAAGATATAGTATATTTTTTAAGTAAAGGTTATTTTTGTTAAAAGAGTTAATTTTTATCCTACACAGTGTTATATAGTGTATCATCAAATAAATGATAATATTATCTTATACGATACATTATTTTATACAGTATCATACCAAACACTACATAATCTTAAAATTTTATCAGGCCTTAGTCTATCAGGTCTTATACTATCAGACTTTATCTTATACATCATATCAAATGGGCTTTTAGTGCATAATTTATCAAGGGTTTCATCAGATTTAATTTGTGTACTTTCTCATATCAATTTGATATACTGAACATTTTACTTTCAAAATGCTTTTTTAAAAAATCCACCCTATAATATAATTCATTAGGAATCATCCACTCTAATAATAGCTGATAAGGAAATGGGTGACTAAAAAGGCTACACACATATCCTCACTTTGGTATGTAGCTGGATCATGAATGCACATCTTATAAGCAAGTTGTATAAGGACTTGGAAGCTTCCTCTAATTTACATACTGCATGATGAATATAAATATGTGATGTACCCTCTCCTTACATCACCTATTCAGACGTCTTCATTTGCCTACCTTACTGTTGCCTTATAGATATTGCCCTGCTGTACGCCTTTCAACAGGGGATTAATGTACCCTCTCCTTACATCACCTATTCACCTTATATTTGTCTATTGATGTTGATGTGTTCATTAAGCTTTAATCAAGAATTGTTACGATACGATAATATTCAAAATATTCAAATGCAGTGATATTTAAAAAAAAGTTTAATTAACATAATTGATCGAATTTATACCACACACGCACTAAGAATCCCCGTCATCATTTTGGTTTGGCGTTTTCGTGAACTTGTGGGTTTCGGAAAGGAGCAGAACCCAAAAGAAATAAGAACGAGGACAATGCCATTACAAGTTTCCTGTGAATTTCAATTATGTCTTCTTAGCGAACAAATGGTGTCCATTTTAGGGCAAGACAAGCAGGGGGAGAGTCATGATAAATTTACTTTTTACATCTTAAGACAAAAATATTTTGGAGAAGATATAGAGAGGATAGATTTTTGGTCTCTTGGCTCGTTGGTGTAAAATTTATTAGAACTCCAAGAGATTCTTTTAAGCATGTTCATACTGTGAGTAATTCTTTAATTATGCAAATTAAACTCTAAAATTGCATAAATCATAATATCCATAAAGCTTCTTGATTTCCATCTATTGTTTTTATAATGATAAAATTCATGAATTATTCAATGTACCCATAAAACAAGTCATCCATAGCATCAAGTTTATGGGTAATTAAAATAAAACCATCATATACACAATTTGAAACTAAATTAACTCAAAGATATGATGACTTTGGCAATTAACAAATCCATCATAACATAATTGTAAATATTTAGCATTACTTCCAAATTTTATTTTATCTTTTCATTTCCTTGTTCAGCACCGCAGCATCCACATTCGGTGCCAGGGCGCGCAACGCTGTGCAACAGCACAGTACACCATCCTCTTTTTTTTTTCCGTTGATTTTCAAATGATCCGTACACTTGATAAATTAAAAATAAAACTTCAATTTAATTCATTTATGAAAGTCGATTTCATTCTAAATATGTATAGATGAATCGTAAATCTGAATGCCTCTGGCCCTTGCCTCTGTGGTTCAGATCTTTGTCTGAATCTGCCTTGGTACGGGATGGAGAGCTGGGACACCTTGCTCTTGCCTCCTTAATTCATAAGTGGAATTAAGGTTCATAATTTTCAAAATTATAATAAGTGCCAAAACTCCAACCGGCTAAAAGTTGCATTTTTAAAAGTTAGATAGCGCGTTTGGGTTTCTAACAGTTCAATTAATCCATGGACTCATCTACAATGCGTGCCACGTCAATCTAGGGACCCTACAAGGTTCCAGAGCTCATGGGCCCAATGGGCTTCCTTTGTTAAAGCACCAAGTTCTACATGTTGGACTTCTTGCATCACCTCTTGCTGTTGCATCACCTCAAGTGTTGCCTTCCTTTAAAAGATCACCTAAGTATATATGGGTGCCATGGTTTGGATAGGTAATTTGCTGATAAATAAACTGGATATAGCCCCAAAATCACGAGAGGAGTTTGAGCTTTGAAGTTCAAAACTTGCTTCCGCTGAAGATATTATAATGCGTTTTTCTTGAAGTGTTCGATACTTTAAAATAGAGTTGTATTGTACCCAATGTGTTTGATAATCACAAATAGGACATAACATTTCAATTTGTACTAGAATGTTATATATTTTACAATACTGTGGTCTTTGTATTCGTATCGTATGCTATATTTATGTTAATATTTATAGTTCTTAAGTAACATGATTTATTTATTGTAGAAGGAATGATTTTCATGTTAGTATAGAATTAAGGTTAGGATTGGAATATCTGGTTATTTTGTGTTTTATTTATTAAATTTTTTTAACTAATTGCCATAACATACATACAGTAACCCTCATTCTTGAAAAGTGGAATGGAATTGTGATGCCAAACGTACTCTACGAGTAAGGCTTAGAAAAAAATGACATACCATATGTTTTAAATAAATTCATCGAGTTGCAGCTAGTTGGTGATCAATCCAGTTTTTGAAAATAAAATAAATATGTAACATATTTATACAAGATATGGTATGTGTGTATGTGTATAATCTGATCAGAATAGGCCAGTCTGTAGAATTTTACGTTAGCCTCATCCAGTTGTAATAAATGAGCTGAAAAAATTATCCAGACTAGGCCCTTCAATGTTGTTGTCAAATCCAAATTCAAATTTTCAATGCCAAGTTCGGATAAGTGGAGTAGAGATCTTTTCTCCTATTAAATGGTTTCTAGGTGGGTTACATTTGAGGGTCTGCATTATAAGTTGGGTAAGCCTAATTATTGACATATTAAATCAACTAAACAAATAAGGTTATTTCCTGTGTTACTATGGCCTTCGTGCCAGTGTTATTGCGATTATCTGGTACTGTATAATGTTTGTACTTTCTACTCGTTTCATCTTTTTGGAACGGAGGAATCTATTCAGTGGTGAAAAAAAAGGGACAAGTTGGATCTTGGAAATGACTATTTCCTTGCTAGTTTCTCTAGAGACAGGGACTGCTATTTTGCTTGATGAAGGTCCAAGGATGATTTTAGGCCATTATCTGAATGTTTAACGTCGTTTTGATCAATATGAAGAGAAATGCAGGAAGGTAGCCGTTAGGTTTAGAGTTACAGAGCCCCTTATTGAGTACTACAATCGCTCTTTCTTTTGGAGAAGGATGTCAATCCTTGAGGGATTTCTTTGACACATCCGATGTCGGAGCATTGCTAGAACGTCGTAAATTTGCCAATATTTGTATTGAAATTGATCTTAATAAGAAGTTAATTTAACAAAGTGAGAATTAGAAAGAATAACAGAAGAATTGAATACGAAGGTTCGCAATTAATCGGTTTTACATGTGGAACTTATGGTCACCATAAGGAATTATGTCTTGGGTATTTTGTTCACAAGGGATATCATATTTGTTCATAGTCTTTGACATTGTAGTTCTTCTTGAAAGTCGAAGAGTTCAACGCCTATGCTTACACGAATGAAAAATTGGCGGAGCTAAGCCTAACTAAAGGAGTGTGGAGAGTTTTGTTAACTGTATCAAAATTTGCAATTAGGCAGAGAGCTTCAAATGGGCCAAAACATACCTGCGAGAGAAAAGGCACCCAAGAAAGGCTTGACAAATTTTTCTCTCAACACAGAAAGGGGCCAGAGTTTTATTAGGCTTTGGATGCTGCATGCCCCCTAAATCTCATCAGACTCTCATTCTACATGGGATGGGCCCAAACCCCACCCCCCCACAAAAAAAAAAAACAAAGAAGGAGAGGAAAAGGACAAGAAACCTAGGCCCCTTCAATTTTTATGTATTTGGATTAATAATTTTCATATTAATTTTGATTATTGATCTGCAACCTTAAGGCAATTGTTTTTTCTACTCATTTCTCATATCTTACTTAATATGCTTCCTCTCTGTCTCTCTTTCTCTCTCTCTGTGTATATATATAATATAAAGACAACAATCGACACCAATATAAAAATTAAAATATTTTATATTTTTCAATATTTTATTATAGAATTAGAATTTTATATTGATGGGAGACCAAATAATATTGGTGTAATTAATGTCAAATCTTGTAAATATGATAATTATGATTGGAACTTTGAATCTAATGGTACATTTGTTAAATAACCAGCCCTGTGGATTGACATTGGTAGAATGATTTGGATTGATTGACATAGGTGTTAATTAATTCCTCATCTCTACAATAGCTGTATAAAGTATAAACATTAACAATCTTTACATTTGAATTTTTGGCCAAAAATCTCACTTTTTTTCTATCCAAACATAAAATAAGTACATAGAAGCACAAGTCATTTCTTTGTAAAAAGATAATTAATGTAAGGGTACTTAATTAGGTCAACGCACAAATTGACGTCATGGAATAAAAACTTAATGGAGTATACCTCCCAGGATATGGATACAAAATACTAAGTTAAATGTTCATAAAAGCCTGTAAAAACTAAAAAAAAAAAAAAAGCAGATAAATCATCATGGAATAAAAAAATCTCTCAAAAAACTTAACTTTGCAACAAAATGAGTTAAGATTCACAGGGTGGATGCCGTCATATGCTGTGTTTGGTTCAGCTTTTACTTTTCTCAAATCGTGATTTTGACCAAAGCAACAAAACATAACTTCTGTATTTTGTGGGTTGCAAACCGTGATTTTGGAGGAAGTTACCAGATTTCCAAACACGCATATAGACTACTTATCCAACATCTATTTAGATTTGGTTTGAAGCATGGTGTGATGGAGGATAAAAATAATTTTTTAATTGTTAATTTTTTTAAAAAATTTGATAATTAAAATTAAAAAACTTAAAAAAAAAATAAAAAAGACTAAAACAATGGCCACGTGCTTTTACAAATTCTCCTCTTGAGAGAGCAAATGGCCCAATTTCCCAGTGTGAAAGGATCGGTGAGTAGCGATTGGAATATCCGTCAATTTTTTAATTACATTGGAATTTATTTCAGTTGAGTACCTCAGAAGTTACAGGTCACTGAAGGAAGGAATATCTGATGTCTTCATATTTTTTAAAATTTTTATTTATTATTTATGTCAATTAAAATAATTATAATCAATTTTTATCAATATTATTTAAAAATTAAATTTTTGTTAAAATTATAATGTATTGATTAATATATATTACATAAAAACTTTTTAATAAATTAAAATGTTGTATGATGTGGCAAAGTGCAGAAAAGTCAAAAATAAAGCCCAAGTAGGCAAAATGCTGAGACTCAGCTGATCCCCAGTGGAAATATGCAAATTTAGACTTTACATTGCCTGCCACTCTCTTTTTCTTTTTGTCTTTTTTGTTGTTGTTGCTTTTGGATCTCTTTTTTGTAGGCCCAGCTCATAGACACAAGGTCCACATCCCTCTAATATTGTTATTTTGCAACTTTTTTTCTTTTCTCATGGATTAAAAATAAAACTCTCTTCTCATTTAAAAAAGAAACTTAAAGACAATTATTTAAGTATTTGTTGTTATATATTTCAATGAAACTATAATATTATACACGTTAAAAAAAATTCAGTACCACATCATTGAGCTT
Organism: Erythrophleum fordii; assembly: GCA_032878935.1. Classification (NCBI taxonomy): domain Eukaryota; kingdom Viridiplantae; phylum Streptophyta; class Magnoliopsida; order Fabales; family Fabaceae; genus Erythrophleum; species Erythrophleum fordii. Next base: position 156,931 of record JAVQMF010000009.1, read on the forward strand.
TTTAAAATATTCTTACATATAAAAATCATGTTATAGAGCCTAAAAATAAATATTTAAATTTTAATTACTTTAAAGGTTTATCATTTTTAATATTATTATTGGAGTTGTAAAGGAATTTTAATTTGTTCGACAATCTCTCCATGTAATACTATAGTTATTGAAATTTGATGGCCATGGGACGTCATTAACAAAAGATATGAACCTTTGAATTGGCAATTCAATAGCTAGGATCATTAACAATTAAAATGAATCTATTGTTCTTCAAATAATTTTAAAGCGTCATATAAATAATTTATAAAAGGTTGTACATTTTATTTGAAAATTAAGTAATTAAATTAAATATAGACATATTAAATATTTATTATATTATAAAAGTAATAAATATAAAGTATTTTAATACAATAGTTATAACTGTAGCATATTTTTTAATAAAAAGTTAGTGTGACATATTTTAATTTAAAATAAAGAGAGTATAATATTTTTGAAGTAGAAGAATAGATTGCATAATTTAAATATTCCTTAGGGTAGAGAGAAAAATAAGGTACTATAACAATAATGATAACATAATAGTAAAATACAAAAATGTAAAGGTAAATATGTAAAATATTTTAAAAATTATTCAGAATTTCTTAAAATTATAAAAATTATAATAAAATAATCTAAGATGAGAATGGATATATATATATATTGCAATGTGATAAAAATCACATTATCAAGAATATTTTTTGCAGATGCTAACTGGTCTAGCACCGTTAGCTGGCGGCCTCAAACCGTTTAGAAAATGTCCGACGTGGTGTCTGAATAACGATGTCATGTTATTTTCTCTTCTCCTACTCGTAGATTTCGAAAGTTTCCAGGCATCTTCCCTCGGATCCAGACCACTGCATTGAATCCATTGTTCTTCAATAATTTTAAAGCGTCATATAAATAATTTATAAAAGTTGGTACATTTTATTTCATTAGTTGTAATGCTAATGATGTGGAAGAATGAATGTTGTAGAAGATTAATTTGAGATCTATTTATTTTTTATTTTAAATTTAAAAAATATTTTTTTCATAAAATATATAATGTAAAATAAAAAAAAAATATTTAAGTGTAAATTTTGAAAAAAATAAAATTTTAACTTATAAAAGTAAAGAAAAAATTTCAATCATTAAGATTTTAGTATGAATGGATTTGAGATTAATTGGACTTGGACTTTAGTTTGAATGGATTTGCGATTGATTGGACTTGGACTTTAGTTTTGAATCGCTGAGATTTAGTTTTGAACCACCTTCCCAAATTTTCAAGTATAAAGGAGGGCTTGGCCTCTGAGAATTCCCTAAGATTCATCGCTCTTTGAGACTAAAAGATGCCTAATATTACTCAAAGCTTTTCCTCACATACCCAACCTCTCTCCAGTGTATCCGTATTCAACTCCGTTCAAGAGCCCTCTTCATCGCACGCTATATTTGCCTTCATGATTCCAGTTTTACTCGGTTTCCTGCAAATAGCAAGCTCAGGGACAGACCCTTCCCCTTTTGAGGTTCATCCAGTAATAACTATGGCTTCCATTGTGTTTTTACTAGCATATTACTCTGCCTTTGGAGCTAAGCTCATGTTTCCTGCTTATGCTCCTCAGTTTGGGTCTGCTATGCTGGTGTCTGGTTCATTCTGCGTCATCACTTTGTTGTGTTTACTGCTCCTAGCCATTCCCTGGCCCTCGTGGTTTGTCCTCTGCATCAAACTGTTGGTGTGTGGGTGCATCATACTGATGGGGTGTGGGTGCCTTCTGTTGCTCCTCAAATTTTATGGCACTCACGGCCTCCCATTGCGCCGGCGACCAACAATACCACAGCCACTTCTACCCTTGTTTAACGTTATTGAAGAATGATAATCTTAAAAGTATGTTTGTTTCATTAATTTAGTTTTTAAAAAGTAATTATTATTCAATGAGTTTAAATTTTTTTGAATATACATTAATGGGATTCTCTCTTGATGTATCTTTTAAAAAATTTATATTCATTTTATAAAAATTATATTTTTAAAGATTAAATTGATGGAACCAACATTTTTCAAGAATAAAAAGGATTGTTGTTGTTTTAGTTGAAGGAATAATGTTTCCCTTTGGTTGTTCAATTTGTTTTTCAAGAATCAAAATCAGAAGTTTCAAAGCATCCGTGTTATGCCATGGCTGTGCTGCAAAGTGGTTTTGATAATCTCGCTCCGTTCATACGTGTGTAGGGACATGGTCTAACACGTAGGAAAGAGATATGTAACCCAAAAAAGTGTACTGTAATAAAAATTAATTGATTATGAATAAAGTATTATGAGTTCTTATTTTATTATTTTGGTGTAATTTTATAATATCATATTAAATATAATTATTCTAAATAAAAAATAGAATAAATTTTTTCACTCAATATTTCAATTGTTTAAAAATATAAGCAAAATATTTCTATTTAATAGACACCCAATTAGAATTAGAGTTTTTTTTAATAATAACATAATTTAAAACCAAATTTATCACCTATATATATTTATGTAATTATTTTTACAGTTAGAAAAGGTATGGGACACAAAAACAGCTATTACTGGATGTTTGAATCAATTACATTTACTTTTGTTTGAGGAAGAAAAAACTAAATTAGTCCTAATTATAAGACCGTCATAAAACAGTAGAATTGTTATACACGTTCCTTCTTTATTTCATTTTTTGATTTTTATGCTAGTTAAATATTATTTTTAAATATTTAAAAATTTAATTTGGACTAATATGGAAAATAAACTAATATCTTATTATTAATCATGATATATTACATATTTTCCCCCAAATATTCCTAAAATGTTTTCCATAAAAACACATGATAGCCAACCTGAAACCATACCTGGAGATTTGAATCAATTACATTTACTTTTGTTTGAGGTGCTACAATTATTAAATTTGATTTCGTTTTGTTTCTTTTATATTTCCGTCATAAAAAAGCCTTTGGGAAATGTTATACACCCCAAATGGCTTTATTTCAATGGATGAAATATGCTAGTTAAATATTATTTTTAAATAAAAAAATTTTTTTGGTCTTTATAAGTAGTATATTTTTAATTTAATTTTTTATAATTTGATCCATCATAAATAAGATATTTTTAATTTTTCCATAAAAATTATGTTTTGAACCTTAACACTTCATAGATGGAGATATTTCAACCAAACTTTAATAACGGTCTACAAATAAAATTATTCTTAATAATATCCTTCTATTAAATTGAGAAATACTTATATATAAGATATTATTATTAATAATAATTTTATTTGTAAAAGATTAAATTAAAATTATTTTATTTATGAAAACTTAAATTAAAATTTAATTTTATAAAAAATTAAAATAACTATAAAAGACTAAAATTAAATTAAATTTTTCCCTTTTAATTAACATTGTCAGCTCATTTCCTTTTATTGTTTTTTGTCTTCTACGGCTCTACCTAGTTACTTTGTCTTAGATCTGATGGACCCTTGTTTCTGCTTTATTTAATATTTATAGTTCTCCTTCTCATAGTTTCCATGCTTTTACACCAATCAGGGGGAAATTCAATGCCCACACGATCTCAGCCAGCGTGACCTCCCCTCCACTCAATTAGGATTAAATTTAAGTGTAATTAAAGTTTAAATTCTTTTTTTTGGGTAAAAAAATAGCAAAAAAATTAAAGCTTCTTGTTTAAAATAAAGGATTAAACTTAGGTATAGTTGTTCAAACATTTGTTATCATTTTTTTAATTAAAATATAATAAATATATAATTTTTTAATAATATTAGATAAGTATATAGTTTAATTAAAAAATCATATAATTTTTTACGAAAATTATATATTTGTTATTGTATTATTGAATAACTCCCATGGCAGAATTTTAGTTGAAAATTTGCATTTGATAAAGCTATAAGTCCCATTGCAATAAACCAACAAATAAAAGCTAAGAAGCTGCATTTTTAGGAAGCCATAATCACACGTGCGTTTTTAAGTTTAATATATTTAATAGATTTAAAATTTTAAAAAATGTGCAACTATTATATAAAAAATTAATATTGTATACATTCAAACTGTGAAAATTTGAAGGGAGGTATCTAACATAGCTATACCCATGTTTTGCTGGAACGTGCAATGGAGAGGATCACTCCTTCCCAGCAGTGAACACCAACATATAAAGGAAGCAGATGTGCCAATGCGTTGTCAAGGCATGGTTATTGCGATCTTGGCCGTTCCTTGCATTTTGCTGAAAAATTATTTGCTATAATGAAACAGTGGCATTGGCATAATTTTCCATTGTTGTATGAAAAAAAAACACCAAGCATGCAAATATGAGGAAGCCATAATCACATGTTGAATTTTTAATTTAGCGGAAGAATGAGAGGGTTAAAAATCATAACAAATATTATTCATCCATGCCACTGTTTCATTATTCCTGCTATCATGTTTACTATTCAACTGCGATCTATATGCACTTATAACGGATAGATCCACGCAATTCACTACGCACTAAAACGAACTCATTAGGAGAGCAACATGGTTCCGGGAATGTTTCCCAAATTTTAAGAAAAAAAAGGAAGGCTTGGCCTTTGTAAATTCCCAAAATTTCATCGCTATTTTTTATACTATAAAATGCCTTACATTACTAAATATTTTTACATACCCAGCTTTCTCCAGTGTCTCTGCCTTCAACTCTATCAAGAGCCCTTTCATCGCACAATATATTTGCCTTCATGATTCTTTTTTTTCGGTTTCCTGCAAATAGCCCTCTAGGGTAACCCTTCCCCTTTTTGAGCTTCATCCACCCATAACTATGGCTTCCATTGTTTTTTTAGTAGCATTACTTGGCCTTTGGAGCTAATTTTAATTTTTGCTTATTTCTAAAATGGGTCTGCTATATTAGCCTAATACATACTTTTTTTAAAACTGCTCCTACCCTCCCTTGCCCTCGTAAGGCTTTGTTCCTTTAGTCAAACTGTTGGTAATCTACTGGGGTGTTTTGTTTTTTAAATATTTGGATGGCACTCCCCCATTAATGCCAGCGACAACAATACCCCAGCCATCTACCCTTGTTTAACGTTATTGAAGAATGATAATCTTAAAAGTATGTTTGTTTCATTAATTTAGTTTTTAAAAAGTAATTATTTTTCAATGAGTATATGTAATATCTTAATATATATATATATATTGGGTGATCTTTTTTTTTTTTTGGCATTATACTTTAGTCTAATTTTAATTTTTTTTACTAAAATATCTTATATTAGCCTAAATACATAATTTTTTTAAAACTAAACTACCCTCCTTTGATTTAAGGCTTTGTTAACTTTAATAAAAATATAATCTACTCTTTTTATTTTCAATTGTGCATATTTCAAACCAATTCCAAACATGCTCCACAAGAAATGACCCAAGATCTTTGGTGCCAAGAGAGAGGCTTGATGTGTGATGAGAAACGAAAATCAAAGAGATTGACCCTCATATCATTAGGATTAAGAGTTTATTTTTTATTAGTTGCAATCAATGTGAACACACAAGCTTCGACCCATTTAGTGTTTCGAGCCAAAATTCTTTGGTGCCAAGTTAGAGGCTTTATTTCCTAAACCCAAACGCGGCATCTTTAGTAACTCAATCTCCCAGTTAGCTAGCTATCTCTCTAGCTACGGCATGGCATGAGTCTGATACTTTGAAGCTTCTTTAATAAAATTGTTCTTATATATTAGAATAAGTTGCATAAGTTTTTTATTTATTTTTAAAATGCATATGAACTTCTTTTAAAATAAAAAAATTAAGATATATTTTAGTTTAATTTTAAATTTTTTTATTAAAATATTTTTAATTGACTTAAATATATGGTTAATTAACCTTTCTCTATTTAAATTAATTGAAGATATTTTAATAAATTAAACTAAAATATATATTTTAAAAACAAATAAAAATGTTATATAATTTCAACAAAATTAAAGATTTATCCAGTATACTACCTTTTATGGTTGGTCAGCTCGCTGTGTTCATAGAGCGTGGCGAATGGCGGTATGGACCCCACATGTGCGAAGCTGATATGTGATATGTGATGTAACACGCAAGAGGTGCACAGTGTAATGAATAATACGTGTGTGTGGCAAATTGGGAAGTAATTTCCGTGGCATTTCTTGAATGGTGCTCCTAGTAGTAGTACCCAGAACTCCGTGCTACCGGCAAATTATAATTTTGAATAATTATTTACTAGTTGGAGTACTTTATCATGGTTGTTGGGTTGATCTAGTTTGTCGTTGAAAAATCTTTCATATTTTGAAAAATTATTTTACAAATAGAAAGATTATAGTGGTAGCTTCAAAGTTAATTTATAACTCGTTTGAAAACATTTTTTTATCTTACAAGAAATCTAATAGTACTATTTAAAAAAATTATTTTTCAATTTTAGATGTCATCAAATTAAACAAAATGCTATTTTTTGTGGTATAATTTTATAATATCATGTAAAAATATAATTATTCAAAATAATAAATAGAAAAATTTTGTCACTCTATATTTCATTTGTTTAAAAAATATAGGCAAAAATTTATGTAATCTTTAAAATTTTACTTGAATATATAATTTTATTTTGACATAATATCATCTTTAAAGTTTTTTAAAATAATTTAATATCATAAATATATTTTGCTGACTTACGTGTGGTGTATCTTGATTGGTGATACTAGCAATAGTATGCACTAATTTATGCTACCAAAAGATTGGTTTAGTCGTGACGACTCGCGTAGGATGGAGCACTCAACAGTCAATACTACTTTTGCTAACACACGTATCCTACCGAAGTGTTAGTAAGAGAATATCCAACCTCCTTTCCTTTGTTAAATCCTTGAAATATCAAAGGATAAGGAAGGAATTGAGGGTGAGGTAAGGTAAAACGAAGTAAGAGATACCTGATCTCCTTCCCTTCAAAAATTCTTTGATATTCAAAAGGTAAGGGAGGGCTAGTCTCACAATACTCAAAGCTTTTCCTAGCATACCCACTTCCCTTCAATGTCTTTGTATTCAACTTTGTTCAAGAGCCCGCTTCATCGTACATTATATTTGCCTTCATGATTCCAATTTTACTCGGTTTCCTGCAAATACCAAGTTCAGGGACAGGCCCTTCCCTTTTTGAACTTTATCCAATAATAACTATGGCTTTCATTGTATTTTAATTTGGTCTTTATAGGTAGTATATTTTTTAATTTAATTCTTTCTAAAATCAATTTTTAATTTGGTCCTTCATAGATAATTTTTTGAGAGGCTAATTTTTTTAATTTAGTCTCTCAAAAAATTATCTTTATAATTTGACATTTCATGGATGAATATTTCTATATTTAGTCTCTCATGAATAAAATTATCATTAATAATATCCTACTATCGAATTGAGAGATCCCTATATGTAAGAGATTGTTATTAATAATGATTTTATTATAAAATTATACAATAACATACTTACAATTATGACATGATTATGAACTTTGACAGCATAGATTGATGGACTTAGGATCGCCCAATGTAACTAGAATATCCCAAAACACCTCTCAATAATATTTTGTGCACTTGAATGTTTCATGTTGAAATACTCATATGATGTTATTGGTTGTTTATTGTTTCTTCATTCATTTAAGCAATATCTTTGTTCTCTTTACAGCATAAGGAAGCCCTCACAATTCATGTAGTCCACATTAACCAACTAGTAACAACCTAGGTTAAAAAAATTTAGCCATTAGGTAATAAGGATACTTTTCCAATTTAAACCCATATCATAAAAATAGGCTTTGGATCCTCAATCTGGGGCATTCTTAGACCATGCCTCCTATGAATGGTATTACATAATACCTGTCCATTAGCTACAAAAACTTCTAATCCAAGCAACACATATATAAGCTATCCATCTTGGAAGCATACACCTAAGACATTAGTTATGATCTTCTCTTTTCTATTATGATACCAGTATTTGTCTTCTAGTTGCACCTTTATCTAAATGTGCATTCTATCTAGTGTACCAAGTAAATTCTAGCAGAAAGACATAAGTCATAAAAGGACATCACAATTAGGAAATGGTATGGAATAGGAGCATTCACGACTGTTTACCTTAATTCATTTCCATCTTTCATCTACTGAATCTTCTGAAACAAGCCCAGTGTTTTCAATAATTGTGCGTGTAATTGCATCATGGTGTTCAACACCAAATGGAAATGTCTATTTATGGTTTCTCTCGATCTTCGAATGTTCAATTCAATAACTTTATTCTTTATGTGATGAGCTAGAATATTAAAAAAAATAGTTTACAATTTACTCATCAACTAACATTTTTTTTGTCAATCTAAGTCCCCTTATTTTATCTAGCATTGAACATAGTTGATTGAATGTTGATTTATACATCCTTAAATTGTTATAATAGGTAATGTCACTAGCATAAATCAAAATTCTTAGATAATGCCACTTAGCTTCAAAGTTTAAAGTGTATAAGTGATAAATAATTCAAAGTTTAAAGTGTACAAGTGATAAATAAGATGACGTCTACTAATAGCAACTCTACACATAGTAAGATATCATTTGATTACAATATTTACAACACTCAACTGCTAACCCAAGAGTGCAATGAGCAACTTTGCTTTCAAGTGGCCTATCATTGTATGAACAAAAGGTCAAACATAAGTAATGTCCATATCATAAGTATGCTTCTTTTAAATAGGAAACACCCACATAAATAACCAACAAAAAAAGGATAGTTCATAGTGGGCTGATGTTGAGCAACTCAATGACAATAGTCACATTGTTAAATGCTAACTGAAGAACAATATGATTTTAGATTCAGACGTCATTAATTTAAACCACACAACAATAATACCATTTATCATTTGTCATGAAGTTTGAGTCATGTGATTCATGGGGTTTGTTTTGTTTGAACTTGTAAACAAAATAGAAAAGGATAGAAAGAAGGGAGGAAGAGTAAATGTGAATTACTACATCAATATGCCTGTGTATATCTTAATACCTTCTTGTCTTATTTAAATCATATCCCATCAACACATTATTCATATGCAATTTAATTTTTTCTATTGCTTAACATTTGCTTCACATATCTAATTTTTAAGGCATGCTAAAGATCAAAATTGATTATCTTTCTATTCATTTTTATAAACTCACATTTATACTAAAATTCAGTCATATTCTTATACTTCAAAGAAAAAGAAAACCAATTTCTTCACTTTCTTAACAACAATAATTCGTTTTCTCTTATATTAAAGCAATCATTTTGAACATAAGAAGGTTTTGATCTAAGAACCATAACAAAATTAAATAATTAGTTTTTGCAATAATTGCTTTCTATTACCATATTACATTTCATTTGACAAAAAATTTCAAATTTAGAAGCATTTCTTGATTTCAAAGCTCCTTAATGTTAAAGATGCCAAACTAGTGATTTTTAATAGGAAATGAAGGACAAGGAATTGAAGGGACTAGGCAACAACTACTAAGAGATATAATGTGGTGCTTTTAGGCCTAGAGTTCTAACAATGTTAGTTGGTTTGTAAGTGACGCTAGGAAAACCACCTTAATGGATGTGCTTAAGGTAGCAAACTTGGTGGTTAAATTGAAGGAAGCATCAACATATTTGGCTATCCAAAGAACCAAGCAACATGTCTAGTTATCCAACACTCTGTTCTTGCTCTCATTAATCAACACTCACTTAATATGTCCATGCCTATTAGATGTACTTTGCCCTAGAGCTCTTCTAGGGAATAAGTACAAAGTTTATATTAACCAAAAAGTTGCAAGTTAAAAAACTATAGCATTTTTCTAAAGAGAAATGTGGGACCTTACAAAACTTTCGATGAGAATGAGTTAAAAATAAACAAAGTTCTTTGGTTAGCAAACCTAGCCTAGTTTTTAGCTTCTCGATGACAGTTTGCTTTTTTAAATAAGGATAGCTATCTTACAATAGCTAGAATGAAAAACACTTAGCAAATCAAAATGAAATGAAAATCAAATCAAATCAATAATGGGAAGAACTTCAACCTCCTACACCTCTAGAAACTGAAACCCTTTATCAATAATTAGAGGAATCCATTAGAAATTGCACTCATTTCTAACATTACAATTAACTTATAGAATTGAAGGATCAATAGTGCATCTGACCTTGTTAGACATTGAGAAAGAGCACTATAGGGCAGTAATTGCCCCAAATTATGTCTATCAACTGTGTACACAAGTTTTGGTGAGGAAGATGATGACTAGGCAAGAAAGGTCTCACTTATCACTTTACTTTGTGATGTCTTTTCACAATTACCTTATCAATAGGCATAATCTTAGCCTATGTGTGAATGGCAGATAAATGAAGGGTAAAATGGTCATCTCTAGCACCTTTCCTTTGAAGGTGTTCACTTGCCATCACTACAACTAAGGCTTATAGTCTCCATCTATTGGAATCTTTCATGTTGTGGGAAGAGATGAACCACAAACCAAATGAACTAGCCTAGGGATGTTGTACTCCTTTCCTTTCCTTTCCTTTCCTTTCCTTCATGTAAGCCTCATACCAAACATGCCCAATGGTCTCTCAAGTCAATAACCTCCATGACTTGACCAAAATGAAGACAATGATCTCTATGGCTCTATGGAATGACCACAATATTCATGGTCGACCTTAGTTAACGCATCAACTCCAAACCTTGAAAGAAAATCAAAAAAATAAATTTTCAAATAGTTCAAAATAGCTCTCAATAAATCCTATATGTTTATCAATTGAAAAGAAAATATTAAAAAAAGTGAGAAAACAAAGAGAAAAGAAAAAGAACAACAACAAAAGTAAAGCTAAACTAATTGCAACCAAATTTATCATAATCTAACCAATAAAATAGGAAATAATAAACACCCAATTAGAGTACAAAAAGTACAATCAAATTCTGGTGTGCGTGTTTGTATATATATAATATTAACAAAAAATAAAACTATATTAATAAAGAAAGTTTAGAAGAAGAAAAATTTTCAGCTATTTAAGACATGCTGAATTTTCAACAGAAAAATATGTTCAAAAAATTTTGCATCTTTAGTTTCAATAATAGTATCATGATCAAGAATATCACTTTTTAAAACTAGAAATCTATAAGATGTACTATGTTCAGTATATCCAATAAACATGCAGTTAAACGTTTTAGAATCAATTTTTCTTATTTTTTTAGGTAAAATTTTGAAAAAAAAAGGCAATAAAACTTTTGTACATAGACTAGAGTCTATTCATGCTGTGAGAAAAGTATTAGACCCCACACTTTCAAATACTTTAAATTGGGTGTATATCATTTTCATAATTCATAAGGTGTCTTATTTATCTTCTTATAAGGTATTCTATTCTGTAAGAAACATGCAAATAACAAGGCCTTATCCCATAAATTATCAAGTGTAGAAGAACTTATAAGCATAGCATTTATCTTTTTTTTTTAAGGTTCTATTTTTTCTTTCTGCAACTCCATTTGACTTAGGTGAATATGGAGAGGTTACTTCATGAATTATTCATTCCTTTTCACAAAAGTCATTAAATAAAACAAATTCTCCTTTTCGATCTGACCTAACTCTTTTAATCTTTTTATTTAGTTAATTTTCTATCTTAGCTTTATATAAAAGAAATTTATCGAAAGCTTCATCTTTATTTCTCAATAAATATACTTTTGTATATCTTGAAAAATCATCAATAAAGGTTACAAAATATCTTTTGCCACCTCTTATCATAGTTTGCTTTAAATCACCTAAATTTGTATGTATTAAGTTAAGAAACTCAGTTTTTCTTTATATAGAAAAATGAGATTTTTTTAGTTAACTTAGTTTTTACACAAATTTTACATTTTTTAAAAAATTATTATTTTCAATTTTTGAAATTAAACCAAGTGTTTGCATTTTCTTTAAATAAGGTTTACTAACATGTCCTAATCAAGCATGCCAAATATCAAAAGAATCAATCATAAAAACAAGTAAGTAAGTAGAAGATGATGCATTTTCATTCATATCAGCAACATTAAAAACAAACAGCCCCTGAGTATAGTAACCCTTTCCCACAAATACATTATCTTTTGTTATCACTATCTTATTATATTCGAATGACACTTTAACCCTAGCTTTACTCAATAGAGTTATAGAAATCATATTAGCTCTAAGATCAGACACATAAAGGCAAACGATTCTAGGGCCTTCTCTTATATTGGTGTTTATTAATAACTGTATCTTAAACCTAATAATAATAAATTCATTGTTATTATATGTTAATTTTAAAATAAACAAATAAAATTAAATGAATTTAGATCGATAAAGTTGAAATAATCCATACATATACAGTGTTTTGCGTTAAAATGTGGGTCATGACTCGCAGGTTTATATGAAGCACACACTAACAGACAAAGTTTCCCGATAAACCCAATAGACCATTAAGCCTCATTAGATCCGGATCAAGTTGGATCCTCTCTAGTTATCTAGTTATACAGACAACTGGAGAGGATTTGGTCACCGTTTTTTTTTTTTTTTTGTAATTTTAGATCTCAAATTATAAATTTTAAAATATATATATAACTAAGGGGTACTTAAAACTTACAATTTGGTACCTAAAATTTTTTAAAAAAAAAGAAATGCATGTTTCGAGCTGATTGGATCTTCTCCGATCATTGTAGAGGATCTGAATTACTGCAGTCCGTATGAATGCAGGCCATGCAATCAACTAATGTGTGCCATCGAGATTGTACTGTTGCAGTCAAGATCCTTTCTTTCTTTCTTTCTAGCAAGGTAAATTGTGTCTTCTCCGTCCTTAATTGGATTGTAGGAGGAAAATATCTCATGGTTAGCACATATGTGCCTGGTAGCCCAGAGTCTACCACTTATTTATTCATATGGGACACAAGGAAAGCTTGAGAAATGACTGTAATTATGATATCTTCATCTCCTTGAACTAGGTTGGCTTTAGAAGGATTGTCATTTCTAGCTCTCTTCCTGCACTGAGCAGCATGGTGGCCTAGTTTTCTACAAATATAGCGACTACCTTTCTTTTTGAACTTGGGGTTAGTATTTTTGGGTTTGTACTCAAGTTTTGTTTTAGAATCCTGCCATCTTGACACGTGAATGCAGATCCTATCTCTTTCTTTGATGCAACTTTGCCTCGACCAAATTTGTCCATTAACTTCTTCTTTGTAGCCCGTCCGTCGAAGCTCACCGATGAAACTTTTGAATTCATCTCCTTGCCTTTTGCAGCTTGCATCTTTTTTTGATTAGTGTCCTCAATAATGATGTGGCTAATCAGGTTTGACAGCAACAATTATTTTTGTTTGTATTTCAGCTATTGCTTGTAGTCCTTCCAAGATTCTAGCAGCTTCTCGATCAGTACTCCAGCAACAAACTCATCAGGGAGGTTGATTTTTTCAGCACGTAACTCCTCCAACAATTTGTGATATTCATTAATTTAGAGTTTGATATCTTTGTCCTCAATCATTTCCTATCTATAGTAATTTCCGACAACGAACTTTTGCTTCCCAATATCTTCAGCAATATACTTGGCATTTAGTGATTCCCAAATCTTGCTAGCTTTCATGTACACATAGTACACATCGAAGAGATTATTAGATAGGGTGTTAATAATGGTATTCCTACATACCTTATTGGCATAATCCCAAGCATTCCTTTGATTTTAATCAGCATTTGAAGGAGGCTCAAATTGTGTGAGTGCAGCAGCAACTCCATGTAAGTCAAGGATAAAATAAATACGTTGTTGCCATCTTCTAAAATTATTCCTATCAAAGAGATCAATTTTTGAGACATCTGACGATGGTCTAGAAAGCAACAACGGCAATGGAGCAAAGTGACTAGCATTCATGGTAGCACTTGCAGGACCATTGGAAACACCGGCATTGCTCTTTTGTGACTCCATAACTCTTAAGATTGTTTTCTACATAAGTAGAAAAAATTAAGAATAATAGATTTGAGTCGTGTTAGGGACACTGTCCTTAAGAGTTATTCCGTCACTGAACGGCACTCCCCAGGATTAAATAGACCCTTCTGCATAATTCGCAAGGAATAGAACTGCAGAAATATAAAATTCAGAATAAGAAAATCTCATGAGAAGGAAGAGAGGAAACAGCTAAGATGTCAAAGCTGTGGTGCACTGAAGACTAAGCTCAACCCCTTTATTTATAGCATAAGTTACCAAAGTCCTCTTCTATTTTGAACAATGTGGGACATCATCATTTGCTTTTCTCTTTTGACACACATACACACATGCTCCAATAGTTTGATGGAGAAGGAAAGAGAATTTCTACCTTTAGCATTGTAATTGTTGAATTCATCAATTTTGAGATCTTTGATTTTGCCTTATCAAGATTGGCCTCTTCTTGTTTGTAATCATTCGCTTTGTTTTTGGAAAACTCTAGTGTCTTTTGACCATTTCCATTGATCTCTATTTCCTGCTCCCTCTTCCTAATCCTACATTTCCTATCTCCTTTACTTTAGCCACTTCATTCTCTTCATCACCATTGCCTTCTTCATTTTCATTATTGGCCTCTTTTGATGTCTTTTGGTTATCTTCTTGATTCAAGATGTTGTGAGATTTTTCTTCTTTGTTATCCAACTCAACTTCAGGTGAGTTGATATGAAATTCTTTCTTTTCTTTTTGAACTTTCACAGCCATAGGTTCTTGATTCAAGGCCTCTTCCATTTTGAAAAAATTTGATGTGAGTTTCTCAAGTTGCTCTTTGTCAACATATGTTTGCATCCTCTTTATCTCTTTTATGAACGTGTTTCACAAAATCTTTATCTCTTGTGTAAGCTCGTTGAGCTTCTCTAGGAACCATGTCTTTGTTGCCATCACTCATATTGGAATCGCCTCTAATACTAATTTGGAGTTTTAGAGAAAATTGGTGTTCGATACCAGTGAGTTTATTTCCAAAACAATTCAACACTACATTTGACTTACCTCTCTCCTATTTATATTGCATGAGAGAGAAGCCAACTCCTTAGAACACTAACTAACATCAACTATCAGTAATAGAAACAACAGAATCATGCTAACTAAATAGAACACTAACTGACTTACAACTACAATCAACACATATTAGAAGGAAACAAGTACTTAATATGTAATTACGTGCATTTTCTTAGAATTTAGCTGTATTAATGCTTAACATGGAAACAATTTTAATTTTCATACTTCTATTATTCCAATGATATCCTGGTGGCATAAGACATACTTTAAAAGCCTTCTTCATTTCAGTTTATTATATATCCTGCAATTCCAACTATTGAAGAACATGGAAATTATTCACTAATATTCTAATGTAACTTTTCAAGAAATTTGGGCATGATATTTCCTTTTAGAATATTCCAAAACACATGGAATCATTCAGCTTTAAGCAAAATGAACAGAAAAGAGCTAGGATCTAATATAATACCTCCTGCTTCAAGACTGTGACAACTTACAGTGATTCAAGAAAATGAACCATGAGAGAACCTCAATAATTGTATTTGTTAATGTTTCTTTTATGCTTTTGATGTCCTGTTAATAGATTGTGTATGATGACATGATGTGGCGGTGCTTAACCGCGAAAGAGAATGCTGGGAGCTAATCCATGATGATGTTTCACTAAATGTGGTGAATATGAAGCCTGGATGCTTATTTTATTAATTATTGTCCTGTACAAGAGCATATCATAGATCAAACCCATGCATAACTATGTTCTGCTTCCAGAAACCATAAAATAATCTTTGAGAGCATGACAAGACATCAAATATGTAAGTGTATTCTGGTCTAAAGGGACATTATTATCGCCTAATCTTACTATTTTTTAAAAAAATGTTTTTATAATAAAAATGAAAAATATCAAGTTATATGATAAAATTGGCCGACATATTTTAAGTGTGATTTTCAATTGTTTGCTATCACGCTTTTTTTTTTTTAATTAAAAACATTTTGTGAGAAGGACTTTTATCAAATAATCAACGGTGTAGTAAAGAGATAAAAAAAAAAAAATCTCCGTTTATGTACCAAGAATGAAGATTATAAATACAAGGCATATATATACCTGTTCCTTCGTTTTCTCTCATTTGAATTTTGAAGTCTGCATAGACCCAAAAGACACGCTTTTAAAATGTGGGTCATTGGCTTATTATATAAAAGAACACACTATACGCCGTTTTACTTTGGGGCGTCCGTTTTCTTCCCTCTTGTTGTGCCGTAACACATACTCATCGATACCCATTTTGTTATTTTGTGATTCTTTTTTTACTGTTTAAGTCCTAAATATCAGTGGCATTTCTTCCTTCTCTTTCTCGCTAAATAAATATCTTAAATTTTTTTCAATGCTTAAATTTTAATTATAGAAAATAATAATATTTATATTTACAGAGAATTCTTTAACTTATAAGAGAGTGCAATGGTAAGATAATATATATATATATATATTCATCATCAACTTAATATATTTATTTTTTATGAACAAAATCAACTTAAACATTTTTCTACAACCTTGAGACGTTTCTATAACGAAATTTATATGTTGTTATGATAATAGTTGTAAGAAAATTGTGATATAAAAGAAATGAATTGTTAATTCAAAAGTTCGAAAGGGGGGGAGGTTAGGCAACTACGCAAGGATAAGGTGTCCAGGGGGTCAACACAAGGTACCAACACAGAGTTGACCTTTGGGAGAAAAAAAGAAAAAAGACAAGCATGCGTTCGTGCGCGCGTGGTTAACAGAAAAGCTTAGGCCAAAACTATAAAATTTTAAAATAATTATTTTTTATTATAAAAGTAAGTAACTCTTCCCCTCACAAAATAATAAAAAATGATGTTGTTGTACCACTAAAAGTTATTGTCGCGGAGGCCTTGAATTTTCCTTTGATCAATGTGAAAGCAAGTAAACTTTGAGAAGGGCCATCATCCGACCAAAGACAATGTTAGCAAGTATAAAAAAAGAAAGAGAAGACGAAAACAAGAAAAAAGAAAATAGGTGGACAACGTCTATCAAAAGAATACAATTTTATTTGACCTCCTTTATAAATAGTATATTTTTAAATTTTTTTTTTATAAAATTATTTTTTAATTTGGTCTTTCAAAAATAAGATATTGTTTAATTTAATTTGCCACATATAAGTATTTATTAATTTAATTTTCTTACAAATAAAATTATTATCAATAATAATTTCTCATATATTAATATTTCTCAATTTGATAAAAAAATTATTAATACTAATTTTATTTATAAGAGATCTAAAAAAAGATTCATAAAACGTAAATTAAAAAATTGTATTTATAATAGATCAAATTAAAAAAATAATTTTTTAAAAAAATTAAATTAAAGGAGCTAATTTTTTTTGTCTCCTTTCATTTGGGGGCTCCCATTTCCAAAGGCATTTGGGGATGTTACAGATTATCTTGATCTTTTCAAAGAAGTAAAAAGGAAACAAAAATAAATCTTGGTATATGTTAACAGCTGTTTTTGTGTCTCCCCTTTGTACTCAAATACTATGCAGCTAAACTGATGAATTTGGTTAAATTTCACACGGGAAAGCAAAGAAATAGAGACCACTTTGTCGCTGAAAAGACATGTCATCATTGAAATTCGTAGGATCTTCCTTATTTGACTCGAAATAGTTTGCTTTTGTTTTCAAACTGTACGTTCTTCGTACTCTGTCTAGTTTTTACTCAACGAATTTGCAGTTTTTGTGTGTGTTAATTTTAATATAAATGTTCTTAATCATAATATAAATTATTGTTAAAAATACAATTTACCCAAATGCACAAAAAACAATACTGAAAAGTTTTAATTTAGATACTCTTTTACTTAATATAGCTGACATCACTTAGCGAAGAAAGATTTTATTATTAATGTTGTTGTACTCTTTTACTTAGTATAATATTCTCTTTAAGAAAGATAAAAAATAATAAAAAATAAAAATATGTATAAGATTTGTTTATTCTCTTTTTATCTACTTTTTATTTTTTAAATGAAATAATATTCTGCTCACACCATATAAATAAAAAAACCCGAAGTCAAAAAATTTATAGCCTGTAAGTCATTTATGAAATCAAGATGGTATATACAAATTATAATAATTAATTGAATCTTAACAAAGGTTTAAGAATATTACAAATCTGTGCAATATTTGAGTGAGATAAATTTTTAATAGGAAATTACTGATCACTTGAAATAACCCATAACTTACGCAAATAACTAATTATATTTCATTTATAGCCAAAACTGCAAAAAAAGTTGAGATTTGAAACATACTTTTCTTTGACATTTTTGGATCCGTGTACCACTACTATTTCTGTGTAGTTTCTCATTCTTGCGATTTTTAATTATAGGCACGTTATGTCTGACTATATTGATAAAGAAGTAATAATTTTTTTATTAATTTATATCATATTTATTATAATTTTATAATTATTACTTAACAATATTTATTTATTTATTTAAAATAAGAGCACAAGAATCATTTTCATATTCAAGATTATTATTTGATTCCCTCTTAAAATATATTTTTTTGTCATTTTGTGTATTAAACAAATCTAACTTCTTTTTAATACCAAAAAAAAAGGTAATTAAAAATACTATAAATAATGTAAAATTTAACTAAAGAAAGAAAATTGAGTGTGTAAAATGATCATTCGTAGATTTAATATAACTTAAATGTCCAAAAATCATGCCTTTTTTTTTTCCAAACCTTGAGGAATAGGACCCTTCTTAAACCCTTAGTCATATCTAAAAATTTTCCTTTTTGTTGAACTCGCCTACTTATGAAGTAGGAGATTGAGAAAAACTATGGGTTTGATAGTAGAAATTACTAGTCTGGACCTTTAGAGTTTTTATTATATAGTTTTTTAGAATTTTAAGAGAGAAGAAAGAAAATGGGGAATAGAAGGAAAAAAAAAAAAAAGAAGATAAAATAGACTCCTTACATATTTACACTTTTTGTATCATTTTATTTTAAAATTTTATAAGAAATTTGTAACACCATAATTTATTAACCTCAATATACTCTTACTTATACTTGACTTCATTTTAAGAGCCTAATTTAGCATTCTCACATAAAATAATAATAATAAATTTAATGAATAAATTTGTGTTACTTAAAACCTAAAATTTTCGTTTCATGCCACGTAGGCCATATAAACCCATCCATATCATCCTCTACTTATAATCCATTCATACAAGTCATAAATATCAAGAAATAGCACATGCTCCTCGGATTATAAGCTACATATCAGAGAAATGCAAAGATGCTCTCAAGTCCAGATTTTAGGTTACTCATATGAAGTTTAAAAATTTTTAACTAATTTTAGAAAAATTAAAATCAAATATATGATAACTTTATGAAAAGTTATAAATGTTAACTAGAAAGTAAAAATAACTTCATATCAAAACAGAAATGTTTAGCTCCCGAAAATTGATAGAACAATAATAGAGATTCTGCTACATCCCTGATACTAATATGAAATTTCAAAAATTTGGTTCTTCCTCTATAAACCTTCAAATTGAGTGATCTCAATGGCCATGGAAAGCTTATCATGTATAGTTTATGCTTATTTTATGCTTATAAAATTTCATAACCATTGAACACCATTTGTCCCATGGACAATACAGGTAAAGGAATTGACCATATGACTAGTACATTTGCCAATTCTATCAAATTTTTTTAATTTTGAAAAATCATAAAAAAATTCTTTAGAATTCCAAATTATGTGTTCTTTAGCTTAGTAGAAAGCTCTAGATAAGACCTATATGCATCCCAAATTTCATGCCAAGACTAACTCATTTGATAAGATTTTGATATAGCTAAAAAATATAGCAATTTTGATACCATGGAAGGGTCAAACTTATTCCAAATGGCTTCCTAACCACTCTACAACACCTTAAGCACATTTGGAAGCATAAACATAGAATATATAAACTTTCCAAATGGTCGAAAACATCACACACGTCAAACTCACCATTTCACATGCACAAATATCCATTTAAGAATGGACTCCCAAGTGGTCAAAACACATTTTCTCATTCATTTACCTTTAACTTTGGTTCATACACTACATTTACATACTTTTATATTTACCCAAGGGCTTACATATCAAAAACAATTTATACATACAACCTTTGATATTTAATTATATCAAAAGTTACACTAGTGTCAAAGTATGGCCAATCATGCTCCTTGACTTTCATTTTTGTCTCCATAAACACCACCTAGACATGGTGAGATGGGAGAGAGAAAAGAGTAAGATTCAAGGAATCTCAAAAGCTCAAACATCCATTCAAATAAGCAATAAAGGTATATAATCATGTCAAGAAACACAAGTATGCATCCAATATAAACAAGAATCATTCAATCCATAATTTCCATGCCATAGTAACATGTCAAAGCTAAGAATAAACTCTAAAGACTTTTGGTTAGTCTCATCTTATTATTAGGATTTTTGGATTAGTTTCACCCTTAGTCTAAAGACTTTTAACTTAGTTTCATTCATCCTTGAGACTTTTGGCTTTATCTTACCCATTCCTAAAAACTTTTGGCATAACCTTACACATAAAAACAATTCATATTATCAAAAGCAAATCAATAAAACATAATGGTACTATAGTAATAAGAAAACATCGAATGGCATGTCTCATGATGCAAATACACATACAAACATTCAATGACATCCATATAACTAAGAATACATACAAGAAGGAGTGGAGAGCTACTTTGGTGCAAACATAAGTCTTTTTCCTTGACTATTCTTCTCCCCTTAAGGTCACGCACTTGCAATTGGATGAGGTTTGATTCTTTTGGCCTAGACACAACAAATAGGATCCAATTACATTCTTGAAACAAGTCTAGCATCACCCACACATTAAGGAAGCATGCTTTTTCCTATGGTTATATAATAGTTCTATAAAAGGGCCTAATGAAGCAAGTACCATAATTTAAGATCTTGGCTTCCTTTTCTTCTTATATCTTGGTCTCTTGACTCCATTTAGACTCCCTAGAGCCATCACACAATCATTCCTAAGAACCTAGATACATGTTGCTTCTTTAAGTCATATTATAGAACCTATACCTCTAACTCTCAATTTATAGCTTCTAAATGGCTTCCTCTCATCTTCTCCCATCATATATAATCTCAAACTAAGCTTAGAAAAAATTAAAACACTCCCTAGCCCTTCCAAATGTGTTTGCTGGAGACATCCATAGCATTTTGAGCCCATGGAGTTTGTAATTTTTCTTTGATGGAAGAGGCATTTGAAAGGCTTCCTAAAGGTCTTAGGAACTTAATTAAACACTCACATAAGTTAAGAAACTCTTAAAAAAACCCAAATTTTAAAATATATTAAAGGATCCCTAGCTTTATTATTTTGAATTTTACTAATTTTTCTTTAAGTTTCATTATATTTTCCAGATTTCTATAGTCTAAAACCTAGAGTTCTTGCTTGCTTTTGGTCAAAAATTTCTCCCCCCTACAAGCTCTCTCTAAGGCCGAAACACACACATGAAGAACAAGGAAAGAAAAGTAAGTGAAATTATGATACATTCCTTGATTCCTTGGCTTCTCCAAAGGCTCTCTCACTTGAGCTTCGCACTTGTGAGATCCATGTCCCCACACACGCATGAACCCAGCGGCCATGGCATGACACGTATACTTTGAAACTTCTGATCTTGATTCGTGAACATCAAAGTAGAATCACCAAACAATCATTATTTAATGTATCCTTAGGTTTTAAAAAATTAAAAAAAGGAAATTTTTAACTTTAACAGTTTTTATTCAAATTTAAAATTTTTTCTTTGTTTCTCATCCATTCTGCAAACACATTAAAACTTTGTACAGTCCACTTTTTAAAGTGAAAATTGCAATTTAATATCCATTATTTATTTAACATTTTTCAATGTATATGGCTTGATGACTTTGCTGAATCAGTGACGCATCTAATTTCAACGACTATGGTATTATTACATCACAAGTGAAACATCCAATTTTTCTGTGTTACAAAAATAAGACGGAATTTGGGAAACTTGGTGGAAACCGGAAACAGGTCTCAATTGGTGCCAAAATATATTATGAAGATTACTTTATTTTTAGCGTTCTAAGTCTATTATTTCCCATTTCAATGCCTAGATTACCATGAATTTTGATCGCAATGTGTTTAGCTTAACTTTCTTACTTTTTGTTTTGTTTTCATTTTCCTTTTTCTTTTTTGTTAAATCTTTTCTTTTAAATTTAAAAGAAATGGGATCTATTGAGAGTGAATCTGAACCATTTGAAAATTTCTTTTGTTATTTTTCTTTCGGGTTTTGGAGTTGATGCAAGATGAAGAATGGAAGACATAGTAAAAAAAAAAAAAAAAAGATGATAAATAGACAAAAGAGAAATAATGGATATCTGGACATAGAAAATTTGTAATATCTAAGTGAAATTATAAAAACTAAAAATAAACTTTTGCTTATATTTTTAAAGAAATGAAATATTAAGTGAAGAAATTTATTCTACCAAATATTACATATCAGCTTCGCAGGTGTGAGATCCCTACAAACGTATGAACCCAGCGAGATTATCACAGCCGTGGCATGACACGGATACTTTGCAACTTCTCATTTTGATTCGTGAACAACAAAGTTGAACAACTAAGGGGAAACATTAAACAAGGGTAAAAGTGGCTGTGGGGTTCTTGGATGCGGGCGCAATGGGAGGCCGTGAGTGTCATAAAATTTGAGGAGCAACAGAAGGCACCCACACCCCATCAGTATGATGCACCCACACACCAACAGCTTGATGCAGAGAACAAACCAAGAGGGCCAGGGAATGGCTAGAAGCAGCAAAGACACCAAAGTGGTGACACAGAATGAACCAGACACCAACATAGCAGACCCAAACTGAGGAGCATAAGCAGGAAACAAGCGCATAGCTCCAAAGGCCAAGTAATATGCTACTAAAAACACAATGGAAGCCATAGTTATTACTGGATGAAGCTCAAAAGGGGAAGGGCCTGTCCCTGAGCTTGCATTTTGCAGGAAACCCAGTAAAGCTGGAATCATGAAGGCAAATATAGTGTGCGATGAAGAGGGCTCTTGAACAGAGTTGCACACGGAGACACTGGAGAGAAGTTGGGTACGCGAGGAAAAACTTTGAGTAATGTTAGGCATTTTTTATTCTGAATAGAGCTCTGACGTTTGGGAAATTTATAGGGTATGGCCTCCCACATGGGTCTTACTTTTTTTTGTTTGTTTTTTTCTGTTTGCCCCTCATTTCATCGGACTCGACTTGGATCCCCTGCTCATCCTTTCATTTCATCGGTTGTTTGTTTTTTTCTGTTTGCCCCTCATTTCATCGGACTTGACTTGGATCCCCTGCTCATCCTTTCATCGGTGCATACAACTGCTGGTACACCTGTCAGTATACTTACGTAACGAAGATGAAGAAGTAACAGTAAGGATTGAAGGGCTAGCAAGAGATAAAAGCATAATGGCAGGAATTGACTTGACTTAGATCTGATTTGTTGAAAATTTGCCCCGTTGGTTTAGTTCAATAAGTTATTAATGATGTAATTATGAAAAGAGTGCTAAAATATAAAATATTACATTATTTATATTTAATATGATATCAACTGAAATAAGAATACTTTGGATATAAATGTCATTTATGAACTACGATACTTTTGTTATTGTATTTAATTGAGTTAAAATATATATACATATATGATATTAAATTTTTTAAAAAAAATTTGACGGTGATATTATATTAAATTAAATTTTTATATTTAAATAAAATTTTAAAAATTACATAAAGTCTTGCCTATATTTTTTAAACAAATGAAATATAGAGTTAAAAAAATTTCTTCTATTTATTATTCAGAATAATTATATTTTTATATGGTATTATAAAATTATACCCAAAAAAATTAGCATTTTTTTCAATTTGATAATATCTAAAATTGAAAAATAATATTTTATTTATTTATAATTATATTTACTAATCACACAATTAAGAGTTTTTAATTATTAAATATATTAATATTTTAAAAAATTATACATAAAATTAAAAACAAAATATTATTATATATTTAATATTATTTTATATCGTTATTAAAATTTGTGATTAACTTGGGCTTCAGAATATCATTACTTCTCAATAAACCGCACAAGCATCACCCCCGGTCCCCACCGTGCGTAATATCCCACCAATGACCTGCCATCTCCCCGCCTTGACTGTTAAGTAGAAAACCGACTAGTCTACTTCTTGTCCCAAAGAAAAAATTATATTTAAAAACTTAAATTTTATGAAATTTATAATAAAATATTTTAAAAATTAAATTTATTCTTAAGGATTAAAATTATTATGATAATTTTTTAAAAATTTAGTAGTAATTATTTTAAATATAATAGTAAATTCTTTAAAAGTCGAAGTGTGTGTATAAGTCGAAGCACCGGGAACAAAAGGAATGTATGAAGTAGAGCAATGAGAAGAAAATTCTAAATAATTCGAGAGCGTGAAGATTGAAGAGTTTAATAAACATAAAAGAGAATGATTACATTTGGATATAATTCTTTCACTTTTTTTATTAAAATTTGTAACAAAAATATGACATGTATAAATTTTTTTTAAATAATTCCATTATATAATATTAAGTTATAAAAATAAATATATTTATTATATTATTGTTAAGAAAAATATGATAACAAAAATATAAAAATTATACTTAATTTTTTTAAATGCTTTTTGCATGCTTGATGTTAAAATCCATCTTTGTAGCGCATATAGATTCAGCAGTTTACATAATAAACATGTTAAGAGAATACAAATGAATTTTGATGCAATAGTACTTGAATATATGATTAAAATCTGATTCAAATTTAAATTAAATGGTCAACATATAGAGAATGATATTTGCATACCATGCCTTGACAATATTTGCACATCTCAATCACATTGCTTGGCGAGTGTTTCTTATATTACACGTTCCATCAAAACAAGGGTAGAGTTATATTAAACTAAGGATGAGCATATGCTTTCTTTTAATTTTTAAAAATTATATGTATATAATATTAAAATTTATTATTAAAATTTTATATCTTCTAAAATTGTTGAATCCATTTAATCTATTAAATTAAAAGTGGAGTACTTTTGTCATAAAAAGTATTTTTTTTTACTTTTATTTAATTTCCAAACAAGATTGAAGGTCATTGTTTTGACATCTTGTTCACCAACTCCAATTCGCCCTCACGAAAAGAAGTATACAGTTTCTATGGAAGTAGATCTTTTAAAATTCACTTGAGATAAATTGAAGAAAAAAAAAAAAAGAGGAGAAATGGAGACACTTTTGTGTGGGATCTACATGTTAGAAATAGAGTCCATCTCTTTTGTTTTGCTCTCTCCACTTCATCTAAAGTGATTTCAAAAGATCCAAATCATAATTTCTATTTGTTTTTATAAAAGTAAGCAACTCTCTCCTTCACAGAATCATAAAAAATGGGTAGACAACGTTTATCAAAGGAATAAAATTTTATTTGAGTCCTTTTATAAATAGTGTATTTTTTAATTTAGTTTTTTATAAAATTATCTTTTTTTAATTTGGTCTTTCAAAAATAATATATTTTTTAATTTAATTCTTCACATGTAAGTATTTATCAATTTATTTTTTTACAAATAAATTATTATTAAAAATAATTTATCACATATTAATATTTATTAATTTAATAAAAAATACTAATTTTATTTATAAGGAGTCATTGTTATGAGTATAAGTCTTTGGGAGAACCACACCCCAAAAACTAGCTATTGGAGTGGGAGAGCCCAAGCCCTTATAAGGCCTCCCACTCAAGGAAACCTTCCTGATGTGGGACTCATAACATTCCCACCCCCTTCGGAAACCGGCGTTCCGACGGCTCCACTCTACGACAGTGGTGCTTCACACGATCACGGTCAGCCCCTCCGCCGGCGCAGGTAGCCCTTTCCGGTTGGCCGACTCTCAACGAGAGCACCAATTGTTATGAGTATAAGTCCTTATGTTATGAGTCTCACATCGAGGAGAAATCCACGAGTGGGAGGGCTTATAAGCCTTGGGCTCTCCAATCTCAACAGCTAGCTTTTGAGGTGTGGTTCTCCCGCTCATTACATTGGTGCTTTCATTGAGAGTCCGGCAGACGTGGAAAGGGCTACCTGCGGAGGGGCTGACCGGAAGAAGGCCGAGAGACCAGAATGGCCGTGTGAAGCGTCACAGAGTGTGAGCCGCTGCGGACGTCGGCTCTTGAGAGGGTGGCTATGTTATGAGTCCCACATCGAGGAGAAATCCACGAGTAGGAGGGCTTATAAGTCTTGGGTTCTCCAATCTTAAAAAAAGGTTTTATAAAAAGGTAAATTAAAAAATTTTATTTATAAAATATCAAATTTAAAAAACTTTATAAAAAATTAAATTAAAGGAGTGTTTTCTTTGTCTCCTTTCATTTGGGGGCTCCCATTTCCAAAGGCATTTGGGGATGTTACAGATTATCTGAAACTTTCCAAAGACGTAAAAAAGGGAAACAAAAAGAAATCATCACATATGTTAGTGGCACCGTCAACAGCCGTTGTTTGTGTCTTTCCTTTGTACTCAAATACATTATTGCAGCTGAACGCCGTGTTTGGATGGAATGTAAAATAGAGGGAGGAAAAAAGTTGAAAAGAAAATTTTAAAAAAATAAATTTTACCCGTTTGGATATAACAGAAAAAGTGAGAGAAGAAAAAATTCAGAGCAAAAATAAGTGTAGATTCTACCAAAAAACATTTTCTTTCTAAAAATAAAAAAAATTCACGTAATGTGATTCAAAATTTTGACCCCAAATATTTTTATCATTTTAATTAATTAATTAATTAATATTATAGTTATTTATTTAAAATTTTATTATAAAATTAATTAATAATAAATATATTTTATAAAATAATAAATATTTTTTAATATTAAAATCAATAAATGATATATATCATTTTAAAAAAAATGTTACATGTAAAAAAAAAAAAAAAGTCAAGAAATAGAGACCACTTAGTGGCTGAAAAGACATGTCATCATTGAAATTCGTAGGGCAATGACATTGTACTCTTCCTTATTTGAGTCGAAGTAGTTTGTTTTTGTTTTTCAAACTGTGCTATTCAAGTTCTTCGTGTTCTGTTTAGTTTTTACTTAGCGAATTTGTAGTTTTTGTGTGTGTTAATTTTAATGTAAATGTTTTTAATCATAATATAAATTATTGTTAAAAATACAATTTACTCAAATGCACAAAAAACAATACTGAAACATTTTAATTTAGATACTCTTTTACTTAATATATTATTCTGTTTAAGAAAAATAAAACAATAAAAATATATACAGGACTTGTTTATTCTCTTTTCGTATTTTTTTATTTTTTTAATAAAATAATATTCTGTTCACACCATATAAAAAGAGCCCGAAGTCAAAAAATTTATAGTCTGTAAGTCATTTATGAAATCAAGATGGTATATACAAATTAAATTGATTAATTTAATCTTAACAAATGTTTAAGAATATTATAAATTTGTGCGACATTTGAGTGAGATAAATTTTTAATAGTGAATTGTTGATCCCTTGAAATAACCTAAAACTTACTCAAATAACTAATTATATTTCATGTGCAGCAAAAATTGCGAAAAAAGTTGAGATTTGAAATAAACTTTTCTTTGACGTTTTTGGGTCCGCGTACCCTATCCTATTTCTGTATAGTTTCTCATTCTTGCGATTTTTTTAGGCACGTTTTGTCTGGCTATGTTGATAATGTAAAATTTAATT
Source organism: Erythrophleum fordii (assembly GCA_032878935.1). Lineage (NCBI taxonomy): Eukaryota > Viridiplantae > Streptophyta > Magnoliopsida > Fabales > Fabaceae > Erythrophleum > Erythrophleum fordii. The sequence continues at coordinate 184,726 of JAVQMF010000009.1, forward strand.
AAAGAAAGAAAATTGAGTCTGTAAAGTGATCATTCGTAGATTTAATATAATTTAAATGTACAAAAATCATACCTTAATTGATACATTTTTTAACGAAAAAAAAAAAAAAACTTGAGGAATAGGGACCCTTCTTAAACCCTCAGTCACATCCAGAAATTTTCCTTTTTGTTGAACTCGCCTACTTATCATAAAATAGACTCCTTACATATTAACATTTTTTATACCACTCTCTGTTAAAATTCTAAAAAACTTACAATAAAAAATTCTAGCGAATTCTTATATAGAACCCACACAGCCCCCACCCTTATTATACATCATTTCTTTTTACTGATTAAATGATCTGATTTTTAAAATTTTATCAATAAGAATGGTGAAATTTATTTGTTGCATACATAATTTCATCTTATTTTAAAATAAAGTGTTCAAGGAATAAAGTATAGAATTTTAAATTACTGGGTTATTTTTTTATGAAAAGAAATATTTTAGTGAATAGCTTGAAAAGAGGTTACGTCAATAATATAATCCGGCGTCTAATGAATCATCAAACGATTATTATTTCGCGTATATTTGAAATAAAAAGAAAAAAGAAAAGTAAAATTTTAATTTTAACAGTTTTTATTTAAATTTAAAAATTTCTTTTCTTTATTTATCGTCCATTCTCCAAACATATTAAACTTTGTACAGTACGGCAAATCGCAATTTAATCTCTAGTTGCCGTTTATTATCTCCCACTTTGCTGGTCAGATTGCGACGCATTGGGTGTCTATTATTCTTCTTTGAGACTTCTGATTTTGATTCTTGAAAAACAAAGTTGAACAAGTAAGGGGAAACACTATTCTTTCAACCAAAATAACAACAATCCTTTTTATTCTTGAAAAATGTTGCTTCCATCAATTTAATCTTTAAAAGATAATTTTTATAAAATGAATATATAAATCTTTTAAAAGATACATCAAGAGAGAATCACATTGATGTATATTCAAAAAAGTTAAACTCATCTAATAATAATTACCTTTAAAAATCTAAATTAATGAAACAAACATACTTTTTAAATTATCATTCTCCAATAACATTAAACAGTGGTGAAAGTGGCTGTGGGGTTCTACAGCCCAATTGAATTATGATACAACTAGTTTCAATTTTAGCGGAGAGTAAGATTATTCAAGTAAATTAACCTCTTTGTCAACATTACATTTCCTTATCTAATAGAGTAATTAATTTTACTTGCAAAGTTATCATCATACTAAGCCAATCACTTGGTTGTTTATGTACACAGTTATATATTTAATATCCAAAATATTAAAAAACAGAATTTATTTAACCTCTAAATATCATATATCACTTATGTTTTACAGTAGACTTATAAATACTATTTATTTTTTAAAATTTATACTCTGTAAATTTTAATTATTCACCCTCACTTTATTAGTATTTTGTAAATCCCACGCTGGTAAGAATCTATTATGCTAGTGCATCTAAATCAACGAGGGTAGGTGTGGAAAGCAATTCGGCCACCAAATTACTAAAGAATGGGCTCTGTAAATGTCCAAACTCAGATTGGGAGCCTCTCTGTCAGAGAGGGGTCCTCAAATGTTATATTACAAGACGCGTTCATTTAACAGAAGGGCATTGATATGTTGACTTTTTAATTTAACTTTGAATCAGATTTAAAGCATATATTCAAATATTATTGCATCGGAGTTCATTTATATTCTTTTAACATGTTTATTATGTAAACTGTTGAATCTCTATGCGCTTAAAAGATAGATTTTAACATCAAGCATACAAAAAGTATTTTTCTGAAAAAAACAAAGGTAAATATAATTTTTATATTTTTATTATCAAAATTTTCAATAATAATATGATAAATATATAATTTTCATAACTTAATAGTATATAACTGAATCATTTAAAATTTTTGTATACATATCATATTTTTGTTAAAAATTTTAATAACAAAAATGTAAAAGAATCATATATAAATGTAATCATTCTCTTTCATGTTTATCAAACTCTTCAATCTTAACGCTCTTGAATTATTTAGATTTTTCTTTTCAATGGCAGGTGACGTGCGTAGGTAAGTAATGATTTTATGAAGTCTAAGGTTATAATAAATTTTAATAATGATATAAAAATATTAAATATATAATAATATTTTGTTTATAATTTTATGTGTAATTGCTTAAACTATTAAGATATTTAATAATTAATAATTCTTACTTGTGTGATTAATAAATATAATTAAATAGATAAAATATTATTTTATATTTATTAATTATTATGTCATATATAATAAAATGATAGACCTAAATTCATAAGATTATCAATAAATGCTTGCTATAAGATTATTAAATAAAAAATACTCAGGGTTTGGTTAAATTAATTTCAAAATTATTCAAGAGCTTGGTTGGGAGGCTACGATCAAGACACTTGGGCAGGATGACTTCTTTCAAAGCAGAGGTATGAGGAGCATTTGACGGCCCCATGGGCAAGACCTTGATAATTCGGAAAAAAAGAAAAATCAGGGTTTGGATAAGTCGGTGAAAAGAGAGAGTTTTTTTCTTTAATTATTTTGGATTTGATTCTTTTAAGATGTGCCCAGATTGGGGAGAATGAGATTAAAAAATAAGAGTAATAAAGTTTTAGTTTTGATATTAATTTTTGAATTGCTGATTCAGTAGTTGGATCACTAGCAATTAAATCGAATATCGTTCTTAAAATAATTCTAAAACGTTATATAAACAATCTATAATAGGCTGTATGATATATTTTATATTAATTAAATACATATTAAATATTCGTTATATTATAATAGATATAATTATGATATATTTTTTTGTAAAAAAGTTAGTGGCACCTATATTTTAGTTTAAAAGAAGGATAAAAAAAAAAGTACCCTAACAATAATGATAAGTATAATGGTAAAATACACAAATGAGGTCTCAAATAATAGGTTTGGGAAATTGTCATTAACAACCCACAAGGTTCCAACCTAGGTCTGGAAATTGCCAGCTTTGTTTGATATATAAAAAAATTGGAATGAAAATAAAAATAAAAAAATAATTTTGTGGATAAGAAACTCTTGTGTCCTTATTTTAAAAAAAAAAACTAAAAAAGGAATAAATAATATTAAATAATAATTATAAAGACATAACAAAATATTACATAAATTTTTTATTTTCCTTTCATTAACAATTAAATTGAATATTGCTCTTAAAATAATTCTAAAATTTTATGTAAACAATTTATAACAGGTTTTATGTTTTATTTGAAAACTAAGTTATTATATTAAATGTAAGTTAATATATTTTATATTAATCAAATACATATTTAATATTTAATATACTATAAAAATAATAAATATAAAGTGTTCAGATTACAATAGGTATAATTATGATATATTTTTTGTTCTAAGAATATTAGTGTCACCTATATTTTAATTTAAAAGAAGAGTAGAAATAAAATTATATAATTTAATTATTTTTAAGGAAAAAAAGGAAAATACTACCCTAACAATAATGGTAAGTGTAATAATAAAATACACAAACCAGTTCCCAAATGATAGAAGGGGGGCAAATAGTCACTCCAAACCCACAAGGTCCCACAAAGGCATGCAAAATGACACACAGCAAACGTAAGAATAGAAATGAAAATAAAAAAAATAAAAAAGATAATTTTATAAATAAAAAATAACTCCTTACACACATATTTTAAAAATAATAATAATAATTATTATTATTATAAAAATATAATTCACATTATGTAAAATTTTTTATTTTCTTAAAATTTTTCATAATAATATCAAATATTATAAAAATTGTATCACTAAAGAAAAGTTAATATTCATGAAAAAAATAAATTAAAAATAAGAAAATTATAATAAAAGACATTAAATTATTCTTTCACTCCCCGTAAATTTTCATAATTTACCATTTAATTCAATAATTTAAAATTTTACAAATAGATTGCTATTGCTTTAAAAATTTTTAATTTCATTCTTACTATTTAGTCTTCGTTTATAAATTGTTAAATTTTGTTAATGTGATTAGTTATATATTATCTTAATATTAATATATATGATTCAAACCAATTCATCCCATCTTATATAAATTGCATTATATGTCATATATTGACAAAAGTTTAATAGCAAAAATTAACATAAAAAATTTAAAAATCTAAAAATCCAATTATATATTTTCTGACTATATATAATTATATAAAATTATGGGAAACAACATAATAGTTAATCATTTATTTGTTAGAATTAATCATATATTTATTCTATATTGCAAGAATAAAATGAAAAGAAAATTTTAATATATTAGTTAGAATTATTATTTATGGACTCACATTGATTGTATAATTTTTTTTTAAATACGGATTAACCTGTGCATATTTTTAAAAAGGAAGTGTTTTAATTGATAATAAAGATAATTTTTTGTTGTGAAGAAATAGGGAAAACAAACAAATTTTCTTATTTAAAATAAATGATTCAATTTAGGTGTAATTGTTTATACCTTTGCTATCCTATTTTTTAATTAAAACATAATAAATTTATAATTTTTTAATAATATTATAACAAGTATATAGTTTAATTGAGAAATTATATAATTTTTTAATAAAAATCATATATTTGTTATGATATTATTAAAAAATTATACACTTATCATATTTTAAAAAATCTAATATTAAACTATAATGACAAAATTTAATATCATATACATTCAAACTTTGAAAAATTGAAGGGAGGCATTTGATTAACGAATCCAACGTAGCTCTACCTATGCTTTGCTGGAACGTACAATATAGGAAACAAAGTTCTTCTTATATATTAGAATAAATTATATGAATTTATCATTTAATTTTAAAAATATATATGAATTTCTTTTAAAATAAAAAGTTATGTTATATTTTGATTAAAATATTTTTAATTAACCTAAATATATGATTAATTAGTCTTTCTATATTTAAATTAATGAAGAATATTTTAATAAAATAAATAAAAATAAAAATAAAAATATGTTTTGAAAATAAATAAAAAATTTATATAATTTTAACAAAATTAAAGCTTTATTCCATTTACGAAGCTGATATGTACATGCAACACGCGAGAGGTGCACAGGTTACTAAATGATACGTGTGGCATATCTTGATTGGTAATACTAGCACTAGCATGCACCACTTTATCCTGCCGGGGTATTAGTAATGTTTTATTCCCATCAACCTGCCTTCGGTATGAACATGAACACTGGAGTGAAGTGTAGTTAAACAAATGCTTGCATATCTATCGTCTACAAATTCATCAAGGGTAGTCCCGGCTGACTCTAACGAGAACCAGGAAAATTTGAGTTGTGTAAGGACTTGGAAGCTTCCTCTCTGCTCATCATAAAGACTTACTTTTCTTTAGATAGAGGAAGCCCAATATTAGTGTGCACAAATCCAACAAGAGAGACTGCAAATAAAAAAGGTCAAGTTTCACTTTATTCAAACTAATTTTTTTCGTGCAACTCTTAACTCTTAAGTTTTCTGAAAAAATCAAGTTGTGAAGGACTTCAAAGCTTCCTCTGTGGACTATAAAGACTTTTTTTTTCTTTTTTGTTTTTTCCTAGAAAGAGGGAGGCCAATACAAGCGCACAAATTCAAGGAGAAGGAGAAAGAGAGAGAGAGAGTTCAATTGGTAATGACTCTAATGTCAATTGACTATGTCGGCTAACTAAAGCCAAATTTCAAAACCACAGCTCACCAACTCCTCCTTTGTTTTTTTTTTTTTTTGTTTGGAGGGGTGTTGACGAGCAAAGGTATATATTGACATGTACTTCTCTGAACCTTGAGCCTGATTTGCCATTTTATTTAAAAAATAATTAGTTTGATCCATTGTCAAACTTCATGTTTTAGCCTAGACTGCGAGATTATGCTAGGTGGTGAGTAGCTAAGTATGAATAAATTGATATCAATAAGCCAAAGTAAAATTTGAAAATTATTTTTTACTTATTTTTTATTTTTTGAAATTGTACCTAATTTAGATCATTTAAAGGAATTAGGAATTTCTATGATATAAATGGAAATTGATAGAAATTCGGGCTTGAATCTACATATTTTTATCTTTATTAAAATAATTTAAAAAATAATTAATTATTTTTAATTAAAAATAAGTAGTTATTTTCTTCTTCTTTTTTAGTTTTTTCGTACATAAATATTTTTTTAATTCCTACATCATCTATTATTTTCTTTGAATATATCACACCCCCTTCCTCAAACCGTCACATAAAGGATTTTCATAAAAAAAATAGGCTAGGTGTAATTTTTTCTTCTTCAAACTATCACATCAAGGATTTTCATAAGAAAAAGACACTAGGTGTAATTTTTTCCTTAAATATATCACACCCCCTTCCTCAAACCGTCACATCAAGAATTTTCATAAAGAAAAGAGAATTTTCATGAAGAAAAGAGACTAGGTGTAATTTTTTCCTTAAATATATCACACCCCCTTCCTCAAACCGTCACATCAAGAATTTTCATAAAAAAAAGAGACTAGGTGTAATCTTCTCCTTGAATATTCCTCACCACCCATCACACCTCCTTCCTCAAACTGTCACATCAAGAATCAAGAATTCTTATAAGGACAAGAGGTTATGTATAATCTGCTCCTTGTCTTTGTCACACTCACTTTCTTTTCTTTCCGCTTTCTCTCTTTCTCTTCCGTTTCTTCGGTTCCAATTCTCGTTTATTTATATAAACTATCATACAACAACTGCGTCGATGTGGACCTGGCTATTTGTCGACTTCCCGTCTCTTTCACAATCTTTGTGGATTTCCTACACATTGCAATGACGTCTTTTTAGCAAACCCAGGTTCTCCATTTGAATGAAATTTCGCTAGAATATATTCTTGAGAACGTGATTTTCATCACATTTCAAAAATATAACCATTCTCAGGTTAGAGTTATAATTTTTTTTAAAAATTGTTTTACATATTTACTTTTACGCATTTGTGTTTTACTATAGTGTTATTATTATTATTATTATTATTATTATTATTAAGGTAATTTATTCTCATATTTTCTAAAAAAAATCTAAATTACACGATTTATTTTACTATTTCAAAAAATTACATTCTCCTCTATTTAAATTGAAAGATATGTTACATTAATTTTTTTACGACAATAATATGCCATGATTATATATATTATAATGAAAATATTTATATATTTATTATTTTTATGGATGCTATATTTTTTAGTTTGGTCCCTTATAAAATTATTTTTTTAATTTGGTCTTTCACAAATAAAGTATTTTTCAATTTAGTTTCTCACAGATAAAATAATTATTAGCAAAGGTGCTTTATTTATAAGTATTTACCGATTTGACAGAAAGACATTATTAATATTAATTTTAATTGTGAGATACCAAATTGAAAAAAACCAATTTACAAGGGACCAAGATAAAAAGACAATTTTATGAGAGGTCAAATTGAGAAATATCTTGATTATAAAAGATCAAATTAAAAAGACAATTTTATAAAGGACTAAATTAAAAAAAATATACCACCTATGAGGGATTAAAATAGAGTTTTACTTTGGATTAAAATAAGCTCATTTTATCTATACCAAAGGCATTTGAGGGGTACCATTTTCTGAAGGCATTTGAGATGTCACCGTTTATCTTAACCTCCCACAAAAGAATAAAAAAGAAACACAAAGATATCAAATGAGTGTAGTTGTCGCAATGTCTTCAGGTATGGTTTCCGTTTGGGTGCCATGTGTTTCTATAGAAAACATTTTGGGAATATTTTGGAAAAAAAAAATTTTGGTAAATATGTAATATATCATGATTAATAATAAGATATTAATTCATTTTTCATATAAGCCAAAATTAAATTTTTAAATATTTTAAAAATAATAGTTAACTCAAAAATTAGAATAGAGAAGGAACATATATAATAATTCTACTATTTTATCACAATTTCATAACTGGAACTATTTCTTCTTTTTTTTTTTCTTTTTTGGTCGAACAGAGATAAACATAGTTGATTCAAGCATTGATTAACAGCAAGTTAGTATTTTTGTATTCCTCCTTTGTACCCAAAATAGATTGCTGCTGAACTGATGAATTTGGTCGGATTATGTTATTATTTTTGGTTCTAACTGAGTGTCTATTATTTTCCATTTTAGCGGTCAGATTACGATGAATTTGGTCGCACTATGTTTAGCTTTACTTTTTTTCCCTTCCTTCCTTCTTTCTTGTCTCTGTTTGTTTTCCTTTTCGTCCAAAGGGTGTTCCATAATTCCGCCTCACGCACCGTTGTCCCTCTTATTCCCATGTAGATATGAGCTTTGCACATATGTTGGGCAACGAGTACTACTATACTCTTCCCCTTTTTGACAATTTGTACCATTTATGAGCCAGACACTTATGTTCCTGTAATTACCGGAGTTAGTATATTTGTATTTATACTGTTAAAACTTTTTAAAATTTTTAAAGTTAATATTATATCAAAATAAACTTTTGTCTATATTTTTTAAACTAATGAAATATTGAGTAACGAAATCTATTCTATTTATTATTTGGAATAATTATATTTAGTATGATATTATAAAATTATACCAAAATAATAAAATAAGAACACTATGATACTTTTCATTCATAATCAACTGACTTTTACATAAGAGCACGCCCTTTGGAATCATTCAGTCATTAAACTGCACTTTTTGGGTCCTCCATGTACATATCGGGCATCAGCTTTGGACGTATGAACCCAGCGAGATTATCAAAATTCAAAACCATGAAAGGTAATATAATAAGAAGAACTTTATCAAAAAAGTTGCACTATCTGAGTCATGCCATGGCTGTGCTAGCAAGTGGTTTCGATCCTTAAAAACTTATTTTGATTCTTGAAATAGAGTTGAACAACTAAGTGGAAACACTATTCCTTCAACCAAAATAACAGCAATCCTTTTTATTCTTGAAAAATCACTAAAAAAAAATAGACTTTTAATGGTAACTTTTAGTAGCAACCAATAAAAAGTTGACACTAAAAGAACACTTTTAGTGACGACCATAAAACGTTACTACTAAAAGTTGTCACTATAATATTATTATTAATTTTAACATACTTTTTAGTGGCAACATAAAACGTCGCCACTAAAGAGTATTAGTGGCGACAAAAACATTATCACAAAATCGTTATAATGGCGATATAAAAATAGTCGCCACTAAAGATAACCTTTAGTGGCGACTCCCATATTGCAACTAACAACTTTTATATGAAAAAAATTTAATATTGAAAAAAAAATGAAATCTTTAATGACAACTTTTATCGCCACTAAAAGAGCACTTTTAGTGGCGACCATAAAACATTGCCACTAAAAATTACTACTATAATGTTATTATTAATTTTGACATACTTATTAGTGGCAACACAAAAGGTCGCCACTAAAATGTATTAGTAGCGATCAAAAAATTGTCACAAAATCGTTATAGTGGCGACATAAAAATAGTCGCCACTAAAGATTACATTTAGTGGCGACTCCCATATTGTAACTAAAAATTTTTATTAAAAAAAAATATAATAATTAAAAAAAAATCTTTAGTGACAATTTTGTCGCCACTAAAAGTTTTTTTAGTGGCGACAACCGTTGTCGCCACTAAAATTATACCTTTAGTGGCGAGTATTATTGTCGCCACTAAAAAGGCCTTTTAGTGGCAATAGATATATGTCGCCACTAAAAGTCTTTGTGTAAAAAAATTTAATTCAAAAAAGTTGTGGGCACAGATTTTTTGTGCCAAAAATTTTAGTGGCAACCTTTATATCGCCACTAAAAGATTTGCTTCAATTAATAATTTGTAATTTGATTTTGTAAGGTTAAGATTTTTCACATGAAAGTTTTTAGTGGTGACATGTTTGTGTTGCCAATGAAAACATCTTTCTGTGATAACATATCACCACTAAAAGTTTTAAAATAAAATTTTTAAATAATTTTATTTAAAAATTTTTATGTTAACATTTAATGGCAACAAACAATGAATGATGGAAAGAATTACTTTTAAAAGGAATAAATAATATAGAACTTCTACCCAAAAAAAATATTTATATAAAGAAAAAATGACTGAAAATTCTTAGGTCAAATTTGACACTAAAAAGTTGCAATAAAAGTGCAAGATTATAAGAAAGAAAAGGAAAAATAGTTGTAAGTAATTAATACAAATCCAATAAGAAGAAATGCACTCCAAAATTGATTTTAAGAAAATTGGCTAAGATTATGACAAAAAATCATCATAATGAATTAATAATGATTTTAAATTGTTATATGTGAATTAAAATTATTTTTTTAGCCCCAAGAAATATATCATTTTTTGATTGAGTAACAATATTATATTCTTGTAAACACTATTTTTTTTTATTATAACACAATAATTATTAAATAACACCAAATATGTAACAATATTTGTTTGTTTTAATAGATTTATTAATATGATCATACTCATTATTTGCACAAAAATTAAATTATAATTCTTTTAAGAATTGTTAATTAATAAATAATTTAATATTTTAAAATATTTTAGATAATTATTTAATAAAATATTATCTTATATTTAATAATTAATTGTATAATAACAAAAGAATATAGTGATCCCAACAATATAAGACCATCATTTTTTTGAATTTGATCTCTTATATAAATTTAACTATCTAATTTTAATTCTGAAATATCATCTTCAAGATATTGATCATCCTCACATTAAGCATATTGTTTTAAACTTACTTCTATTTCTCTCTCTTAAATCATTTTATTATTATTATTATTATTATTATGAAAAGCTTAATTAGCATTTATCTCTCTCACTTTCTTTCATATTAGTTGCCAAATATTTATTTTAATCTAGAAAAATTATACTTAAAATTTTAAATTTTATAAATTTTATTATAATAAAAGGTAAAAAATTAAAATTATTTCTAATAACCAAAATTAATATTACTTACTAATAGATTTTAAAAAAATTATAACTAAAAGTAATACTCAAATTATTATTGAGTCTTAGTGTGTCTGTTTATTAAGTTGAGATATCAAAATATTACTAAACTCTTCAGCATTGAAATCACCAATTTTTGAACTCCAATCATAAATTATGGCATCATTGAGACTCGAGGAAAATACTTAAAGTAAGTTATTGACACTTTAGTTCATTGTACCATAAGTTAGATTTAAGTATACTATGTATTATTTAATAAATGTATATAGTTCAAAAAAAATAATATAACACAAAATTATATATCGTACATATATAATATAAGAAATAACAATGATAAATATATATTATTTATTATTATAATACATATTTTCAATTTGGTTAAGTTTATTTCATTCCAATATTAATTTTTCCTAATTTATTATATCTAAACCCTTTGTTTTTTATATTTTTTATGATAGTGAAATTTTAATAGTTGAGACATTGTCAATCTTTTTGTTATCATAATTAATTTAGATAACATAATGTTAATTAATCTAGATAAGCATCTGAATAATAAAAAATAGTATTATTATATAATTAAGAAAAACACAAAAACAATAAAATCAAAATTAAGATATGTCATTGAGACACTAGTCATCTTTTCCCTATTCTAATTAATTTAGATAAACTAATCTTAATTGATTTAGATAACTATATAATAAAGATAAAATCCCTAAAATAAAGGGATAGAAACAGAAATATAAAATTGACTAAATTAAATAAATTAATAAAAATAACTAAAATATAAAAAAATCTAAATGACATATAATATTTTTGCCAAAACACCATTTCCCTTACTTACTTTAGCATCCCCACGACCTAATAGATAATTATCAAGCTTGATGAATTATATAACCATTTTTATTTGAAAACTAGCTAATTGTTATTTTAAATTATTTATTATTAAATTAAAATTTTAAATTTTGGAATTCATACATCTAAGATGTAAAAGTTTGGATTTAAAAAACTAATAGGATATTTTTTTAAATTTATCATCAAATTTTTGGACTATATAATATATTAATTCATTTTTATCAAATTTCTGAATTATATAATGTATAATTTAATTTATATAATATGAAAGAATATATTTATCATATAAACTATTTTTTATTTTTTTAATAATTTATGATAATTTCTTTTATTATTCTTAGTCTAGTTTTATGAGTTGTGTAATAAAAAATAAATTAAATAGATAATTCTATTATATTTATTTAATTTCAAATTAAAAAGATAATTATAAAATAAATTTATACTATATTTATTAAAATTTTAATAATAATCTCATAAAAATTAAAATTAATTTAATTTAAATAATCTTAAAGAATATATTTATCATTTAAATTATTTTTATTTATATATAAATTATCGATAATTTCATTTGACTTATTCTTTATTTAATTTTATGAATTTTTAATCATCAATAAAAATTAAAAAATAAACTAAATAAATAATTTTATTTTAGTGATTCAAAGTTTTAAAAAGAATACAAATCCAAATATAATATTAAAATCTATCTTATTGGACTTCAAAAAACCTAAACCTAATTACCCATTATCCAAACCCATTTACCCATGGGTATCACTTAATTTTCCTCTCTCTCCCCTAACACGCTCTTCCCATCTCCGTTGCAGCGTCTACTTGCGTTTAAGCTTCTTCTTCTGCAAACAGAGCCATGCCACCTTGCTCAACTTCATCAAATTAATGAAGCATTCTTCTTCTCTTCCATTCTTCTGAGTTTGGCTGTGTTTCACTCCATTGAGATCAAAGGTATTTTTTCTTTTAAACGTTAGTAGAAGTTGTTTCATCTTTGGGGGGTAAGTTTTCCATGGTTAATAGAAGTTATTTCCATCTGGCTGTGCAATATCTTGAAAAAGAAGGCTATAAATTTGTGACCTTCGCATGCGTTGTGTTCATGAAATGGGTTTCCATTTTTTTCCTCTTCGAATCTTTGCTTTGTTCTTCTATAGCTGTTGCCCAAGCTGCAACAAAGACCCCCTTAGTTTTTGTTGGTCGTTTAGGGAAATTGGTTTCTTAATATGATTTATTATTATTGTGTGATTTGTTGCTCCTTTGATTTGTTCTAGTAAATTTCTTCTAAAATTTAGGTTTTTGATGAAACCAAAATTTTGCTACTAATGATTTTGGAGGATTGTTGATTTCCATTTATTGATATCCTACGACTAATGACTGACCTTTTCGCTGTGAAATTTGTCTTAGTTGAGGGGTTAATTTAAAGTGCCAACTCCGTTTAACTTGTAAAATTCCTGGATTCTGCTATCATGAAAGTATTTACTTCAATGAGTAGGGTTTGTTAATGTTTTGTCAATTTTTTTGAAGTGACATTGGAGATTAATGAAAATTTCAAATTATAAAACTAGCTTATGAAAATTTACTTGTAACTTTTTCAAAATTCTTGACATTCTAACATTCTTTAAGTCTCGGAATACATCTACCCATATTATTTTGTAAATGCGTGATCTTATTTAGAGAACTTCATTATGTATGTCTTTGCTCAACTGTTTCAACCACATTTATGCTACAACACACCATTGACCAAATAGGTATCTTACCGTACTAGTGATGCTTTAGCCTTTAGATGGTCTTCCAGCTAATGGGCTAGGAAAAATCCTAACTAACAACCCAAATATTTTGTGCAATGGCTTAGCTGTAATGATATATGTTGATGATGAGTGTAAGAAGGTGGTTGAACATTTATTAATCTTGCAGTAGATATTAAAATTTCTTTTAATAAATTCCATTCACAATGTTGAGAGATTTGTTCAAATGGAAGTCATGGCTGTTTGGGTTTCTGTGATTGCTTCCTAAATGGTTGGAACAGTCTAATATAAAATATAACATAGTATAAGTGCAGTTATCATCCTCTTCGTAGAGTAGGCTTTGTTGTCTCATCTTGAGCTCTGGTAATGTTTTTGGCCAAATATTTCCACAGAATGTGTAACTGATAGTGTTTCATTTGATGAGATTCAATTGACGGGTGTACTTAGGTGTAATTCATACCTAATTTGGATGGTAAAATAGTTGGATATTTGTAATGGTTTAAATGTGTAAAAATATTGTTTGCTGAGAAAAAGAAAAAGGCTAATCGTGCTTAACCATATTCAGAGTTTAATTTTGCCTTCCAATTTCAAAATCTGTTATGCACAAAGAGATATTTTTGTCAGTAGGTTGTAGCAATATTTGTAACTTCCAGCTAGTTGAGTTATATGGCCATTCCATTTTTCAAGGATGGAAACTCCCTAATATGATGTTTGCAACAAGGCATAGTTTATCTGATGCATGCACATCTATAGGTAATCAGCTGGGGAAGCTCTATGAATCAATTGAGGTAAACCTTTTTATTCTATAGCTTGCCTTCTTAGATTATTGCAAAGCTATTAATTTCTATCAGTGGTAAATTAAATGATAACTTTTTATTGGCAAAAGGATGGCCACATTAAAAAAAAATTCTAAAATCTATATCAGCATTAAAAGTTTTTCTAGATGTTACCATTTTGGTATTATTTGTGGTACTGTTCTCCTTGAACAAAGGAAGCATATGTTTCTTTGGATGTATATTAACTAATGGCTTATTGTCATATTACTAGTATTACCATCTTGCATGCATAAATAGTAGCTAGTTGGTGAGACACTCTTCAAAGACTCTAGATTGTGTTATGGTTAAAGTTGGTGGAAGTCAAACAAAACCAAAATTAACACACAGAGAGAAAGAGAATAGTCATTTGATTTGTAATTGACTATTTGTCCTTGCTCATTACAAATTTATTCTAGTACTTTAATAATAGCATTGTAAAATCTTACACTACATATCTTTGTAGAGCCTATTCTTGTTGTATTAATCTTGTTCACTTAAATATTTCCTTTGACAGTGCTAGTGCATAAATTGCATTTATCTTATTTACCATGATGAAAGGTTTTCCTAGAATGGGTCCATTATCGAACTAGAGCTATATTTCAAATCATGACATGGAGAATAAGACGAAATCTACACAATTATGTTGCAACTTTTAGGCATAAATTAGCTTTTAAAAGAAGTGTTTCTGTCATGAAACTGAACTATATTGTCTGACTTATTTGTATCCGACGTTAGGGGTAATTCTGATGATTGTTTTACTATGGAATACTTGAGAATGGTTAAGTATCTACAATGGTTTCAGGATGCCAAGAAGAAGTTATCTGCAAGAATAAATCCACTGGATAGCAGTCTAAACGAATGTGCTGCTCTAACTAAAAATACAAGGGAGGAGATAATAAAGAATTTAGAATTTATGGTTTTGGCTTGTTGGTCTTTGCTAATTGAGTATATTTTATTTTAGATATCTGTAATACAACGGGAAGCAGGCACAATATCTGGGGATTTTATGTCTGTTCGTGTTGCAGTCCATGTTCTGGTGATTCAATTGCAAGAATTCAGTTCCTTTTTTTTTCTTCAGATTCTTGCTGGCTGTGTAATTTTGTCTGATTTCTTTTCTTCCTTCTCAGGAATCTAAAATAAAAGAAATAGAAGGGAAGCAGGTATTATCATATTTACTGTAAATTTTGTGAATTATTAGATGAAATTTCTCTTGCTTATATTTAATGGGAATGATTTTATTTAATATTGATGATTCAGTAATTATTTCTATCTGCTTAGGTATCCACAACTGAAGGAGTAAATAAGTTGTGTCAAATTGCCTTGAGCTTGGAAAATAGCAGAACCACAGAACGTATTAAGGCATGGGCTGAATTATCTTTATGAACGAATTATATTTGCTTGGCTTGGCTTTAATGTTTAAACTCTGTATCTTCTTTGCAATACTAATATATGAAGTTTTAATTGTATAGGCATCTTCTTCCAGTTCTTCTAGGCCAGCTCTTGAGTTACCACCAGTTTCACCCAACTCCAGGGTAAGAATTTTGTTCCCCAGGCTAATTAATCATTGCATTTATGCTCACAGTAGAACTCTATCAGAAATTAGTGAAAGTATTTGGCTGTTTGCTAGCAAATTTTGTTAAAAATTAATAGGAACACTAGCTAGCTGAAAAATAAATTCACACATATTAAGTTTGCCCAGTATAAGGGTGCATTTTTTTTTCGCCCTTGATTAACTTTGTTACCTGATTTGTACAGGTATTACCATCAACTTCTTCAAGGCTATCTCTAGAGCAACCATCCTTAACACCCTCATCAAGGGTAACCTTTATCATCATCTAAGACATTAATCTAATAAAGATATCTAGAAATAATAGTTCATACTACTACTAGTACCATTTTTTAGCAAGCAAGTATTATCATAGTGTAGCAAAAGGTATGTCGTTCCTACTATTTCTTTATATTGGTGGTCGAGCAAGATTAATCTGTGAAACTAATCGTGGCTATTGTTTTCTGGCAGAAAATGTTTCAACAAGAAAACAAAGGTTAGAGTTCTAGTATCATTACTTTTCTATAAAAAATTAAAAAATAAAAATACACACACAAATCCAGCACCAATAATATATACCATATAAGACAAATAATTTCATTAATTATAATGTCAATTACATATATTTATTGACATGGACCCTAGTTAAACCCTGGTTGAGCGTTTGATCCTTAAGACTCTTCCTTTTCTAGTTGAAAAATGGGTTTTGTGTCAAAAATTTATTAGTAAGCAATTTATTTAAAATCCCACACACAAAAAAAGAAACCAAATAATTTGGCATTACTCTGTTGTTAAGGCTGTTTAAATGAACTTGCAATTTAATCAATTTAACAGATAATGGGACCAAGTGGAAGTGGTAAAACTTCCTTGTTAAGAGCTTCGGCTGGTTTATGGAATAGTAGAACTGGAAAAATCACATACTATGTGAAAGATCAAGAAGATCTGCAGCAACCCATTTGTTTGGATGTAAATACTCCTACAATAAATAAAGCTCATGATGCATACAAAGTACATGGAAAATTCTTAAATAGAATTTTTGGAGCCTTTTTTCTTCCTCAAAGGCCATATATGGTTTTGGGTTCTCTTCGTGAACAATTACTTTATCCAACATGGGTTAATGATGCAGTTCCTATATCAGAAAATACTAAAGCAAGAAGTATGTCATATCTAATTTCTTTTCACGCACCACCTCAATATGTTATTATTTTCTCCTATGTTGACTGCATAATTTTTTTTTTGGGTAATCGATTTTTTTTCTATGCTTTGTCTAATTTCATTTGATTTATTACAATTATTGAGATGAATAATAGTTCTTTTACAGTATTACTACCATCACAATTTTAGTGTGTATGTAGGTCTCACATGGTAGATGTTGAAACCATAATGAGAGAGTATTGGTATATCAAGAATACCATATATGCTCTTGTAGTCATTTGTGGGAGGCTTTCTAATGATTCAAGGTAAGGGGGAAAGTACTGATCTAAAAGGAAAGTTCATTTTAAGTTTGTGTGATGATGGGTAAAATTGATGATGTCATGAAATTAAATGAGAGTTTGAATTCTAATTTTTTTTCCATTTTTCATTACTAAACTAAAAAATTGAAGTATATATTTTAGTGTAGTTACCCTAATATATTTAAATTTGAATTTGATACTTTTGAGCAAGAAATTAGATTAAATCCTATATGGGTAATAAAAAATATGAAATAAATTTTAAAAATAGTGGCAACTAGAGTTGCCACTAAATTTTTTTTTTAAAATTAGGAAAACTTTTAGCGGCGACTATGGTCGCCACTAAAAATGCTTTTTGTGGCGATAAATAAGATTGTCACAAAAAAAGATTGCTGACAAGGCTTTAGTGGCGACCATTGTCGCCACTAAAACCATAAAAATTAGTGGCGATATCGTTGCCACTAAAAAGAATTAGTGGCAACATCGTTGTCACTAAAACTAATTAGTGACGACAATAGGTCGCCACTAATTATAACATTTTTTTACTACTAATTGACAAGCTTTTAGTGGCGATTTAGGTGTCACTAATTGTCATTTTTAGTGGCGACTTCTTTTGTCGCCACTAAAACTTTTTGTGACAGTTGTATTTGTGGTAACTTGGTGACGACTTTTTGTCGCTACTATAAATTTTCAGTGGCGACTTTGGCTATTTTTAGCGGCGACTTTTGTCGCCAATAAAGATCTTTTTTTTGTAGTGAATGTTGGTTCCATCAATTTGACCTTTAAAAGATAATTTTTATAAAATGAATATATGTATAAATCTTTTAAAAGATGCATCAAGAGAGAATCACATTGATGTATATTCAAAAAAGTTAAACTCATCTAATAATAATTACTTTTTAAAAACTAAATTAATGGAACAAACATACTTTTAAGATTATCATTCTCCAATAACGTTGGACAATGGTAAAAGTGGCAGTGGGTTTATTGGTCTCTGGGGCAATGGAAGGCCGTGAGTGTCATAAAATTTGATGTACCCACACACCAGCGGTCTGATGCAGAAAACAAACCACGAGGCCAGGGAAGGAAGGAATCTATTAACTTATCCAATATTCAGCTCTGTGGCCGATTTCCACTAGCATGTCCCCCGCCTGATTTTATCGGACAATAATTTCTCTAGGCCCATTGACCTCAATTCCGCGCCTTTGGTATGAAGATGAAAAATACTGCATTAAGTTTTTGTAATATTTATTATATTTTTATAATTATTATTTAATAAGTTTATTTTTATTATTTTTTAAAAATAAAGACACGAGATTATTTTATTTTATTTTTTATTCTGTATATTAAATGAGTTTTAATCTAACTTGTGATTTTTTTTTTTAAAAAAATACTCGTCTAGTAGTAGCATGGAGTTCTGGCTACGACTACTAGTAGCATGGAGTTCTGGCTACGACTACTAGTAGCATATGTCAGGCAATGACAAAACTCAGAATTCTCATAGTACTGGCCACTGGGTCCTCCATCCTTTATGTACTTGCTCTGATGCCGTCGCTGACTTGACTCCGACGTTGCAGAAAGATGCTGGTGAAGGTATACTCGTCGTTGGACAAAAAATAAAAATGAAGGTATACTAGTCAATATACTTATGTGCCGAAGATAATGAACTAACGGGGAAGGAATGAAGGTATACTAGATCTGATTTGTTGAGAATTTGCCACATTTTCATCTTTATTTAGAGTCGGTTTGGTTCAATAAATTATTAATAATGTAATTGTAACAAAATGTTAAAATATAAAATATTATATTATTTATATTTAACATGACATCAAAATTAAATAAGAATTCTTTTAAAACTAATGTCATTTATGAGCTACGGTACTTTCGTTATTGTAATTAATGGAGTTAAGTGTATATATGTATATATATGATATTAAATTTTTTAAAAAAATGAAAGACAATATTATATCAAAATAAACTTTTATATTTAAGTAAAATTTCAAAGATTGCATAAATTTTTGCCTATAGTTACAAATGAAATATAGAGTGACAAAATTTATTCTATTTATTATTTAGAATAGTTATATTTTTGTATGATATTATAAAATTATACCCAAAAAAGATTAGCATTTTGTTCAATTTGATGATATCTAAAATTGAAAAATGATTTTTTTTTAAATAGTCATATGAGATTTCTTGTAAGATAATAAAAAAGTTTTCAAACGAGTTATACATTAACTTTGCCGCTACCATTATAATCATTTTATTTGTAAAATAATTATTCAAAATTATAATCTTCCCGTAGCACGTAGTTTTGGGTACTACCCCTAGTATCCCCATTCAAGAAATGCCACGGAAATTACTTCCCCATCTGCCACACGCACGCACAATTCATTACACTCTGCACCTCTTGTGGATTACATGTACATACCAGCTTCGCCCATGTGGGATCCGTATCCCCATTCACCACGCAGTATGAACCCTGCGAGATGAGCAACCATGAAATGTAATAAATGGAATAAATCTTTAATTTTATTGAAATTATATAAATTTTATTTATTTATTTATTTTTAAATATATTTTTAATATAATTTTAATTTATTTAATAAAATATCATCAATTAATTTAAATAGAAGAAGGTTAATTAATCATATATTTAGATTAATTTAAAATATTTTAGTAAAAAAATTTAAAATTAAATTAAATTAAGCTTAATTTCTTATTTTAAAAGAAATTTATATATATTTTAAAAATAAAAAAAAAACTTATCTAATTTATTCTAATATATAAATGAACTTTATTAAAGAAGTTTCAAAGTATCGGACACATGTCATGCCGTAACTAGCAAGGAGTTTTGATGCTGAAAAAGTAACTAGCTGGCTGGAAGATAGAGTTATTAAAGACGCCACATTTGAGTTTAGGAAATAAATCCTCTAACTTAGTACCAAAGAATTTTGGCCCCAAACGCTAAATGAGTTGAAACTTGTGTGGTCACATTTATTGCACCTAATACATGTCTAAGTAATAAAAAACAAATTCTTAATCATAATGATATGGGGTCAATCTCTTTGATTTTCGTTTCCCATCACACATCAATCCTTGTCATATTTGGGGGTCAACCTCTTCACGTTCCCTTTTCTATCACACACCAATCCCTGTCTTTCTCACCCGCCCTTTGCTTCCATCTTTTCTATGTCTTTCATCTTGTCTTTTTACATTTGGGGGTCAACCTCTTTACCTTTCCTTTTCTATCACACACCAATCCTTGTCTTTGTCACCTGCCCTTTGCTGTTCCGTCTTTTCTATGTCTTTCATCTTGTCTGTTTATATTTGGGGGTCAATCTTCTTCCTATAATACAAAAATTCCTTGTAGGTTTGCCTTTGTATGGTATATTGCGTGGACAGCCAGTCGAACGAAAATTTCTTTGCAGCCCAAATAATAAATTTAAAAAGGACTAAACTTTAAAATAGTTAAATTTTAAGTATTAATTTTTAGGCTTTATAACATAATTATGATGTGTAGAAAAATATTTTAAAAACTTAATGATCTGATGTGAATTTTAGCTAATTGTATAATGTTATAGAGTAAAGTATATTGATTTCTTTTGAATTTTGTTAAAATTAAATATTTTTTTCTATTTTCAAAACATATATAGATTTTTCTTAAAAAGAAATGTGCTACCCTTTAGCCTAATTTTATTTTTTTCACTAAAATATCCTATATTAGCCTAAATACACACATATATAAATATATGTATATATGTGTGTGTATATATTTTAACTAAATTAACCTTAACCTTCCTTCAATTCAAGGCTGTATTAAATATAATAAAAATAAAATATACTCTTTTCATTTTTAATTATGCATATTTGGATGGCCTCTATTTCTTGCAAAGAAAAAAAAAACCCAATATATATGTTTAATTTAATAGAGAGAATTTTAGGTTAAACAAAAACAATAAACTTAGGCTAAAGTACATGTTTTGAAATTACAAAGAAGATCTATATAATTTTAACAGAATTAGAGAAAATTTATGTAATTTACTCAATATTATATACTTTGATTAAAATATATAACAATAAATACCTAAATAACTGTTTTAGGTTTTTTATCCCTTTTTTTTATAACCAAAATGGGAGGGAGAGATGGCGCTCCCAATTCCTGATAGGGGTTGACCAGGCGTGAGCTTGGGGTTGTAGAGTACCACGGTCAAAACCCCAGGCCAGCCTCCAGAACCCGAAGGAGTGGGAGATATCTCCACGATCAAGTGTCACTAAGTAAGACTTAAGTGTATATGAAGGGGATCAAACCCGCAACTCAGAGGCTACAAGAATGGTTCTCATACCACTTGCGCTGACCTGCATTGGTGTTTTTTATCCCTTTTAATACATGAGAAAAAAGTTACATAATAACAATATCAAATGTAATGCAGATTCTTTGCAATTGGGAGAAAAAGTAGCAAGTGTTGCTATAATATAGTTTGAACCTTCTAAATTTAATATGAATGCTCTATGTTGTTTTTTGTTTTAAATTCAATAAAACATAAAATAAAAAAATTAATTATAAACTTAAAAAAGATAATGATTAATGATTAAAACTAATAAAAATCTAAATTATTCAAATGAAATTTCGACGTTATAAACAACAATCCTTTTGATACTTGAAAAATGTTTGTTTCATTACTTTAATCTTTAAAAGATATTTTTTTATAAATTGAATATAAATATTTTAAAAATACATCAAGAGAGGATTGAATTTATGTATTTGTTAAAATCTAAACTCATTTAACAATAATTATGTTTTTAAAAGCTAGATTAATGAAGGAAACACATTTCAAGATTATAATTCTTCAATAACATTAAAAAATGATAAAAGTAGTTGTGGATTCCTTAGTTGCCGAGGTAATTGAAAGAGATTACATCAATAATAAAATCTGGAGCCCAATGAATCACCAAAAGATCATTATTTAATTATATTTGGATTCAAGAAAATAAAAAAGATAAATAAAATTTTAATTTTAACATTTTTATTTAAATTTAAAATTTTTTCTTTATTTCTTATCCACTCTACAAGCATAATAGACTTTGTACAAAGTGCAAATTGTAATTTAATCTCCATTATTTATTTAACTTACTAAATGATCCAACGAATGAGAATTAGCAAGAACATATATGACTCGATCGATTACTTTGGTGAATCAGATTCATCCAATTTCAACGAGTATGGTATTATTACATGACAAGTCGAACCTCCAATTTTCCTGTGTTAAAGAAATAAGACGGAATATTTGGGAAACTTGGTGGACAGAGGGGAGAAATCATATTTATTATAATTTCATAATTATTACTTAACAATATTTATTTATTAAAAATAAGAGCACAGGAATCATTTTCATATTCAAGATTATTTTTTTATTCCCTCTTTTAAAATATGTTTTTTGGTCATTTTGTGTATTAAACAAGTCTAACTTCTTTTTAATACCCAAAAAATATAAAAGGAAATTAAATGTATTTTAAATAATTTAAAATTTAATTAAAGAAAGAAATTTGAGTATGTAAAGTGATCATTTGTAGATTTCATATAATTTAAATGTCCAAAAATCATGCCTTAATTGATACTTTCAAAAAAAAAAAAAACTTGAGGAATAGGGATCCTTCTTAAACCTCAGTCACATCTAGAAATTTTGCTTTTCGTTGAACTCGCCTACTTATGAATTAGGAGAAGAGGAATTATGGTTTTGATAGTTGAAATCACTAGTCTGGACCTTTAGAATTTTTATTATATAGTATTTTAGAGTTTTAAGAGAGAAGAAAGAAAAAAGGGAACAGAAGAAAAAAAGATAAAATATACTCCTTACATATTTACCTTTTTTTTGTATCACTCTCTCTTAAAATTCTATAAAAAATTACAATAAAAAATTCTAAAGATTTCTTATATAGCACCCACACAACTCCCACTCTTATTATCCATCATTTTTTTTATTGATTAAATGATCTAATTTTTAAAATTTTATCTATAAGAATGGTGAAATTTTATTTATTGCATACATAATTTCATCTTATTTTAAAATAAACTGTTCAAGGAATAAAGTATAGAATTTTAAATTATTGTGTTATTTTTTATGAAAAGAAACATTCTAGGGACTAGCTTGAAAAGAGGTTACGTCAATAATATAATATCGGGTCTAATGAATCACCAAACAATTATTATTTAGTGTATATTTGGAATAAAAGAAAAAAAAAGATAAGTAAAATTTTAATTTTAACAGTTTTTATTTAAATAAAAAAATTTATTTTTTAATTTATCGTCCATTCTCCAAACATATTAAACTTTGTACGGTACAGCAAATCGCAATTTAATCTCTAGTTCTAATTTGGCGTTTATTATCTCCCACTTTGCCAGTCAGATTGTGATGCACTGGGTGTCTATTATTCTTCTTTGAGACTTCTGATTTTGATCCTTGAAAAAAAAAGTTCAACAAGTAAGGGAAACACTATTCTTTCAACCAAAATAACAACAATCCTTTTTATTCTTGAAAAATGTTGGTTCCATCAACTTAATCTTTAAAAGATAACTTTTATAAAATGAATATATAAAAATATTTTAAAAGATACATCAAATAGAGAATCACATTGATGTATATTCAAAAAATTTAAACTCATGTAATAATAATGACTTTTTAAAAACTAAATTAATTAGACAAACATACTTTTAAGATTATCATTCTCCAATAAACATCAAACAATGGCACAAGTGGCTTTGGGGTTCTATAGCCCAATTGAATTATGACACAACTAGTTTCAATTTTATCGGAGAGTAAGATTATTCAAGTAAATTAATCTTTGTTAACATAACAATTCCTTATCTAATAGAGTAATTAATTTTACATGCAAAGTTATCATCATGCTAAGCCAATCACTTGGTTGTTTCTGTACACAGTTATATATTCCTTATACAAAATATTTAAGAAAAAAGACTTATAAATGTTAATTATTTTTTAAAATTCATACTCTGTAAATTTAAATTATTCACCCTCACTTTGTTAATATTTTGTAAATCCCACACTGATAAGAATCTATTGTGCTAGTGCATATAAATCAACGAGAGCAGGCATGCTGGGTTTTGTAAATGTCCTAACTCAAATTGGGAGGGACTTGGATCTTTTTTAAATTTAAATTGTTTAGATTTAATTTGGATGGTCTAAATTTAATATTTAATATTTTTAATTTTTTAATTTAAATTATTATTATTTTTAAATTTAAATTATTCAATTTTGATTTGAATGATTGAAATCAAGATGAGCAAGATGAATACGAAAAAGATGAAGAGGTGATTTGGTTTCGATTGGAAGCCTTTCTATCAGAGAGGGGTTCTCAAATGTCATATTATAAGACGCGTCATTTACCAGAAGGGCATTCAAATGGTTTTGAAAGGCGTCACGGGGTATACGAATACTATATAAGTGGAAATCAGAAGGGCATTCCAATGTCTCATAAGACGTGTCTCCTAGTCTAGGGCCGGGTTCATTAAAAAAAATAATTTTTTGAATCTAACCTGAACCAGTCAAAAACAGATTTAGTCATTTTTTTAAAAAAAAATTAAAATTTGTATTTTATTTTATTTTTTAATTTTAAATACTAAATATATATATATTTTATTATTTATTAGGTTCATTTTTTTTTGACAAAGAATTTAAACCACTTAAAATATACATGGGATAATAAAACATCTTAAAATAATAATTTTTTAATAATATTATTGATTATTAATTTATTTTGTAAGAATAATTTATTCTTAATAATATACCATACAACAAATGAGAGTAAAAAAAATAATAATCATATATGTTACATAATTTTTTTATACTTATATCAATAGTTATAAATAATTTTTTAATAATATTATTTATTAATAATATATAAAAAATAATTATAATACAGGTTGAATTTTTAAAAAAAGTGTAAATTTTACCCATTTTATATTCAATTTAAAAAAAAAAAGGCCCATTTTTTACCAAACCTTTTTTTGGTTTATATTCATTTTTTTGGCTTCGACTCATTGGGTGAGGTGAATTTTTTGACCCATGATTAAGTCTACTCTTAGTAGATCATCAAATAAAATAAACGGATAAATTTAGGTGATATGTACATGCAACACGCAAGAGGTGTAATTGTTTATACCTTTGCTATCCTATTTTTTAATTAAAACATGATAAATTTATATTTTTTAATAATATTATAACAAGTATATAGTTTAATTGAGAAATTATATAATTTTTTTATAAAAATCATATATTTGTTATGATATTATTAAAAAATTATACACTTATCATATTTTAAATAAAAATCTAATATTAAACTATAATGACAAAATTTAATATCATATCCATTCAAACTTTGAAAAATTGAAGGGAGGCATTTGATTAACGAATCCAACTTAGCTCTACCTATGCTTTGCTGGAACGTACAATATAGGAAACAAAGTTCTTCTTATATATTAGAATAAATTATATGAATTTATCATTTAATTTTAAAAATATATATGAATTTCTTTTAAAATAAAAAGTTATGTTATATTTTGATTAAAATATTTTTAATTAACCTAAATATATGATTAATTAGTCTTTCTATATTTAAATTAATGAAGAATATTTTAATAAAATAAATAAAAATAAAAATAAAAATATGTTTTGAAAATAAATAAAAAATTTATATAATTTTAACAAAATTAAAGCTTTATTCCATTTACGAAGCTGATATGTACATGCAACACGCGAGAGGTGCACAGGTTACTAAATGATACGTGTGGCATATCTTGATTGGTAATACTAGCACTAGCATGCACCACTTTATCCTGCCGGAGTAATGTTTTATTCCCATCAAGCTGCCTTCGGTATAAACATGAACACTAGAGTGACGTGTAGTTAAACAAATGCTTGCATATCGTCCACAAATTCATCAAGAGTAGTCCTGGCTGACTCTAACGAGAACCAGAAAAATTTGAGTTGTGTAAGGACTTGGAAGCTTCCTCTGCTCATCATAAAGACTTACTTTTCTTTAGATAGAGGGAGCCCAATATTAGTGTACACAAATCCAACAAGAGAGACTGCAAATAAAAAAAAAAGGTAAAGTTTCACTTTATTCAAACTAATTTTTTTCGTGCAACTCTTAACTCTTAAGTTTTCTGGAAAAATCAAGTTGTGAAGGACTTGAAAGCTTCCTCTGTGGACTATAAAGACTTTTTTTTTTCTTTTTTGTTTTTTCCTAGAAAGAGGGAGGCCAATACAAGCGCACAAATTCAAGGAGAAGGAGAAAGAGAGGGAGAGTTCAATTGGTAATGACTCTAATGTCAATTGACTATGTCGGCTAACTAAAGCCAAATTTCAAAACCACAGCTCATCAACTCCTACTTTGTTTTTTTTTTTTTTTTTTGTTTGGAGGGGTGTTTACGAGCAAAGGTATATATTGACATGTACTTCTCTGAACCTTGAGTTTGATTTGCCATTTTATTTAAAAAATAATTAGTTTGATCCATTGTCAAACTTCATGTTTTAGCCTAGACTGCGAGGTTATGCTAGGTGGTGAGTAGCTAAGTATGAATAAATTGATATCAATAAGCCAAAGTAAAATTTGAAAATTATTTTTTACTTATTTTTTATTTTTTGAAATTATAGCTAATTTAGATCATTTAAAGGAATTAGGAATTTCTATGATATAAATGGAAATTGATAGAAATTCGGGCTTGAATCTACATATTTTTATCTTTATTAAAATAATTTAAAAAATACTTAATTATTTTTAATTAAAAATAAGTAGTTATTTTCTTCTTCTTTTTTAGTTTTTTCCTACATAAATATTTTTTTATTCCTACATCATCTATTATTATTTATTAAGAAATTTTATATTTCTAAATTTTTGTTCATTTACACTGATAATTTTTTTTAGTTTCAAAATTTTTTAACACTTTTTTTAAATTACATATTTCTTTCAAATAATTATTTACCCAACAAAATAACTATGCTACAAATCAATTATGTATTTACATTTAGTATGTTGCATTTTTTATATTATATTACATTAAAAATTTATTTTATATTCTTTTATGAAACTTGAAGAAAAACTAGTAAAATTTTAAAACCTAAGGATACATTAAATAATGATTGTTTGGTGATTCTCACTTTGATGTTCACGAATCAAGATCAGAAGTTTCAAAGTATACGTGTCATGCCATGGCCGCTGGGTTCATGCGTGTGTGGGGACATGGATCTCACAAGTGCGAAGCTCATATGTAACCCAAAAAGTGCAGTGTAATAAAACCGAGCTGATTATGAATATTGTGTTTTTATTTTATTATTTTGGTATAATTTTATAATATCACACTAAATATAATTATTTTAAATATTACATGGATTAAATTTCATCACTCAATATTTCGTTTGTTTATTTTGATTTAATATTATCTTTAAAATTTTAAAAAGATTTTAACATTATATATATATATATATTAATTCCGTTAATTACAGTGAAAAAAGTATATGGCTCATAAATAGTACATATTGTCAAAAAATCAAATCCAAAACACCAAAACCAATTGGGGCGGAGAGAAAGTGGAAGAGTGCAGCCAAAAGTGTGTGGGGGTGACAAGGGGGACAAGGACGTACAATGCGGGGGATGAGGGGGACAATTAAATTGAATATTGTTCTTAAAATAATTCTAAACTATTATATAAATAATATATAATAGGATGTAAGTTTTATTTGAAAATTAAGTAATTATATTAAATTTAAGTTAATATACTTTATATTGATCAAATACTATTAAATATTTATTATATTATAAAAATAATAAATATAAAGTGATCAGATTACAAAACGCATAATTATGATATATTTTTTTGTTGTAAGAATATTAGTATAACCTATATTTTAATTTAAAAGGAGAATAGAAATAAAATTATATAATTTAAGTATTTTTTAGGAATAAAAAAATAAAAAAGTGCCCTAACAATAATGATAAGTGTTATAATAAAATACACAAACTAGGTCCCAAATGATAGACCGAAGGAAATAGTCACTCCAGACCCACAAGGTCCCACAAACGCATGCAAAATGTCACATGACAAAGGTAAGGATGTAAATGAAAATAAAAAAAAAAGAGATAATTTTATGAGTAAAATATAATTCTTATGTTTTTATTTTAAAAAAATAATGATTATAAAAATATAATAGATATTACATAAATTTTTTCATAATAGTACCAAACATTACAAAGTTGTATCACTAAAAAAATGTTAATATTCATGAAAAATATTAAATTAAAAATAAGAAAATTATATTAAAAGACATTAAATTATTGTTTCACTCCTCATAATTTTTCTTAATTTTTATTTAATCCAATAATTTAAAATTTTATAAATAGATTGCTATTACTTTAAACAATTTTAATTTAATTTCTGCTATTTTAATTTTTGTTTATATATTATTAATTTTTATTGATGTGATTAGTTATATATTATCTAATATTAATGTATATGATTCAAACCAATTCATCCCAACTTAATATAAATTGCATCATATGTCATATATTGACAACAGTTTAATAGTAAAAATTAAAATAAAAATTTTAAAACGCTAAAATTACAATTATATATTTTTTAACTATATATAATTAAATAAAATTATAGGAACCAACATAATAATGCATCATTAAATATAAAAAAAATTTCAAGAATAAATTTTAAAAAAATTCTTAATATATTTGTTAGAAGTATTATTATTTGTGGGTTTATAATAATTGAATAATTTTTGTTTTCTAAATATGAATTGACTTAATCATTTTTTAAAAAACAAGTGTTTTAAGTGATACTAAATATAATTTTTTGTTGTGAAAAAATAACAAAAAACTAAAGTTTCTTGTTTAAAATAAATGATTAAATTTATGTATAATTATTTATACCTCTCTTATTTATATTTTTTAATTAAAATATGATAAATATATACTTTTTTAATAATATTATGAGAAATTTATAATTTAATTAAAAAATTATATAATATTTTATAACAATTATATATTTATTATAATATTATTAGACAACTATAACCTTATCATATTTTTAGTTTAGAAATTAAGAAAGTTAGGTGTGAGCCACTAATGTAGTGAAGTACAGAACATGCGCGGCAAGTATAAGAAAGTATGGGAATATATATATATATATATATATAATATCGAAGAAAAAGGGTTGATGTGTGATAGGACAGGAAATTTAAAGAGATTGACCCCCATATCATTAGGATTAAGAGTTTATTTTTTATTAGTTGCAGTTAATTTGAACATACAAGCTTCGACCCATTTAGTGTTTGGAGCCAAAATTCTTTGGTACCAAGTTACAGGCTTTATTTCCTAAATTCAAATGTGGCAACTTTAATCACTCAATCTCCCAGTCAGCTAGTTCTAAAGTTTTTCAGCCTCAAAACCACCCACCAGCTACTGCATGGCATGACTCCGATAGTTTGAAACTTCTTTAATAAAGTTCTTCTTATATATTAGAATAAATTACATAAGTTTTTATTTATTTTTAAAATATGCATGGACCCCTTTTAAAGTAAAAAATTATCTTATATTTTATTTTAATTTCAAAATTTTTTGACTAAAATATTTTTAATTAACCTAAATATATGATTAATTAAACTTTCTCTGTTGAAATTAATTGAGGATATTTTAATAAAATAAATCAAAATTAAACTGAAATATATATTTTTTAAAAATAAAAATTTTATATAATTTTAACAAAATTAAATATTTGTTCCATTTATTGCATTTGATGGTTGCTCATCTCGCTGTGTTTATACGCGCGTGGGGAATGGGGATATGGATCCCACATGTGCGAATGTAAATGTAACATGCAAGAGGTGCACAGTGTAATGAATGATATGTGCGTGTGGCAAATGGGCAAGTAATTTCCGTGGCATTTCTTGAATGCTACTACCACAATAATATTAGAAAGTCTACAATAATAATAGAAAGTCTTGTCTCACAAGGGGGGGGGGGGGGGGGGGTTACGAGCAAAGGTGGTTACATGTTGACATGTACTGTCCTGAATCTTGAGTCTGATTTGCCATTTTATTTTAAAAATGTTTAGGACTGACCCTGCACGGATTAAAAAAATTTAAGTGGGTCTCATATGCAAAAAATTATTAAAAAAAATATAAGTGAACAATATATATATATACAAACATGCAGGAAGATAAACAATAAATTAATATGTATTATGTTTTAGCCTAGACTGAGAGGCTATATTAAGTGGTGAGTGGTTAAATATGAATAAATTGATATCAACGAGCCAAAGTAAAATTTGAAAATTATTTTTTACGTATTTTTAATTTTTTAAAATTATAGTTAATTTAGATCATTTAAAGGAATTTCTATGATATAAATAAAAAATTAATAAGAATTTAGACTTGAATCTATATGTTTTTATTTTTATTAAAATAATTTTAAAAATACTTAATTATTTTTAATTAAAAAGTAGTTATTTTCTTTTCCTTTTTAAGTTTTGCCCACAAAAATATTTTTAATTCCCACATCTTCTATTATTATTTGTTAAAAAATTTTATATTTTTAAATTTTCGTTCATTTACACTAATAATTTTTTTAGTTTCAAAATTTATTAACAATTTTTTTTTAAATTACATATTTCTTTTACATAATTATTTACCAAACAGAATAAAAGTACAAAATTACTTTTTTTATGACAAAAACACTTTACTTTTAATTTAATAGGTTGTACGATATATCTTATATTAATTAAATACATATTAAATATTTTTTATATTATAATAGGTATAATTATGATATATTTTTTGTTGTATGAAAATTAGTGAGACTTATATTTTAATTTAAAAGGATGATAGAAAAGGAAAACAAAAGGAGAAAAAAAACCCTAATAATGATAAGTATAATAATAAAATACATAAATGAGGTCTCAAATATGCGCTAAAAGATGGATTTTAACACCAAGCATGCACAAAGTAATTTTTTAAAAAAAAAATTAATTAAAATTTTTATATTTTGTTATCAGATTTTTTAATAATAATATAATAAATATATGATTTTAATAACTCAATATTGCATAATTGAATTATTTAAAAATTTATACATATCATATTTTGTTAAAAATTTTAATAGCAAAAATGTAAAATAATTATATCTAAATCTAATCATCCTCTTTTATGTTGATTAAGCTCTTTAATCTTAACGCTCTTGAATTATTTAGATTTTACTTCTCAAAGTTTGCTTTGATTGCAGGTGACGTGCATAGGTAACAATTGCTCTATGTTATATATTTTGCTCTCGGTTGCTTACAACTTATACACGCACTTAAAATTCTTTATATTTCACAAGCTTGGTACCATATATCCTTCAAAAATCTTAACCATTTATTTTTCTAGAAATTTTTCTTTTGAATTATAATTCTTCAATAACTTTAAACAATGACAGAAGTGGCTGCGACGTCCTTCGCCCCAGCAGTGGTGATCCAAGACCATATATACCTTTTGAACCAATTGAAGTATCCCACCCACGAATGGTATAATAAAAATAAAAGACTTTTTAGACAAACATGAAATGGATAGAAACAGTAATACCAAATTTGCAACACAAATGAACAAAAGGGTATCATTGTCACAGCCAAATTGAGAACAATAAGTAAGAAATATGAACTTAAGTCGAAAGCGGTGGGAGGGAAGGTATAGTGGCGGGGTATTGCGCAGGTTGGTGATGACGCATGTGCGGTTTATTAAAAAGTAATGATATTATGAAGTCTAACTAAGGTTATCATAAATTTTAATAGTGATATAAAAAATATTAAATATATAATAATATTTTGTTTATAATTTTATGTATCATTGCTTAAAATATTAAGATGTTTAATAAGTAATAACTCTTAATTGTGTGATTAATAAATATAATTATAAATAAATAAAATATTGTTTTATATTTAATAATTATTATGTCCTATATAACAAAATGATAGACCTAAAATCATAAGATTATCAATGAATGCTTGTTATAGGATTATTAAATAAAAAACGCACCCAGGCTTTGGTTAAAATAATTTCAAAATTATTCAAGAGCTTGGTTGGGAGGCTACGATCGATCAAAACACATGGGCAGGACTACATCTTTTAAAGCAGAGTTATGAGGAGTATTTGACGGCCTTACCCTGTCACAGGGCAAGATCTTGATAATTCTTTAAAAAAAAAAAAAAGAACTTAGGGTTTGGATAAGTTGGAGAAAGAGAAAGTTTTTGAGTATTCTGCTTACATTTATATCATTAACAATTCATTGGATCAAATAGGCTATAAATAAAGATGAAAACGTGGCAAATTTTCAACAAATCAGATCTAAATCAATCCCTGCCGTTGCTCTTTTATGTCGCACTTCAATCCTTACCGTTACTTCATTTTCTTCGTCATGTAAGTATATTGACTATGCTTCATTTTTATTTTTTGTCCAAAGACTAATTGTTTTGTAATGGCGTAGTCCGCGATAGCATCAGAGCAAGAACATGTAAGGGGTAAGAGAGAGAGAGAGAGAGAGAGAGAGAGAGAGAGACGGAGAGAGTAGTATAGGACGGAGGACGCGGTGGCCAATACTATGGGCTACTTGGCTGAATATTTGCCATCTGGAATTCTGGGTTTTGTCATTGCCTGACATATGCTACTCGCAATGGTACCCAAAATTCCATGCTACTAGATGAGGAAATTTTTTTATTTTAAAAATATTAGAACTCATTTTAAAAAATAGAATAAAAATAATATGAAAGAAAAAAAATAATCTCATGTCTTTATTTAAAAAAATAAGTGAAAAAATTAATATTAAATAATAATTATAAAAAAATAATAAATATAAAAAAAACATGATAGAATCTTTTTCATCCGCGGACCAAACGGCATGAGTCGAGGACGCAGAATTGAGGTGAAGGGGTCCAGAGAAATTATTGTTTGATAAAATCTAGCGTTGGACATGCTAGTGGAAATTGGCCCACAAAGCTGGATATTTGATAATAAACAGATTCCAATGACTCTATTTTTCCTACCTTACTTGGATCTTTCCTGCCAAATTTCTCGTTCCAAGTTCAAACCAATCAATCCTAAAAGCGTGGGGAAGGAGGTGAGGGAGAGGTAAGGCAAGACAGGGTAAGAGAAAGCTGATCTCCTTCCGTTCAAAAACTCCTTGATATTCAAAGGATAAGGGAGGGCCTGGTCTCTAAAAATTCCCCGAGATTCATCGCTTTGGGCAAAGATGCATGACGTGGAGTAATAGAACACACTTTGGTAGAATGCAAAAAGAAAAAAAAGGAAAACAAATAAAGAGAAAAAAGAAAGAAGAATAATAGACACCCAATGCATCACAATCTGACCAGCAAAGTGGGAGATAATAAAGACCAAATTAGAACTAGAGATTAATAGGTTTGGAGAATGGACGATAAATAAAGAAAAGAAAATTTTAAATTTCTATAAAAACTGTTAAAATTAAAAGTTTACTTATCTTTGTCCTTTTTATTCCAAGTACCCGCGAACTAATAATCGTTTGATGATTCATTAGACACCAGATTATGTTATTGACGTAACCTCTTTTCAAGTTAGTCACTAAAATGTTTCTTTTCATAAAAAAAATAACTCAGTAATTTAAAACTCTATACTTTATTCCTTGAACACTTTATTTTCAAAATAAGATGAAATTATGTATGCAACAAAAAAATTTTACCATTCTTATAGATAAAAATTTAAAAATCAGATCATTTAATCAATAAAAAGAAATGATGTATTATAAGGGTGGGGACTGTGTGGGTTCTATATAAGAATTCTCTAAAATTTTTTATAGTAATTTTTTGTAGAATTTTAAAAGAGAGTGATATAAAAAATGTTAATATGTAAGGAGTCTATTTTATCTTTTTTTCTTCTATTTCCCCTTTTCTTTCTTCTCTGTTAAAACTCTAAAATACTACATAATAAAAACTCTAAAGGTCCAGATTGGTGATTTCTACTATCAAAATCATAGTTCCTCTCAATCTCCTGATTCATAAGTCGGCGAGTTCAACAAAAAGGAAAATTTAGTGTGATGCATTTTTAATTTAAAATAAAGAGAATATAATTTTTTTGAAACAGAAGAATAGATTGTACAATTTAAATATTCCTTAGGAGTGAGAGAAAAATAATGTACTATAATAATAATGATAACATAATAGTAATCTAAGATGACAATAAAATAATCTAATATGAGAACTGATATATTTTTTTGCGATGTGATAAAAATCACATTAGCACGGTTAGAAAACGTCTAAATATTAATAACGTAATGCCTAACGCCGTTAGAAATTGTTTGGTGGGAGAGTTTTGGTAACGACGTGATTGCATTATGCACTTTAAAATAATATTTTTAAAATTAAATTAGTCATTAAATTAATAAAATAATTAATTTATAATTTTATAAATTTAATTATAATTAAATCATAATTGAATTGATACAAATTATATATATATATATTATTTTATATATTAAAAATTTAAGATAATAAATAAATATTAATAAAATTTATTTAAAAATATATTATAATTAATTATATATAAAAATAAATTAAATATGACATAATATTTAATATTTAATTTGTTTAAAATATATTTATATAATTTTAATAATATAAATTTTTATTTTTATTTCTTATCTATTATATTAAATCTTTACGATATCAATAAGAGAAAGAATAATGATAATTTTGTCCTTATCCCCTGTTTGTCACCCAATTGAAAAAAAAAAAAAAAAAGGGGGCTTTGGAACGTCACTTCAGAAGTGAGGAGAGAGAAAGAGATATTAACTGAAGTGCCACCAGCGGATCCAACCCGCTTTGGGACTTAAGGGAGGCCCGTTTGACTGCGAAGGCGCGAAGAAGTTGCCAGGCACCTTCCCATTCCTTCATTTATAGATGGAGGCCTGAGCTGTGACAATTCCCCATCCCTCTCTTTCCTTCGCTACCTTATAAACGGAGGCCTGAGCTGTGACAATTCCCCATCCCTCTCTTTCCTTTGCTACCTTATAAACGGAGGCCTGAGCTGTGACAATTACTTTATAAACGGAGGCCTGAGCTATGACAATTCCCCATCCCTCTCTTTCCTTCGCTACCTTATAAACGGAGGCCTGAGCTGTGACAGTTCCCCATCCCTCTCCTTCCTTTGCTACCTTATAAACGGAGGCTTGAGCTGTGACAATTCCCCATCCCTCTCTTTCCTTTGCTACCTTATAAACGGAGGCCTGAGCTGTGACAATTCTTCATCCCTCTCTTTTCTTTGCTACCTTATAAACGGAGGCCTGAGCCGTGACAATTCCCCATCCCTCTCTTTCCTTTGCTACCTTATAAACGGAGGCCTGAGCCGTGACAATTCCCCATCCCTCTCTTTCCTTCGCTACCTTATAAACGGAGGCCTGAGCTCCTTTGCTACCTTATAAACGGAGGCTTGAGCTGTGACAATTCCCCATCCCTCTCTTTCCTTGGCTACCTTATAAACGGAGGCCTGAGCTCCTTTGCTACCTTATAAACGGAGGCTTGAGCTGTGACAATTCCCCATCCCTCTCTTTCCTTCGCTACCTTATAAACGGAGGCCTGAGCTGTGACAGTTCCCCATCCCTCTCCTTCCTTTGCTACCTTATAAACGGAGGCTTGAGCTGTGACAATTCCCCATCCCTCTCTTTCCTTTGCTACCTTATAAACGGAGGCCTGAGCTGTGACAATTACCTTATAAACGGAGGCCTGAGCTGTGACAATTCCCCATCCCTCTCTTTTCTTTGCTACCTTATAACGGAGGCCTGAGCCGTGACAATTCCCCATCCCTCTCTTTCCTTTGCTACCTTATAAACGGAGGCCTGAGCCGTGACAATTCCCCATCCCTCTCTTTCCTTTGCTACCTTATAAACTGAGCTGTGACAATTCCCCATCCCTCTCTTTCTTTTTCTACCTTATAAACGGAGGCCTGAGCTGTGACAATTCCTCAGGATTTATCTCAGTAAAGAAAACATTTTTTTTTTTTTAACTTTTCTCTTCCCTCCCTTTTCCCTCCACTTTACACGTGCTAAAAGATGTCCCCTTCATTGCACAAAATAATTGCCTTCCTGATTGCAGTTATACTTGCTATGCTGCAAATTGTAGGCTCAGGGACAGCCGCTTCCCCTTTTGAGCTTCATCCAGTAATAACTCTGGCTTCCATTGTGTCTTTAGTAGCATATGGCTTGGCCTTTGGAGCTAAGTTTGGATCTGCTATGTTGCTGTCTGGTTCATTCTTTGTCATCACTTTGTTATCTTTACTGCTTCTAGCCATTCCCTGGCCCTCGTGGCTTGTTCTGTCTATCAAATTGTTGGTGTGTGGCGTCATACTGATGGGGTTTGGGTGCCTTCTGTTGCTCCTCAAATTTTATGACACTCACGGCCTTCTATTGTTCCGGCAACCAAGAACCCTCCAGCCAATTTTGCCCTTTTAATGTGAACCCCACAGCCAGGCCCAGATCTCCGTCGCTGAGAGTGATGCTGCGTCCTAAGCTCGACGGCCAGATCTCCGTCTCGTGTACCTCTCATTTTTAGTTCAGACTGGGGTGTGGCATCATACTGATGGGGTGTGGGTGCCTTCTGTTGCTCCTCAAATTTTATGACACTCTCGGCCTTCCATTGCTCCGGCAACCAAGAACCCTACAGCCAATTTTGCCCTTTTAATGTGAACCCCACAGCCAGGCCCAGATCTCTGTCGCTGAGAGTGATGCTGCGTCCAAAGCTCGACGACCAGATCCCCGTCTGTGTCTCCGTCTCGTGTACCTCTCATTTTCAGTTCAGACTTCTGTCGAAGACTTTAGAGGGCATTTTTGTTTTTGCATGTTCTATTCCCACTGTAAAAGCATGATAAAATAATAGAATTGTTATACATGTTCCTTCCCTATTCCACTTTTTGATTTCTTGCTAGTCAAATATTATTTTTAAATATTTAAAAAATTAATTTGACTTATAGTTAAAATGAATTATTAATCAAGATATAATATAGTTCCCAAAATTTTGATTTTTTTTTCCAAATGTTTCTAAAATGTTTTCCATAGAACACACACGGTAATCCTACTCGAAACCATACCTGGATACATCACTCCAACCAAACTCAAATAACGGTGCTACATGCATGATTTCTTTTTGTTTCTTTTTTATTTCTTTTGAAAGGTCAAGCTATGTCTTGAAAATGGGATCCCCCAAATGGCTTTGGTGTAGATGAAATGAGCCTATTTTAATTAGGAGCAAAATTTTATTTTGGTCTCTTATAAATGATATATTTTTAAATTTAGTCTCTTATAAAATTATTTTTTAATTCAATCTCTAAAAAAATAATGTATTTTTTAATTTAGCTCTTCATATATAAATATTTTTTAATTTGATTACTCATAAATAAAATTATTATTATTAATATTTTTTCATCAAATTAAAAAATACTGATATTTAAGATATCAAAAAGTTGCTATTTTTTATTTTTATCTGATTTTATAAAATAAAAATTAAGAAAATATCTAAAAAATATTTTATGTTTTATTTTCCAAAACATAATTTTATTTTTTTATTTTACAAAAAATTTCATTAAAAATATATTATTAAAATTTTTTTTATTCTTAAAAATAAAAAAAATATTTTAAAAACAAAAAATGACTCTTTGTTTCTCCCCTTCTCAAAGTTTCCCCCTTTTGCATAAATCAAAGGAAAATTCAACGCCCAGGTGATTTATGCTGTGTTTAGAAACACTTTTGAAAACTCTTAAACTATAATTTATAAGAAGCAATACAATAAAACTTTTATCAAAACCTAAGTTTTGAATGTGATTCCAAACATGCTATTAGTTAGCGTGCCTCACGCCGCCCAATTATCACCTTTCTAAGGCCACAAAATGAAGGGGGAAAAATGGATTTTACCCAACAATAGCTTTTAGTGATCCAACAACATCGTTTTTTATTATTTTGTAAAGGGGAAGAGTTACTTACTTTTATAAAGAAAAAATGCTTATTTTAAAATTTTATAATGTTTGGCCTAAGCATTTTCTTTTAAAAAAAGTGTTTTAAAGTGATAATAAAACTATTTTTTTTGGTGGGAAAATAGTAAAATATTAAAACTTCTCTTTTAAAACAAAGGTAAAAAATTACTTTTTATGGCAAAAATACTCTACTTTTAATTTAATAGATTAATGGATTTAAAATTTTAAAGAATAACAAAATTCAATATTACACACACACACATATATATTTTAAAAATCTGAAGGAAGACAACTTCGCACCCTTAGTCTAACTTAACTGTGCCTATGTTTTGCTGGAACGTGCGATATAGGAAACACTCACCAAGCAATGTGATTGAGATGTCCGAATGTTATCAAGGCATAGTTATAATGTTTTTTTTTTATATATATAATTTGCTATTTCAGTTTAGCATACTTTTTTTTACTGTTGTATAAAAAAAAACCACCAAGTATGCAAATATTATTCTCATAATATGTTGACTTTTTAATTTAACTTTGAATCAGATTTAAAGCATATACTCAAATATTATTGCGTCGGAGTTCATTTATATTCTTTTAACATGTTTATTATATAAACTGTTGAATCTCTATGCGCTTAAAAGATAGATTTTAACATCAAGCATGCAAAAAGTATTGTTCTTAAAAAAAAAAGGTAAGTATAATTTTTATATTTTTATTATCAAAATTTTCAATAATAATATGATAAATATATAATTTTCATAACTTAATATTATATAACTGAATCATTTAAATTTTTTGTATGCATATCATATTTTTGTTAAAAATTTTAATAGCAAAAATGTAAAAGAATTATATCTAAATGTAATAATTCTCTTTAATGTTTATTAAACTCTTCAATCTTAACGCTCTTGAATTATTTGGATTTTTCTTCTCAATGAGTTTGCTTTCTTGTAGGTGACGTGCGTAGGTAAGTAAATGATTTTATGAAGTCTAAGGTTATAATAAATTTTAATAATGATATAAAAAATATTAAATATATAATAATATTTTTGTTTATAATTTTATGTGTAATTGCTTAAAATATTAAGATATGTAATAATTATTAATTATTAATTGTGTGATTAATAAATATAATTAAATAAATTAAATATTATTTTATATTTAATAATTATTATGTCATATATAATAAAATGATAGACCTAAATTCATAAGATTATCAATAAATGCATGTTATAAGATTATTAAATAAAAACATACTCAGGGTTTGGTTAAATTAATTTCAAAATCATTCAAGAGCTTGGTTGGGAGGCTACGATCAAGACACTTGGCAAGACTACTACTTTCAAAGCAGAGGTATGAGGAGTATTTGACGGCCTCACTGGGCAAGACCTTGATAATTCGGAAAAAAAGAAAAATCAGGGTTTGGATAAGTCGGTGAAAAGAGAGAGTGTTTTTCCTTTAATTATTTTGGCTTTGATTCTTTTAAGATGTGCCCAGATTGTGGAGAATGAGGTTAAAAAATAAGAGTAATGAAGTTTTAGTTTTGATATTAATTTTTGAATTGCTGACTCAGTAGTTGGATCACTAGCAATTAAATTGAATATCGTTCTTAAAATAATTCTAAAACGTTATATAAACACTCTGTAATAGGCTGTATGATATATTTTATATTAATTAAATACATATTAAATATTTATTATATTATAATAGGAATAATTATTTTTTTTTGTGAAAAAAATTAGTGAGGCCTATATTTTAGTTTAAAAGAAGGACAAAAAAAAAAGAAAAAAAAAGTACCCTAACAATAATGATAAGTATAATGGTAAAATACACAAATGAGGTCCCAAACAATAGGTTTGGGAAATTGTCATTAAGGACCCACAAAATTTCAAGCTAGGTCTGGAAAATGCCAGGGTTGTTTGATATATAAAAAAAATTGGAACGAAAATAAAAAAAAATTGTGGATAAGAAATTCTTGTGTCCTTATTTTAAAAAAGTACTAAAAAAAAATAAATAATATTGAATAATAATTATAAAGACATAACAAATATTACATAAATTTTTTATTTTCCATTCATTAACAATGAAATTGAATATTGCTCTTAAAATAATTCTAAAATTTGATGTAAACAATTTATAACAGGTTTTACATTTTATTTGAAAGCTAAATAATTATATTAAATGTAAGTTAATATATTTTATATTAATCAAATACATATTAAATATTTAATATATTATAAAAATAATAAAAATAAAGTGTTCATATTACAATAGGTATAATTATGATATATTTTTTTGTTCTAAGAATATTTGTGTCACCTATATTTTTATTTAAAAGAAGAATAGAAATAAGATTATATAATTTAATTATTTTTAAGAAAAACAGGAAAATACTACCCTAACAATAATGATAAGTGTAATAATAAAATACACAAACCAGTTCCCAAATGATAGAGGGGCTCAAATCGTCACTCCAAACCCACAAAGGCATGCAAAATGACACATGGCAAATGTAAGGATAGAAATGAAAATAAAAAAGATAATTTTATAAATAAAAAATAAATTTTTACACACATCTTTAAAAAAATAATAAAAATAATTATTATTATAAAAACATAATAGAAATTATATAAAATTTTTTATTTTCTTAAAATTTTTCATAATAATACCAAATATTATAAAATTATATCACTAATGAAAAGTTAATATTCATGAAAAAAAATTAAATTAAAAATAGAAAAATTATAATAAAATACATTAAATTATTCTTTTCACTCGTAAATTTTCATAATTTACAATTTAATCCAATAATTTAAAATTTTATAAATAGATTGCTATCGCTTTAAAAATTTTTAATTTAATTCTTACTATTTAGTCTTCGTTTATAAATTGTTAAATTTTGTTAACGTGATTAGTTATATATTATCTTAATATGAATATATATGATTCAAACCAATTCACCTCAACTTAATATAAATTGCATCATATGTCATATATTGACAAACGTTTAATAGCAAAAATTAACATAAAAATTTAAAAATCTAAACATCCAATTATATATTTTTTAATTATATATAATTAAATAAAATTATATAAAATTATGGGAAACAACATAATAATTAATCATTAAATGTAAAAAAAGTCTATATTGCAAGAATAAAATTAAAAGAAATTTTTAATATATTTGTTAGAATTATTATTTATGGGCTTATATTAATTGTATAATTTTAGTTTTTTGAAATACAGGTTAACCTGTGCGTATTTTTAAAAAGTAAGTGTTGTAAGTGATAATAAAGGAAATTTTTTGTTCTGAAAAAATAGCAAAAATAAACAAATTTTCTTATTTAAAATAAATGATTCAATTTAGGTGTAATTTTTTATACCTTTGCTATCATATTTTTTAATTAAAATATAATAAATATATAATTTTTTAATAATATTATAAGAACTATATGATTTAATTGAGAAATCATATAATTTTTTTAATAAAAATTATATATTTGTTATAATATTATTAAAAAATTATACACTTATCATGTTTTAAATAAAAAATATAATACTAAACTATAATAACAAAATTTAATATCATATACATTCAAACTTTGAAAAATTGAAAGGAGGCGTTTGATTAACGAATCTAACGTAGCTCTACCCATGTTTTGCTTAACGTACAATACAGGAAACAAAGTTCTTCTTATATATTAGAATAAATTATATGAATTTATCATTTAATTTTTAAAATATATATGAACTTCTTTTAAAATAAAAGTTATGTTATATTTTGATTTAATTTTAAAATATTTTGATTAAAATATTTTTAATTAACCTAAATATATGATTAATTAGTCTTTCTATATTTAAATTAATGAATAATATTTTAATAAATTAAATTAAAATTAAACTAAAAAATTATATTTTTAAAATAAATAAAAAAGTTATATAATTTTAACAAAATTAAAGATTTATTCCATTTATTGCATTTGATGGTTGCTCATCTCGTTGTGTTTATACGTGCATGGGGATATGGATGCCACATGTACGAAGCTGATATGTACATGCAACACGCAACAGTTGATACGTGCGCGTGGCAAATGGCGAAGTAATTTCCGTGGCATTTCTTGAATGGTGCTACTAGTAGTAGTACGAGAAATTTGAATAATTATTTACCAGTTGCAGTGCCTTTTCATGGTTGTTGGGTTGATCTTGTTTATCGTTGAGAAATCTTTCATATTTGAATAATTATTTTACGAATAGAAAGATTATAATGGTAGCGTCAAAGTTAATTTATAACTCGTTTGAAGACATTTTTTAATCTTACAAGAAATCTCATAGTACTATTTAAAAAAAATCATTTTTCAATTTTAGATATTATCAAATTGAACAAAATGCTAATTTTTTTGGGTATAATTTTATAATATCATATAAAAATATAATTATTCTGAATAATAAATGGGACAAATTTTGTCACTCTATATTTCATTTGTTTAAAAAATATAGGCAAAAATAAATGAAACAAGGTTCTTCTTAATAATATTTTATTCCCGCCATCCTAGCTGAAATTCTAATCCCTTGTTTGGTTTGAGGGAAGGGGAGGGGGGGATTGGCCCCTCTCCTTGTTTGGCATGTATTTTTGGAGGGGAGAGAAGGAAAAGTTTAATGAAATTTTCCCTCCCCTTCCCCTCTCTCTTATCCCTCCAATTTGGGACGATTAAGGGGAAAAGTTGAGAAAAAGATTAAAATATTTTTGTCTTGATTATTAATTTTATATTTCATAGAATTTTTATAAGTATGGTTGAGGAGAAATTTTAACGTACCAATTAACACGGATATATTGCCATATTGAATATGCCAATGTTTCCAACTCAGATGCATTTTAATTTCATAAAATAAACTATATTAAATTATATATTTGTTGAAATAATTATTTAGTTAGTTTTATTTATTTACAATTTTTTTAAATAATTATAATTATAAATAATTTTTTATATTTATTTAATTTGGTGATGAAAATGTTAAATTTTAAAAAATAAAAGAATAATTAATTGTATTATCATTATTTTTAAAATATATAAGAACTAAAATGATCTATATATTATTATTTTTCCTCCCCTCCCCTCCTAAACCAAACAATATATCTCTCCTCCTCTTCCTTCCATTAAAATCTCTTCCTTCTCCTTCCTTCCTTTGAACCAAATAAAGCCTAATGAGAACTAGGAAAAATTAATTTGTGTAAGGACTTGGAAGCTTCCTCTGCTCATCATAAAGACTTTTCTTTAGAGATAGAGGGAACCCAATATTAGTGTATACAAATCCAACAAGAGAGACTGCAAATAAAGAAGGTCAAGTTTCAGTTTATTCAAGCTAATTTGAATGCAAGCTGTGAAGGACTTGAAAGCTTCCTATGGGGACTATAAAGACTTTTTTATCTTTTTTGTTCTTTCCTAGAAATAGAGGGAGGCCAATACAAGCGCGAGAGAGAGAGAGTTCAATTGATAATGACAATCTTCAACCCCATATAAAGATTAAAACGGGGCAAATTTTCAACAAATCAGATCTAAGTCAATCCCTGCCATTATGCTTTTATCTCTTGCTGACCCTTCAATCCTTACTGTTGCTTCTTCATCTTCGTTACGTGAGTATATTGACAAGTGGACCTTCTTTTTTATTTTTAGTCCAAAGAAGACCAGTATGTGGTATGTCAGCGATAGCATCAGGGCAAGTACTGAGCAGGTACCTAGAACTTCACGCTACTATATGAGTAATGTTATTTTTTTTTTCAAAATCGTAAGTTAGATTAGCACTCATTTAATGAACAGAATTAAAAAAATTAAAAAATAGAATTAAAAAATAATTTTAAAAATAAAAAATAATCTCTTATTTTTATTTTAAAAAATCATAATAAATAAAAATTATTAAATAACATTATAAAAATATAATAAATATTACAAAA
Organism: Erythrophleum fordii; assembly: GCA_032878935.1. Classification (NCBI taxonomy): domain Eukaryota; kingdom Viridiplantae; phylum Streptophyta; class Magnoliopsida; order Fabales; family Fabaceae; genus Erythrophleum; species Erythrophleum fordii. The sequence continues at coordinate 229,102 of JAVQMF010000009.1, forward strand.
ACATGATAAAATCTTTTCCATCCTCTCGTACTAAATAGGATGAATTGAAGGTGCAGAATTCAAGAATGATAATCTTAAAAATGTTTGTTGCCATTACAAGTTTCCTATGAATTTCAACGATGATATGTCTTTTCGGGACTAAGTGGTCCCTATTTAGAGTAAGACAAGCAGGGAATGAGTCAAGCACAGCATTACCATTTGAGACACGAGCCGAAGTCTTTTGGAGCAGGATACAGACAGGATAGATTCTTGGTTCTTCGGCGTGAAATTTATTAGTAACTCCAAGAGATTCCTTTTAAGGAATGTTTAGCCTGGAAGAAATAAAAGGAAAAGATAAGAAAGAAAAATTATATTTTAAACAAAATTGAAGGCCCAAAACTTGAGAAGGTGGGCCCAAAATGGATCTAATATAATCTTTGGACTGTCCATGAGGCCCACCTGAGAAGAAACAATTGCTTCCCACCATTTGTGATGTAATCATTCTTAAACCTTTTGGAGATTTGTATTAAGAAGCGCGGCCCATGCTGTTAGCGCTGTTAACAATACAAAATTCTTTTTATTTTTTAAAGCAAAAGTATTGAAGCATTTATTCTCAAACATTTTATGACATAGGCTTCCAATTTTTTTCTAAAATTTAAAGTCAATTTTAATTTTGTTCTAAATACTTATTTTGTATTAATTTGTTTTCACAATTTTATCCATTATAAAGACTCAATTGAAAAAAGTGTTAAAGATCATGTTGAATTTGAGCGAAATCATTAGACTTAATTTATTTACTTACTTTTTTGGCCAAAAATAATTATCTTGTTATTAATTGTGATATGTTAAATATATACCAGAATTATGATTTTTTTTCCCAAATATTTTGCACTTATATTTTGAATAGATAAGGAATAGACCTGACCATGGATTTGAAGATCTGTTTAGTCTAATAGGCCTTTATTTAAAAAACACAAATAAAGGCTTTAAAAGTTAAGGTTCGATTAGAATTTGAAATTCATTTAAAAAAAAGGCCTACGTTCTTTTAAATAATATGGGCTCAGACTCTTTTAAAAATATGATTTGAACCCTAGCCCACCCTAAAATTTTAAATTTTAAATTTAGTTGCACTTTGCAATACGTATGAGAATTGCGCGCATGGTTGAAACCAGAGAGTTTAACATCTAAAATTAGGAATCTTATTTAGGCTCTTATATATATATATCCATTTCAATCCAGCACTTTATAATACTTAATTGGGAACTGCATTTAAGCACTCCATCATCTGCACAACAAATATGTCTTTCTTTTTTAGTATCCTATCATTCTCAGTTTTCATTTTAATAAGCTATATAAAAGGAATTTACAGTACTTAAGCCAAATCTTTCATAGAAAATATAAGAAAAATCATTTTGCCAATGCCTACAACTTGGTTATTTAGAACGACAGTATAATAAAATTATTCAGTGCATTAACACTTCTGCCGTAATTCCTTATTTGGCTTACTATATATTCAACGCAAATACATCATGAAATAATTATCTAGCTATATGTATAGATCTTGATTCTATATTCAGTATACATATAAAACAGAAAATTAGATTTGTTTTCTTTTTTTCCTTTTTTTACAGAAATACATATGGCACCAAAACTAAATCAAACCTGGAGACATTCAGCATACATAGGGCGTGTTTGAGGATATCCATTTATATGGAGGGCCAACAAGGAGTGACACTGAGTTGGGTCGTTGGATGAAGGAGATAGCGCTAGCTGATGGCGAAACCTCCAGGAGATGCGGGGAGAAATTTCTTTTAATATCTGTTTATTAAAAGAATAGTAGGAGAGTCAGATAATATTTTTAGAATAAGAAAGCATTAAATATAATTTAACTTATAATTAATTATTAAAAAATGTTCATCACATATTATGATTTCATTAAAGAACACAATTATAAGCATTTAATAAACTTTCTTCATTTAAAAAATTTTTGTTATTTTCTTCAGTATTAATTAAATTTTGAATAGAAATGTGACAAAAGAGTAAACTTGAACGGTTTTAAAAATTATAAGGACCAAAATTACATTCAAACTAATTTTTTTTGTCCCTGCAAATCTTAACTAAATATTCATGTGGGTTTTGGAAAATTCATAGCAAGAGAAAAACCCAGATATATGTTAGTTTATTTCATAATTTTTCAAGCATTGCTTCCAATCTATTTTGTGTACTTTATTATATTAATTTGATGTATTTAACATTTTACTTTCAATAATTTTTAGAAAAAGCCGCTCTAATAAAATCATTTTAGCAACCCCACCATCACTAATTTATAAGTCTATGAAAATTACACTGGTTATTGAATTGAGAAATAAAGCAGTTTATGCTTTATTTATGTAATTGTTATCAGTATCATTAAAAATTATATATATGTTCAATATTAAATATTAAATATTTAAACAAGTATTACGCAAAATATTAATAAAGTGAGTGTGAATAATTAAAATCTACAAATTATAAATTTTTAAAAATAATTAATATTTATAAGTCTACTGTAAAATATATGTGATGTTTGCTATTTAGAGGTTAAACGAATCAATTTTTTTTGGGGATATTTTTTATAATAATATAATAAATATCTACGTGGGAACAGGAACAACGAAGTAGACCAAGTAATTGACTTAGCATATGGTAAGTTTCCAGGTGAAATTAAGTTGTGTAAGGACTTGGAAGCTTCCTCCGCTCATCACAGAGACTTCTTTAGAGGGATCCCAATATTAATGTACACAAATCCAACAAGAGAGACTGCAAATAAAAAAGGTCAAGTTTCGCTTTATTCAAACTAAATTTTTCATGCAACTCTTAAGTTTTCTGGAAAAATCAAGGTGTTTAAGGACTTGAAAGCTTCCTCTGTGGATTATAAAGGCTTTTTTTTTTTCATTTTTGTTTTTTTCCTAGAAATAGAGGGAGGCCAATACAAGCGCACAAATTCAAGGAGAGGGAGAAAGAGAGAGAGAGTTCAATTGGTAATGACTCCCATGACAATTGATTATTAGCGTGTTTGGAAAAGCGGTAGGCATCTCAAACCACGTTTCATCAAAAGCAAGAAATCAAAGCTTCTTTTAGAACGTGGTCAGCCAAGGTGGTTTTATCCTTCCTCAACGCATATCTAAACACACACTATGTCGGCTGACTAAAGCCAAATCGCAAAACCACAGTTCACCAACTTCTCTCTTTTTTTTTTTGGAGTAAAAGTATATATTGACATGTACTTCTCTGAACCTTGAGCCTGATTTGCCATTTTATTTAAAAAATAATTAGTTTGATCCATTATCAAACTTCACGTTTTAGCCTAGACTGCGAGGTTATGCTAGGTGGTGAGTAGTTGAATATGAATAAATTGATATCAATAAGCCAAAGTAAAATTTGAAAATTATTTTTTACTTATTTTTAATTTTTTAAAATTCTAGCTAATTTAGATCATTTAAAGGAATTTCTATGATATAAATGGAAATTGATAGAAACTCAGACTTGAATCTACATACTTTTATTTTTATTAAAATGATTTTAAAAATAATTAATTATTTTTAATTAAAAATAATTAGTTGTTTTCTTCTTTTTTTTTCCTACAGAAATATTTTTTTAATTCCTAAATCTTCTATTATTATTTATTAAGAAATTTTATATTTCTAAATATTTGTTCATTTACACTAATAATTTTTTTAGTTTCAAATTTTTTTTTAAATTACATATTTCTTTCAAATAATTATTTACCAAACAAAATAACTGTGCTACAAATCAATTACGTATTTATATTTATTGTGTTGCATTTTTCTTTTTATATTGTGTTACATTAAAAATTTATTTTATATTCTTTAACACATGATGTATCTAGTACATAGAACTTACAAAGTAAGAAAATAAAATAAATAAGTTTTTTCACTATATTTACATCTAACTAAGAAAAGAATACAAAAATATAATTTTTTTGAATATTTTTAAAATTTTAGAATACAAAAATATAATTTTAGTCACAAATTTATAAAAAGTAAAAGAAAGTAGCCACAGGCTTCTTCAAAATTAAAATTAAAAGAAAAAGGTAAAATATGAGAGCCATAAACTTTCCCAAAATTATAGCATGTGGAGCAAATATTTTTATTGGCAAGGATTTGACAAAATAATACTTTCGGAAAAAGGCCTTGGCTCAAAAGGCCGTTTATTTTATTTGATGGTCGACTTGGAGACACGTCTTATAAGACATTTGAATACCCTTCTGATAAGTACTGCCACTTATAACATTCGCATGCCCCATTTGATTGCCCTTCTGTTAAATGAACGCGTCTTGTAATATAACATTTGAGGACCCCTCTCTGATAGAGAGGCTCCCAATCTGAGTTTGGACATTTACAGAGCCCATTCTTTAGTAATTTGGTGGCCGAATTGCTTTCCACACCTACCCTCGTTGATTTAGATGCACTAGCATAATAGATTCTTACCAGTGTGGGATTTACAAAATATTAATAAAGCGAGGGTGAATAATTAAGATTTACAGAATATGAATTTTAAAAATAATTAATATTTATAAGTTTACTGTAGAACATATGTGCTATTTGATCTTTAGAGGTTAAATAAATCTTTTTTTAAATATTTTGCATAATAAATATATAACTGTGTACATAAGCAACCAAGTGATTGGCTTAGCATGATGATAACTTTGCGAGTAAAATTAATTACTCTATTAGATAAGGAAATGTAATGTTAACAAAGAGATTAATTTACTTGAATAATCTTACTCTCCGCTAAAATTGAAACTAGTTGTATCAAAATTCAATTGGGCTAACCCCAAAGCCACTTTCACCACTGTTTAATGTTATTGGAGAATGATAATTTAAAACGTATGTTTGTTTCATTAATTTAGATTTTTAAAGGTAATTATTATTAGATGAGTTTAACTTTTTTTAATATACATCAATGTGATTCTCTCTTGATGCATCTTTTAAAAGATTTATATATATTCATTTTATAAAAATTATCTTTTAAAGATTAAATTGATGAAAGCAACATTTTTCAATAATAAAAAGGATTGTTGTTATTTTGGTTGAAAGAATAGTACGTTTCCCCTTACTTGTTCGACTTTGTTTTTCGAGAATCAAAATCAGAAGTTTCAAAGAAGAATAATAGACACCCAATGCAGCACAATCTGACCAGCAAAGTGGGAGATAATAAACGCCAAATTAGAACTAGAGATTAATATGTTTGGAGAATGGACGATAAATAAAGAAAAGAAAATTTTAAAGTTAAATAAAAACTGTTAAAATTAAAATTTTACTTATCTTTTTTTTTTTCTGTTTCAAATATATGCTAAATAATGATTGTTTGGCGATTCATTAGACGTAAACTCTTTTCATACAAGTCACTAAAATGTTTCTTTTCATAAAAAATAACTCAGTAATTTAAAATTCTATACTTTATTCCTTGAACAGTTTATTTTAAAATAAGATGAAATTATATATGCAATAAATAAAATTTCACCACTCTTATAGATAAAATTTTAAAAATCAGACCATTTAATCAATAAAAAATGATGTATAATAAGCGTGGGGGCTGCGTGGGTTCTATGTAAGAATTTTGTAGAATGTTTTATTGTAAATTTTTGTAGAATTTTAAGAGAGAGAGGCACAAAAAGTTAAATATATAAGGTGTCTATTTTATCTTTTTTTTTTTCTCCTATATCCTCTTTTCTTTCTTTTCTCTTAAAACTCTAAAGGCCCAGACCAGTGATTTCTACTATTAAAACCATAGTTCCTCTCAATCTCCTAATTGATAAATAGGCGAGTTCAACAAAAAGGAAAATTTTTTTATGTGACTGAGGGTTTAAGAAAGGCCCCTCTTCCTCAAGTTAAAAGGAAAAAAAAGGTATCAATTTAGGCATGATTTTTGGACATTTAAATTATATTAAATCTACGAATGATCACTTTACACACTCAATTTTCTTTCTGTAATTAAATTTTACATATTTATAATATTTTTAATTTCCTTTTCTTTTTTTGGGTATTAAAAAGAAGTTCGACTTGTTTAATACACAAAATGACAAAAAATAAAAATAAAAAGAGGGAATAAAAAATATTGAATATGAAAATGATTCCTGTGCTCTTATTTTTAATTAATTAATTAATATTGTTAAGTAATAATTATAAAATTATAATAAATATGACATAAAATTAATACAAAATTATTACTTCTTTATCAATATAGCCAGATAAAACGCGCCTAAAAAAATAGCAAGAATGAGAAACTACACAGAAATTAGGATAGGGTACGTGGATCCAAAAACGTCAAAGAAATGTATATTTCAAATCCCTTTGTTTTTTTTTTTTTGGCACTTTTTGCTATAAATGAAATAAAATTAGTTATTTGCGTAAGTTATAGGTTATTTCAAGTATTCAAACTATAATGACAAAATTTAATAACACGAAATGGGAAACTATAATAACAAAATTTAATATTATGTACGTTCAAACTTTGAAAATTTGAAGGGAGGCATTTGCCCACCGAGTCTAACATAGCTCTACCCATGTTTTGCTGGAATTTACAATATAGGAAACACTCACACAAGCAATATGATTGAGATGTGCAAATGTTGTCAAGGCATGGTTACAATGTTTTTTATATTTGCTATTTTAGCTAGGCATAATTTTTTACTGTTGTATTAAAAAAGAAAAACCACCAAGTATGCAAATATTATTCTCTTAATATGTTGACTTTTTAATTTAACTTTGAATCAGATTTAAATCATATATTCATTTATTATTGCATCGAAGTTCATTTATATTCTGTCAACATGTTTATTATGTAAACTGTTGAATCTATACACACTTAAAAGATAGATTTTAACCAGGTATGGATCTGAAATTGAACTATTAGGAGAGCAAAAATTAGAAAAAACAACATATTTAATGTTTATAAAATTTATAAGTTAAAAAGTATAATATAATATGCATTTTTTGTAATATGTCGAAATTGAGTATTGTATTTTTTTATATCGTAAAATTCATCAATAATTAAATTTGTGTCAAATTTGTTAACCATTCTTCTATTAATATAACTAATTATATAATTTGTAAAAAATTATTTTCTTTCTTATTTTTGAATTTGTTTTTTATGATGTTGAATTGGCGAAGATGTGCTCTTGGCGTTGGACTTGGTCGTCGCAAGTGTAGGAAAGTATGGGAATATATGCATAAATATATTCATATGTAATATCGAAGAAAAAGGGTTGGTGAGTGATGGGACAGGAGATTTACAGAGTTTGACCCCCGTGCAAGAAGTGCACAGTGTAATGAATGACATGTGCGTGTGGCAAATTAAATATATATATATATATATTAATTTATATATTAAAATTTTAAGATAATAAATATTAATAAATTTTATTTTAAAATATATTATAATTAATTATATATGAAAATAAATTAAATATGACATAATATTTAATATTTAATTTATTTAAAATATATTTATATAATTTAATAATATATAAATTTTTTCTAAAAAATTATGACAAATTATAAAGGTCAAATAATTAATTTTCTCTTAAAAATTTTAAATTTTAAAATTATTTAAAAGATTTAAAAGATAATAAATTTAAATTGTAAGAATAAAAGTATTAATTAGGAGAAAAAATTACATTTTATATTATAAAATTCATAATTTTTTTAACTTTTCATCTAATTTTTTTCATTCATTTTTATTACTATTTAAAAATAACTTTTTAGAGTTAAAATTTTGTGTTTTTTAGATCTTTAAAATAATTTTTAAATTTAAAATATTTTACAATAAATATACATCGAAAAAAAGTCTTTATATCATAATATATATAAATATAGCGAAACTGAGAACACGCAACAACGTTCTCAGAAATGAGAAATGAAAATCTCCAGTAAGAACGGTGATGCACTCTAAGTGATAAGGCCAAGGGTGGAAACCCTAAGATAAGGTTAATACCAGGGGGCTGGGATCCTCTGAACTGGAATTCAGCTGAAATGTGGAGAGAGAAAGGGGGAATACTAAGTAGGAGATGAAGACATGGCCCTAGCGATCTTATGAAAAAAAAAAAGTCGAAGCTAGGAAACTTCAAGGAAATTCCACTCCAAGACTCAATTCAGAAGTTTACTCAAAAGAAGTGCTAGCCGAAGGCTATAAATTCCCTAACAGATTCATCGCTTCATTCAGGATAAAAAATGTCCAACAATACCTCATCGCACACCATATTTGCTTTCATGATTCCAGCTGTACTGGTTTTCCTGCAAATTGCAAGCGCGGGGACAGGCCCTTCCCCTTTTGAGCTTCATCCAGTAATAACTATGGCTTCCATTGTGTTTTTAGTAGCATATTTCTTGGCCTTTGGAGCCAAGCTCATGTTTCCTGCTTATGTTCCTGAGTTTGGGTCTGCCATGTTGGTGTCTGGTTCATTCTGTGTCACCGCTTTGGTGTGTTTGCTGCTTCTAGCCATTCCCTGGCCCTTCTGGTTTGTTCTCTGCATCAAACTGTTGGTGTGTGGAGGCATCATAATGATGGGGTGTGGGTGCCTTCTGTTTCTCCTCAAATTTTAGGGCACTCACGGCCTCCCATTGAGCCGGCAACCAAGAACCCCACAGCCACTTTTACCCTTGTTTAATGTTTCCCCTTAGTTGTTCAACTTTGTTTTTCACGAATCAAAATCAGAAGTTGCAAAGTATCTGTGTCATGCCACGGCTGTGATAATCTCGCAGGGTTCATACGTTTGTAGGGATCTCACACCTGCGAAGCTGATATGTAATATTTGGTAGAATAAATTTCTTCACTTAATATTTCATTTCTTTAAAAGATATAAGCAAAAGTTTATTTTTAGTTTTTATAATTTCACTTAGATATTACAAATTTTCTATGCCCAGATATCCATTATTTCTCTTTTGTCTATTTATTTACTATGTCTTCCATTCTTCATCTTGCATCAACTCCAAACCCCGAAAGAAAAATAACAAAAGAAATTTTCAAATGGTTCAGATTCACTCTCAATAGATCCCATTTCTTTTAAATTTAAAAGAAAAGATTTAACAAAAAAGAAAAAGGAAAATGAAAACAAAACAAAAAGAAAGAAAGTTGAGCTAAACTCATTGCGATCAAAATTCATGGTAATCTAGCCATTGAAATGGGAAATAATAGACTTAGAACGCTAAAAATAAATAATCTTCATAATATATTTTGGCACCAATTGAGACCTCTTTCCGGTTTCCACCAAGTTTCCCAAATTCCGTCTTATTTTTGTAACACAGAAAAATTGGATGTTTCACTTGTGATGTAATAATACCATAGTCGTTGAAATTAGATGGGTCACTGATTCAGCAAAGTCATCAAGTCATATACATTAAAAAATGTTAAATAAATAATGGATATTAAATTGCAATTTTCACTTTAAAAAGTGGACTGTACAAAGTTTTAATGTGTTTGGACAATGGATGAGAAACAAAGAAAAAATTTTAAATTTGAATAAAAACTGTTAAAGTTAAAATTTTCCTTTTTTTTTAATTTTTTAAAATCTAAGTATACATTAAATAATGATTGTTTGGTGATTCTTCTTTGATAATCACGAATCAAGATCAGAAGTTTCAAAGTATACGTGTCATGCCATGGCCGCTGGGTTCATGCGTGTGTGGGGACATGGATCTCGCAAGTGCGAAGCTCATATGTAACCCAAAAAGTGCAGTGTAATAAAAGCGAGCTGATTATGAATATTGTGTTTTTATTTTATTATTTTGGTATAATTTTATAATATCACACTAAATATAATTATTTTAAATATTACATGGATTAAATTTCATCACTCAATATTTCGTTTGTTTATTTTGATTTAATATTATCTTTAAAATTTTAAAAAGATTTTAACATTATATATATATTAATTCCGTTAATTACAGTGAGAAAAGTATATGGCTCATAAATGGTACATATTGTCAAAAAATCAAATCCAAAACACCAAAGTGCGGAGAGAAAGTGGAAGAGTGCAGCCAAAAGTGCGGGCTCCTGTACGTCAAAGCAACAGTCAAAGGAATTAATTATTCAAAGACAATGGGATCAAAAGTATTTGACCCAAAAGCAATAAACGCTCAAATTTGGAAGCAGTGAAACTGAGTTTCAATTGTTGATATGTTAAATTTGGAATGAGTGATTCTAAATTTATAGAAATCTATTTAATAAAATTATAAACTTTGATAAAATTAAATAAGTATTATAAAGAATAAAAATTTAATAAAATATAAATTAAACAAGTATATCTTTTTTTTATTCTATAATTAAAGAAATATAGATTAAATAATTATATTTTTTATAAATAATCTAAAAAAAATAATGAAATGTAAAATTAATAAATTTTTTTTATTACGTCGGAGTCAATTGTTATGACAATTTTGTGAATTTTAATTATTGGAGTTATCTTAATATAAGGATTTGAGATTTTGTGTATAAAATTATATATCATTTATGCAAAGTTTTTAATACCATTAATACCTCCATTAACTTATCTATAGATAATTACTTATTATTGACACAAGATTTTATATATCAATAATATAAAATTATTTTTTTCTGAAATGCCCAAAAATTTAAAAAGAAAAAAATTGACAGAATAGGAAAAAATATTCAATAATAAAACTAATTAGTGTTTTAATTTGAAATTTGGTTTTATTTTTTTAAAAAATAATTCTCCCTAATTCTATACATGAATTATGAAAATAAATTAAAATTTCTTTTGCGTATAGTTTAAGTAGTATATATATATACTTATATAAAAAAGTTTCACATAATAGAAAAAATCAACAGGAAAAAAGAATCCAACACTTAAAAGCAATGTCCAGAAAAACTTATAATTCAAAGGCAATGGCATGAAAAGCAATTAACGCAAAAGTAATAAAAGTTGAAATTTGGAGGGGAATAAGTCGAGTTCTTTTTTGTTAGGAATTGTTTTGAACTCGAATTGAGACGCTTCGAGTTCAATGTAAATTTTTTAAATAAATTTATAAAATTTTAATGAAATTAAATAATTATAATAAAAAAATTGAATAGAATATAGTTTAAATAATTATATTTTTTTGTTTGATGTGATAATTAAAGAAATATAGATTAAATAATGATATCTTTTGTAAATAATCTTAAAAAAAGTAATGAAATGTAAAATTAATAAATTCTTTCCATTATATTGGTGTCAATTGCTATGTCAATTTTGTGAATACTAATTATTGGAGTTATCTTAATGTAAGCATTTATGATTTTTTTATATAATTATTCGTTATTTATGTAAAGGTTTTTATATCAATAATACCTCCACTAACTTATCTACAAATAAGTATTTGTTATTGACCAAAAAAATTTTATGTCAATAATTTAAAATTAATTTTTTTCTTATATGTCAAGAGATTTAAAAAAAAAAAAAGATTGATTGGAGAAGAGAAAATGTTGAATAATAAAACTAAATTGTGTTTTAATTTAAAATTTAGTTCTGTATTTTAGGAAAATAATTCTCTCTAGTTCTATACATAAATTATGAGAACAACCTAAAAGCAATATAGATTAAATAATTATTTTTTTGATAAATAATCTAAAAAAGTAATAAAATATAAAATTAATAAATTTTTTTCATTACGTCAGAGTCAATTGTTATGACAATTTTATTAATTTTAATTATTGGCGTCATCTTAATATAAGAAATTGAGATTTTGTATATAAAATTATATATCATTTATGTAAAGTTGTTGATACCATTAATACCTCCATTAATTTATCTATAGATAATTATTTATTGTTAATGCAAGATTTTTTTTATCAATAATTTAAAATTAATTTTTTCTCTGAAATGCCCAAAAATTGAAAAAGAAAAAGATTGATAAGATAGAAAAAAATATTCAATAATAAAACTAATTACTATTTAACTTAAAATTTAATTTTATTTTTTTTTGAAAGATAATTCTCCCTAATGCTATACATGAATTATGTAAATAAATTAAAATTTCTTTTGTATATAGTTTAAGTAGTATGTATAGACACGCGTATAAAAAAGTTTCATATAGGACAGAAAATCAACAGGAAAAATATATCACATTAATTTGCGCATATATATTTTTTATACAATAATTATATAACCATTAAAAAGAACACATACTATAATAAATGACTTCCGGTGCCGCAACGAGGCCTCCTTCATTCACGTTGTGGGCGTTGTTGTCTCTGTTATTGTAATTGTTGTTGCTCCTGCTCTGGGGGTGAAGAGGATGGAGAATCAGCTGGAGGAATCAGTTCATGTGGTGTTACAAGTCCAGGTTCGGATGATCCTCCAACATCAAACGAGGTACCAGCATATGGAGCAGTGAATGCAGACGTATCAAACAACAGGTCAACAAATGATCCTCCAGATTGTTGCACTGGTGTTCCAAAATGAGTCATAGGTGGTGATGTCATATAATGTGAAGGACCAGATCCTATAAAGCCACCAACATGACTAGTTGGAATAGAAGAAGATGGTCCAGCTAAACCAATATCTTGAGGCATAGGGGTCGGAATATATGAAGATGGACCAGCCATGGTACTGCTGAAGTCTTGCTGCACTGACTCTTCATGTTGCTGTCTTTGTTCTGTAGCAGAAGGTTGTTGGGATGATAAGTAACCCTGACGTCGTTTACCCGGTCGACCCATCGGAATTTGTGGTCTGGGTAAATCAGGCACCGATTCAGTAGGTTGAGGAAATAATGAGAAGCGTTGTTCACCAAGAGCTAATAATATATTTCTGGAATCTCGACCTACAATCTCGCAAAAATTTGAAGGGAGAGGGTCTTGTAAATGCATCTGATAAAGTCCCTCTGCTAAATCCGCCTAGAAAAAAGAAAAAAAAACATTTAAAACTATAAAATTAAAGTGATATAAATACCAATATGAAGAAAAGAACAATGACAACAACTTAAAAATTTACCGCATAACCAGTCGCAGCGCTGAGGGGGTGTATCCATCTCCGGGTATATCGCCAGTACCATCGCATGTATGCAGAGGTGCGATCAAAAAGCTCATCAATAATCGGAGACTGCACCATAGCATTTTGCCAGTTATACCATTGTTGGATAAAAATATTATGCTCTGTCGCCCAATTGGTTTGAGTTTTTCCTCGGAGTTGTAAAGCATGCAGAGCATCCAATCTAACAGGTTCTTGAGGGATTAGTGGGCGTCGACCAAATTGGCGAAGAACACAGTTTGGATGGTGCCACTCTATGATATGAAAGCATATAAGAGGCACTGAAGCTATCCAAATATCTGGAGAAGCTAAGCAGTACTCCGGAATCAAATCATGGACATCTTGGGACTGATATGGGCGCCAAATAATCTATGAAAAATATGGATAAAATAAGATAATATAATAAAATGTCAGAATTATAGTGCACACATAAAAAAAAGTAAACAAATATATAATAACTGACCTCATTGTCTCCCATAGCATCCAATAAAGTCCGGTATTGACTTAGAGCTCGCATACCAGGACGAGGTGGTCGTCCTACATTCTTCCACCTATCACGAGTGTTGGATAACATTAAAAAAAAATAAACATAAATATAAGTATAAAAAATAAACATAAATACAATTTATACCTAAAACCAAGGGGAGGAAGTATAGGATATTCTTCTATATGAGGATCAGGGGTTAGCGATCTCTCTGGTGCGAGCATTGGAAATCGATCCCATGCCCATAAGTGTAATAATGTTAAGCAACCACCTATTCCCTTCTCGTCCCTATAAGTTGCATTGCATAGCTCTCGATATAAGTAAGCTAGAACTGCTGAACCCCAACTAAACCGACCAGCTTGTTCAAAGTCCTCAAGTAGTGGGAGATACATCAAATATACTTTATGACTAGATCTATCTGGCAATAAAAAACCTCCAATCAATCTAAGTATGTAAGCTCGTGCAAATCGACGTACAACCTTCTCATCAGCGTCATCTGGTAAGTGAGCAAAGTTCTCAGCTAACCATGCAATAGTGAGTCGTTGGCCATCAATCTTATCATCTGGCGGTCGAATACCAAGAAGCCATTCACATGTATTTGCCCAAGGCCAATTTGTCCTTCCAGTAATAGGGTCTCCATCACATGGTAGGCCAAGTTGCACAGCTACGTCTTCAAGAGTGATAGTACACTCACCACGAGTGGTGTGGAATGTGTGTGTCTCTGGACGCCATCGCTCTACGAGTGCACTAATTAATGATGGATCATACTCAAAGGGGCCAAGTCGAGCCACACCATAAAATCCAGCTTGCCTTAAGTAATCTACTATAGCCGGCGGTGGATCCCCCAGACGATCCTCATGCTGAACACGTCGTGGGCGGAGAATTCGATCGTCCTACAAGTATACATAATTAGAAATTGTCAACTATTTACCTACAATTGTTAATTTACATAATGAAGTAATTAGTAAGGATAAGTAACTTAACTTACCTGGCCATTCCAAATAGCTTCAGATATATGAAGTCTTTGCAGATATAACAATGAATGATCCTCAAGACCTGGATGCACAACGTGTCGTGGAGCGGCCATGATATCAATGCACCTGTTAGGAGTGAATGAATCATAACAGAAATTACAAATAGAACACAATAGATAAAACATTGATTAATAAATATTTAGTACAAATTAATTTAAAAGCATATAAAAAATAATTTAACAACAGGAGTAAATGAAATATAATTTATGAAACAATACATATTAAAATTGAACAGAAATTAAAAATATGGCACAATAGTATATGTTGCCGCACATTTTAATTAATATAAATTAAGTTATAAATATTTATTACAAGGTCCTTAATTATCACGTCGATGATTTGCTTTAGATTTGATGATCTAAAATGGGTGTGCAAGTTGCTAGCTACATGTCGAAGGCAAAACATATGATATCCATATGGTGGTTGCCACCCGATCTCAGGATTAGCAACAGCGGCTAGAATTGATGGATGCCTATCCGAGATCAAACAAAGTCCGCGTCTTCCCAATACTACTCGTTGACGTAAGTTTAAAAGGAACCATGTCCATGCAGTTTGAGTCTCTCCCTCAACTATTGCAAATGCAATAGGCACAATCTGTCGATCACCATCTTATGTTGTTGCCATCAAGAGAGTCCCTTTATATTTACCATATAGAAATGTTCCATCAATTTGAATCATCGGTTTTAAGTGATCGCAAGCATTTATACACGGCTTGAATACCCAGAACACACGTTTGAATACGGCAACAGGCTCACTTGTTTGACATTGTTCAGTTAATAACTCAATGTACGATCCAGGCATGAAAAGTTGAATCGCGGCCATCCATCTGGGTAATATAGCATACGAGCTCTCCCAGCTACCAAATGCAATTGCAGCAGCTTTATGCTTCGCTTTCCATGCTTTCTTGTATGATACTGTATAACCAAACAAATTCTTCATTTGCTCAATGATCTGTCTCACTGAAACATCCGGTGTCTCAGTCACCATACCCACAATGCAAGATGATATAACATCAGAATCTAATTTCGGATGATCTTGAGATATAGTCGCAGATAAACATGTATGAGCACCACCATATTTTGTTATTTGCCAATGTGATCCCTTACCTTGTCTTTTTCTGCATGCCCGTACTCGCCATCTACAATTATTCCCATAATGAATGCATCGAAATTCCTCATACTTTTCGGTTGTCAAATATTTCTTGAAATTGTGGTGGACTCTCACAGAATATAGTTTAACAGCACGCCGCAGTGCCTTTTGGCTGGGATATTGCAATTCAACACACAAGTCTTCCATGCTCAAATTAGTACTTTCTCTAACCTCCTCAAATCCATCCCCACTGGCTAAGGCCACGTTTACTTGGGACAAGAACGTAGCTGCCGGATCTACATATTGGGACACTAGATCCTTTCCACTCATATCATCATCAAATTCTTCATCATCACTATTATCATCGTCGTCATCGTCATTATCATCATCATTATAATCAGGGTCGAGTTCAGCATTATATTCATCTTCATTTTCAAAGTCTTCTAACACATTATTCTCAGAACTGTTCGGAGAATAAGGCTCAGTGAGGCAAAGTGCTAGATGCGAGGAACTCGAGTGGGAAATGGTCTCCATTGATAGAGGATTATATTGTTGCGAAAATATTGGCTGAATTTCCCCGCTTACTCGTGAGTCAGTTAATGAAGTTTTTGCATATACTTCAACTGCATTCAACTGCCCAGGGAAACGAGAGTGAGCTTGCCACATTCTTTCAACATCAAAATCATCTTCTAGAACAATCGATTGATACCATGTAGGATTCAATGACGCTGGGAGTCTATATATCAAATCGGAGACAACTTCTCCAGCGGGGAGCCGTAACTTTTGCCTAACCGCGTCTTTCAAACCCTCTAAACTTATGTCAGTACTAACTGTTATATATTTGGACATGGCACACTGAAATGTTGCGCCTTGAGGACTATCAAAAATCTTTCCATTTGCATAAATGCACAAGAGTTCATTTCTTCTAGCCATTCACTTTCCTGCAAATCCAGCTTCATTTAGTTTTTTGCTATTCTATTTTCTCCCATTTACTTAGTATTTATTCCTATTCTTTAACCTCTACCAAACTCAAGTGCACATATAAATATAATTTCTCATATCAACAAAACCCAAATAATAAACAAATAATATGCATAACCAAAATAATTCCCTAAAACAAATAAAGTAAAAGCATATTAAATAATAACACGAAAATCATTTATATGAAACTAGCATTTCTTTAAATATTTCTCTTTCATTTTTTCCATTTTTCTACCTTTCTTTAAATCACGCTTCTTGTTCTTTTAAATTTTTATTTCTCTCCTAAAAAGTATTTACCCAATCTTTCTATTTTTCTTCAAATTATCTTTCTTTCTCTATTGTTTGTTTTTAATTTTTCAATTATACTCACCTATTTTTTTCCTTCTTTTCATTTTTTCCTCTTTCATTTTCTCCATTTTTTCGACCTTCCTTTAAATCACGCTTCTTGTTCTTATACTCCTTTTTAACTCTTTATTTAATTATTCTAAAAAATAATTCACTAAAACAAATAAAGTAAAAATAAAAAATAAAAAATCTTTTCGTATAAAACTAGTATTTTAAATTTTTTAAATCCATTTTTGTTGATTAAACATTGTTCTTTTCTTATTTCTTATTTTTTTTTTACAGTGTCTTAGTTTTTTTCATAATTTCTAAATTTCCTCTTCAAAATTATTTGCCCAATTTTTCTATTTTTGTTTAACCTATATTTCTTGCTCTTATATTCATTTTCTATTTTTTTATCATCCTTACATAATTATTTTTTCACTTTCAGGTTTTCCTTCTTTCATTTTTCAACTGTTACTTAGTATTTATTTATTTTTTAAACTTCTACCGAAATCAAGTAACCATATAAATAAATAATTTCTTATACCAACAAAATGAAATAATAAACTAGTATTGTGCATGATCTAAACCAATTTATATAACAATTCTAAAAAATTATTCACTAAAACAAATAAAGCAACAAATATTAAATAAACTTTTCCTCTTTACTAAAACTTTTAATTCTTTCTTTTTTTTAATTCATAAATTTTTATTTCTCTCCTAAAAAGTATTTACCCAATCTTTCTATTTTTCTTCAAATTATCTTTCTTTCTCTATTGTTTGTTTTTAATTTTTCAATTATACTCACCTATTTTTTTTCCTTCTTTTCATTTTTTCCTCTTTCATTTTCTTCATTTTTTCGACCTTCCTTTAAATCACGCTGCTTGTTCTTATACTCCTTTTTAACTCTTTATTTAATTATTTTAAAAAATAATTCACTAAAACAAATAAAGTAAAAATAAAAAATAAAAAATCTTTTCGTATAAAACTAGTATTTTAAATTTTTTAATTCCATTTTTGTTGATTAAACATTGTTCTTTTCTTATTTCTTATTTTTTTTTTTTACAGTGTCTTAGTTCTTTTCATAATTTCTAAATTTCCTCTTCAAAATTATTTGCCCAATTTTCTATTTTTGTTTAACCTATATTTCTTGCTCTTATATTCATTTTCTATTTTTTTATCATCCTTACATAATTATTTTTTCATTTTCAGGTTTTCCTTCTTTCATTTTTCAACTGTTACTTAGTATTTATTTATTTTTTAAACTTCTACCGAAATCAAGTAACCATATAAATAAATAATTTCTTATACCAACAAAATAAAATAATAAACTAGTATTGTGCATGATCTAAACCAATTTATATAACAATTCTAAAAAATTATTCACTAAAACAAATAAAGCAACAAATATTAAATAAACTTTTCCTCTTCACTAAAACTTTTAATTCTTTCTTTTTTTTAATTCATAAATTTTTATTTCTCTCCTAAAAAGTATTTACCCAATCTTTCTATTTTTCTTCAAATTATCTTTCTTTCTCTATTGTTTGTTTTTAATTTTTCAATTATACTCACCTATTTTTTTTCCTTCTTTTCATTTTTTCCTCTTTCATTTTCTTCATTTTTTCGACCTTCCTTTAAATCACGCTGCTTGTTCTTATACTCCTTTTTAACTCTTTATTTAATTATTTTAAAAAATAATTCACTAAAACAAATAAAGTAAAAATAAAAAATAAAAAATCTTTTCGTATAAAACTAGTATTTTAAATTTTTTAATTCCATTTTTGTTGATTAAACATTGTTCTTTTCTTATTTCTTATTTTTTTTTTTTACAGTGTCTTAGTTCTTTTCATAATTTCTAAATTTCCTCTTCAAAATTATTTGCCCAATTTTTCTATTTTTGTTTAACCTATATTTCTTGCTCTTATATTCATTTTCTATTTTTTTATCATCCTTACATAATTATTTTTTCACTTTCAGGTTTTCCTTCTTTCATTTTTCAACTGTTACTTAGTATTTATTTATTTTTTAAACTTCTACCGAAATCAAGTAACCATATAAATAAATAATTTCTTATACCAACAAAATGAAATAATAAACTAGTATTGTGCATGATCTAAACCAATTTATATACCAATTCTAAAAAATTATTCACTAAAACAAATAAAGCAACAAATATTAAATAAACTTTTCCTCTTCACTAAAACTTTTAATTCTTTCTTTTTTTTAATTCATAAATTTTTATTTCTCTCCTAAAAAGTATTTACCCAATCTTTCTATTTTTCTTCAAATTATCTTTCTTTCTCTATTGTTTGTTTTTAATTTTTCAATTATACTCACTTATTTTTTTTCCTTCTTTTCATTTTTTCCTCTTTCATTTTCTTCATTTTTTCGACCTTCCTTTAAATCACGCTGCTTGTTCTTATACTCCTTTTTAACTCTTTATTTAATTATTTTAAAAAATAATTCACTAAAACAAATAAAGTAAAAATAAAAAATAAAAAATCTTTTCGTATAAAACTAGTATTTTAAATTTTTTAATTCCATTTTTGTTGATTAAACATTGTTCTTTTCTTATTTCTTATTTTTTTTTTTACAGTGTCTTAGTTCTTTTCATAATTTCTAAATTTCCTCTTCAAAATTATTTGCCCAATTTTTCTATTTTTGTTTAACCTATATTTCTTGCTCTTATATTCATTTTCTATTTTTTTATCATCCTTACATAATTATTTTTTCACTTTCAGGTTTTCCTTCTTTCATTTTTCAACTGTTACTTAGTATTTATTTATTTTTTAAACTTCTACCGAAATCAAGTAACCATATAAATAAATAATTTCTTATATCAACAAAATGAAATAATAAACTAGTATTGTGCATGATCTAAACCAATTTATATACCAATTCTAAAAAATTATTCACTAAAACAAATAAAGCAACAAATATTAAATAAACTTTTCCTCTTCACTAAAACTTTTAATTCTTTCTTTTTTTTAATTCATAAATTTTTATTTCACTCCTAAAAAGTATTTACCCAATCTTTCTATTTTTCTTCAAATTATCTTTCTTTCTCTATTGTTTGTTTTTAATTTTTCAATTATACTCACCTATTTTTTTTCCTTCTTTTCATTTTTTCCTCTTTCATTTTCTTCATTTTTTCGACCTTCCTTTAAATCACGCTGCTTGTTCTTATACTCCTTTTTAACTCTTTATTTAATTATTTTAAAAAATAATTCACTAAAACAAATAAAGTAAAAATAAAAAATAAAAAATCTTTTCGTATAAAACTAGTATTTTAAATTTTTTAATTCCATTTTTGTTGATTAAACATTGTTCTTTTCTTATTTCTTATTTTTTTTTTTTTTTTACAGTGTCTTAGTTCTTTTCATAATTTCTAAATTTCCTCTTCAAAATTATTTGCCCAATTTTTCTATTTTTGTTTAACCTATATTTCTTGCTCTTATATTCATTTTCTATTTTTTTATCATCCTTACATAATTATTTTTTCACTTTCAGGTTTTCCTTCTTTCATTTTTCAACTGTTACTTAGTATTTATTTATTTTTTAAACTTCTACCGAAATCAAGTAACCATATAAATAAATAATTTCTTATACCAACAAAATGAAATAATAAACTAGTATTGTGCATGATCTAAACCAATTTATATACCAATTCTAAAAAATTATTCACTAAAACAAATAAAGCAACAAATATTAAATAAACTTTTCCTCTTCACTAAAACTTTTAATTCTTTCTTTTTTTTTAATTCATAAATTTTTATTTCTCTCCTAAAAAGTATTTACCCAATCTTTCTATTTTTCTTCAAATTATTTTTCTTTCTCTACTGCTTGTTTTTAATTTTTCAATTATACTCAATTATTTTCTTCTTTCTTTTCATTTTTTCCTCTTTCATTTTTCACTCTTTTCGTAGTATTTATTATTCTTTTCTAAACCTCTACCATAATCAGCTCAACATACAAATAAAATTTGTCACCAACAAAATCAAATAACATACAAATAATGTGAATAAAAAAAAATTATATAATTATTCTAAAATATTGAACTACCACAACTAAAGTAAAGACATATTAAAAATTAAATTCTTTTAAATTTTTAACATTTTCTTTTTAAAATTTTTAATATTTTTTTACTTTTTTCATGTTTCTAACTTTATTCAATATTTTTAATTTATTATATATATTTTTAATATTTATTACTTTAAATACAATTTAAATCACATCTCAAAATATAAAATAAGAAATAAATTTAAAAATAATTAAATTTAAAACATACCTTTGTTTTGTTGCTTTCAGATCAATAAGATATCAAAATATTCTATTCCAACTCCCTAAGCGAAGAAGAAGAAGCAGCAGAATGAAAATGAAAATGAAGAGGCGTGGCTCAGAATGAAAATGAAGAGGCTGGCTCAGTTTTTATAAACGTCCTCAGGGGCATTTTGGCCATTTTACACGTAACATTATCTTTCTTAATTTATTTCAACCAATCAGAATTCACCAGAATTTCCAACATCCAATGAGGCAACGCCACATGTCATTATTTAAAAAAATTTAAACTGACCGGTCAAATTTGACCGGTCAGCTGCTGCCAGGCTAGGCTCAGCCTGGCCTGACAGCTAGGCAAACTCGGAACCATTGGTTCCGAGTTTGCACGTAATTCGTATCCAATGGGTCCGAATTCGCGCCGTCGCGACACGTGGGGCGTGTCTACTAAACTCGGCTTCAATGACGCTGAGTTCATCGGGTGGCTCCACGTGTCAGACATGCATGGCATCCCTGCAGAAACTCGGCATGATAGGATCCGAGTTTGATGTAAATATTGCCTTTCGGGTAAATACTTTTCGAAATATTATTTTTCGGTCATTTTTTTTTTCAGATGTTGCTTGTCTGTGGAAAAACGCAAAAGTGCGTGGGGTGACAAGGGGGACAAGGACGTACAAAGGGGGGGATGAGGGGACAATTAAATTGAATATTGTTCTTAAAATAATTCTAAACTGTTATATAAATAATCTATAATAGGATATAAGTTTTATTTGAAAATTAAGTAATTATATTAAATTTAAGTTAATATACTTTATATTGATCAAATACTATTAAATATTTATTATATTATAAAAATAATAAATATAAAGTGATCAGATTACAAAACGCATAATTATGATATTTTTTTGTTGTAAGAATATTAGTATAACCTATATTTTAATTTAAAAAGAGAATAGAAATAAAATTATATAATTTAATCATTTTTTAGGAATAAAAAATAAAAAAATGCCCTAACAATAATGGTAAGTGTAATAATAAAATGCACAAACTAGGTCCCAAATAGACCGAAGGAAATAGTCACTCCAGACCCACAAGGTCCCACAAACGCATGCAAAATGTCACATGACAAAGGTAAGGATGTAAATGAAAATTAAAAAAAAAAAGAGATAATTTTATGAGTAAAATATAATTCTTATGTTTTTATTTTTAAAAAATAATGATTATAAAAATATAATATATATTACATAAATTTTTTCATAATAATACCAAACATTATAAAGTTGTATCACTAAAAAAATGTTAATATTCATGAAAAATATTAAATTAAAAATAAGAAAATTATATTAAAAGACATTAAATTATTGTTTCACTGCTCATAATTTTTCTTAATTTTTAATTTAATCCAATAATTTAAAATTTTATAGATTGCTATTACTTTAAACAATTTTAATTTAATTTCTTCTATTTAATTTTTTTTATATATTATTAATTTTTATTGATGTGATTAGTTATATATTATCTAATATTAATGTATATGATTCAAACCAATTAATCCCAACTTAATATAAATTGCATCATATGTCATATATTGACAACAGTTTAATAGTAAAAATTAAAATAAAAATTTTAAAACTCTAAATTTACAATTATATATTTTTTAACTATATATAATTAAATAAAATTATAGGAACCAATATAATAATGCATCATTAAATATAAAAAAAATTTCAAGAATAAATTTTAAAAAAATTCTTAATATATTTGTTAGAAGTATTATTATTTGTGGGTTTATAATAATTGAATAATTTTTGTTTTCTAAATATGAATTGACTTAATCATTTTTTAAAAAAACAAGTGTTTTAAGTGATACTAAATATAATTTTTTGTTGTGAAAAAATAACAAAAAACTAAAGTTTCTTGTTTAAAATAAATGATTAAATTTATGTATAATTATTTATACCTCTCTTATTTATATTTTTTAATTAAAATATGATAAATATATAATTTTTAATAATATTATGAGAAATTTATAATTTAATTAAAAAATTATATAATATTTTATAACAATTATATATTTATTATAATATTATTAGACATGTATAACCTTATCATATTTTTAGTTTAGAAATTAAGAAAGCTAGGTGTGAGCCACTAATGTAGGAAAGTACAGAACATGCGCGGCAAGTATAAGAAAAGTATGGGAATATATATATATATATATATATATATATATATATATATATATATATATATATATATATATATATATATAATTGAAGAAAAAGGACTGGTGTGTGATAGGACAGGAAAATGAAAGAGATGCACCCCCATATCATTAGGATTAAGAGTTGATTTTTTATTAGTTGTAATCATTGTGAACAAACAAGCTTCTACCCAATTAGT
The DNA here is from genome assembly GCA_032878935.1 of Erythrophleum fordii. NCBI lineage: Eukaryota > Viridiplantae > Streptophyta > Magnoliopsida > Fabales > Fabaceae > Erythrophleum > Erythrophleum fordii. The sequence goes on from JAVQMF010000009.1 coordinate 252,698, forward strand.
GAGAATTAGATCTGATCACAAGCTAAACTCATTCAAAAACGGGTCAAGTTCATAAAAAAATTGACAAAATTTTTTAGACTCGAGCCCGGGCTCGGCCTGGCACTGTTTGAACAGTACCAAGTCGGGCTCATGTCCGATTAAAACTGAGTTGGGCTTGGGCTATCCCGGTTAAAACAAGTCGGCCCATTTTGCGCAACTTTTTTTTAAATATATTTTTATCTTTTTTTAGTTTTAAATATTATATATATATATATATATATTTCATTACTTGTTAAGTATACTTTTATTCTTATTTTAAATTCTAAATAACTTATTTAAAAATTATAAAAAGTTTAAATAACTTATATATATATATATATATTTATATCTATATAAGATAGTAAAATCTCTCAAAATAATAAATTTTCTAATAATATTACTATTAATAATTTATTTTATTTGAATTATAATTTATTCCTAATAATATATTATACAATAAGTAAAAATAAAAATAAAAATAATTATATATATTATATGATTTTTTTACTTATATCTATAGTTATAAATAAATATTCTAATAATATTATTTATTAATAATATATAAAAAATAATTATAATACGAACAGGCTTGGAGTCTAGCCTTTTTTATATTTAGGTTTTTAAAAAATGACCTCATTTTTTGTTAAATTTTATTTTTTAGGTTCATATTCATATTTTTTAAGTCAAGCTTACCAGACCGAGCAAGCTTTTCGGCACGTGATCAAATCTAGTGAGAACATGCGTGGCAAGTATAGGAAGGTATGGGAATATATATATATATATATATATATATATATGTAATATCGAAGAAAAAGGGTTGGTGTGTGATAGGACAGGAAATTTAAAGAGATTGACCCCCATATCATTTGGATTAAGAGTTTATTTTTTATTAGTTGCAGTCAATGTGAACGTAGAAGCTTCGACCCATTTAGTGTTTGGAGCCAAAATTCTTTGGTACCAAGTTAGAGGCTTTATTTCCTAAATTCAAATGTGGCAACTTTAATCACTCAATCTCCCAGTCAGCTAGTTCTAAAGTTTTTCAGCCTCAAAACCACCCACCAGCTACTGCATGGCATGACTCCGATAGTTTGAAACTTCTTTAATAAAGTTCTTCTTATATATTAGAATAAATTACATAAGTTTTTATTTATTTTTAAAATATATATGGACCCCTTTTAAAGTAAAAAATTATCTTATATTTTATTTTAATTTCAAAATTTTTTGACTAAAATATTTTTAATTAATCTAAATATATGATTAATTAAACTTTCTCTGTTGAAATTAATTGAGGATATTTTAATAAAATAAATCAAAATTAAACTAAAATATATATTTTAAAAAATAAAAATTTTATATAATTCTAACAAAATTAAATATTTATTCCATTTATTGCATTTGATGGTTGCTCATCTCGCTGTGTTTATACGCGCGTGGGGAATGGGGATATGGATCCCACATGTGCGAAGCTGATAATGCAAGAGGTACACAGTGTAATGAATGATATGTGCGTGTGGCAAATGGGCAAGTAATTTCCGTGGCATTTCTTGAATGCTACTACCACAATAATATTAGAAAGTCTACAATAATAATAGAAAGTCTTGTCTCACAAGCAAAGAGGGACAATTTTACCTACTGTAATATTAGAAAGTCTCGTCTTCCTTTTTTTTTTTTCTTGTTCTTTGTGTTGGGGGCCGGGGGGGGGGGGGGGGGGGGTGGTTTACGAGCAAAGGTGGTTACATGTTGACATGTACTGTCCTGAATCTTGAGCCTGATTTGCCATTTTATTTTAAAAATGTTTAGGACTGACCCAGCACGGATTAAAAAAATTTAAGTGGGTCTCATATGCAAAAAATTATTAAAAAAAAAAAAAGTGAACAATATATATATATATACAAACATGCAGGAACATAAACAATAAATTAATATGTACCATGTTTTAGCCTAGACTGAGAGGCTATATTAAGTGGTGAGTGGTTAAATATGAATAAATTGATATCAACAAGCCAAAGTAAAATTTGAAAATTATTTTTTTACGTATTTTTAATTTTTTAAAATTATAGTTAATTTAGATCATTTAAAGGAATTTCTATGATATAAATAAAAAATTAATAAGAATTTAGACTTGAATCTATATGTTTTTATTTTTATTAAAATAATTTTAAAAATGCTTAATTATTTTTAATTAAAAAGTAGTTATTTTCTTTTCCTTTTTAAGTTTTTCCCCACAAAAATATTTTTAATTCCCACATCTTCTATTATTATTTGTTAAAAAATTTTATATTTTAAAATTTTCGTTCATTTACACTAATAATTTTTTTAGTTTCAAAATTTATTAACAATTTTTTTAAATTACATATTTCTTTCACATAATTATTTACCAAACAGAATAAAAGTACAAAATTACTTTTTTATGACAAAAACACTTTACTTTTAATTTAATAGGTTGAACGGATTCAAAAAGTTTAGAAGATATAAAGTTATAATAATAAAATTTAATATTATATACATACAAACTTTTAAAAATTAAAAGGAAGCATATGCTCATTCTTAGTAGTCTGACATAACTCTACCCATGATTTGCTGGAACGTGCAATATGGGAAACACCCACCAAACAATGTGATTGAGATGTGCAAATGTCGTCAAGGTATAGTTATAATGTTTTTTTTTTTTATTTGCTATTTTAGTTTAGCATAACTTTGTACTGTTGTATTTAAAAAAAACCACCAAGAATGTAAATATCATTCTCTATATGTTGACATTTTAATTTAACTTTGAATCAGATTTAAATCAGATTTTTGTAATCAGATTTTTTTGACAATAATATAATAAATATATAATTTTTATAACTTAATATTATATAATTTTTGTAAATCATTTAAATATTTTTAATTTTTATAACTTAATATTATATAATTGAATCATTTAAAATTTTTGTATACATATAATATTTTTGTTACAAATTTTAATAACAAAAATGTAAAAGAATTATATTAAATGTAATCATTCTCTTTTATGTTTATTAAACTCTACAATCTTAACGCTCTTGAACTATTTAGATTTTTCTTCTCAATGAGAACAATTGTTCTACTTTATATGTTTGTTCCCCTTGTTCTCGGTTGCTTGCAACTTGTACACGCACTTAAATTCCTTATATTTTCATAAGCTTGGCACTATATATCCTCCAGTTACCTTAACCTCCTTTGAAATAACTCAAAGTGGGGCCCCCGCGGGCACGGGAGCCGATAAAAGAAAGGAACAAAATGTGTCATGAAAACAAAAGAAAAAAATATATAAATAAAAAAATACATCACATTAATAATAATATATAAATTCAAATATTAATAAGTTTCTTACACAGTACTGTGAGTCCCGTAAGAGGATAAGAATTTTAAAAAAAGAAACACTGCCATAATAATAAACAGTGCTACATAATGAAAATTACTGCATCTTATATATATATATGGGTTGGATAATCTACTAAACGTAAAATAGAGGCCACAGACAGCGTGTTGGTGGATGAAAGTCAAAGGGAGAGGGGTTCAGTCCTGAACGTGTACAATTGAATGTGTAAACATTGAAGGAGCAATAACATAGGGAATTTCCCTTTGTGAAGAAAGCCTTGGCGATGAGATATTTTCGTTTGGGAAAACTAGATTCAGATTTTAAAAAATTTATAATAAAAAATTTTAAAAATTAAAATTATTATCCAATTTTAGATAATTTATTATTAAATTTAAAAAAATTACTACCCAATTTTTTTAAAAAATCTCATAATAATTCTGATCTTTAAAAATAATTTTAATTCTTTAAATATTTTATTATAAATTTTATAAAATTTATATCTTTAAATATAATTTTTCTCTTTTCGTTTTGGAGGAAGAAATAGACTGGTCGGCTTTTCGTTTTTACTTTCAGTCAAAGCGGGGAGAGGGGAGGTCGTTGGGGGGGAATTGCGCAGGGTGGTGGTGATGCCTGTGGGGTTTATTAAGAAGTAATGATATTATGAATTCCAAGTTTATCATAAAATTTAATAATGGTATAAAATAATATTAAACATATAATAATATTTTGTTTATAATTTTATGTATAATTCTTTAAAATATTAAAATATGTAATAATTAATAACTCTTAATTGTGTGATTAGTAGATATAATTATAAAAAGATAAAATATTATTTATATTTAATAATTATTATGCCAAATATAATAAAATGATAGACCTAAATTCATAGGATTATCGATAAATACTTGTTATAAGGTTATTAAATAAAAACACACTCAGGGTTTGGTTAAAATAATTTCAAAATTTCCTACCAAAAAAAAAAAATTTCAAAATTATTCCAGAGCTTGGTTGGGAGGCTACGACCAAAAAGCAGAGTTTGAGGCGTATTTGAGGCACTTACTCCATCCCCGGGCCAGACCTTGATAATTCGGAAAAGCAAAAAAACAAACAGGGTAGGGGATTAGACGGTGAAAAGATAAATTTGTTTCTTTAATTATTGTGGATTTGACTCTCTGAAGACATGCCCAGATTGTGGAGAATGAGGTAAAAACAACAAGAGAAATAAAAAAGTTTTAATTTTGATATTAATTTTTGAATTGCTAATTCAATGGTGGGATCACTAACAATTAAATTGAATATTCTTAAAATAATTCTAAAACGTTATACAAACAATCTACAGTAGGTTGTACGATATATCTTATATTAATTAAATACATATTAAGTATTTTTTATATTATAATAGGTATAATTATGATATATTTTTTGTTGTAAGAAAATTAGTGAGACTTATATTTTAATTTAAAAGGATGATAGAAAAAAAAGAGAAAAAAAAACCCTAATAATGATAAGTATAATAATAAAATACATAAATGAGGTCTCAAATAATAGGCTTGAGGAATTGTCACTAATAAGGCCCGTTTGCCACCACGAAGGAAAGTGAAAGTAAAAAAGATTTTGTTATAAAATGTGTTTGGTGATAAAAATTAAAAACAAAAATAGAAAATAATATCATTGTAGCGAAATTATGTTTTTTTTTTTTGGTCTTTTCTGCACAGGATTTTTAAATATACGCATAATAACTTTTAAACCCTTGCTATTCATACTTTATAAAATTGACATATTTTTTAAATTTATTGCTTTATAAAAAATTTTTATGTTAAAATATAAAAAAATAAAAATAATTTTAATGCCTTTGTTATTTTATATTAAAATTGACATATTTTTAATTTATTGTTTTATAAAAAAATTTGTATGTTAAAATGTAAAAAAAAAATTATATTGATTGTCAAAATTTTTAACTGAATTTTAATCGATTTTGTCACTCTATATTTCATTTGTTTAAAAAAAAAAGGCAAAAATTTATGTAATCTTTAAAATTTTACTTAAATATAAAATTTCATTTTCATAAAATATCATCTTTAAATTTTTTGAAAAAATTTAATATCATATATATATATATGCATATTTTTAACTCAATTAATTACAATAACAGAAGTGTCGTCACTCATAAATGACATTTATATGGAAAGTATTCTTATTTGTCATATTAAATATAAATAATATAATTTTTTATATTTCAACATTCCTCCTACAATTACACCATTAACAATTTATTAAACCAAACCGACGAAAATGTGGCAAATTTTCAACAAATCAGATCTAAGTCAATCCCCGCCGTTACTCTTTTTATCTGTTGCTAGCGCTTCAATCCTTACCGTTCCTTCATTATCTTCGGCACGAAGGCATTTTGACTTGTATGCTTTCATTTTTACTTTTTGTCCAAAGACGTGTACCTTCACTCTGGTATGTGTTTTTGTAATATCATAGTCAGTGACAGCATCAGGGCAAGTAGAGAGCAAGTACCCAGAACTCCACGCTACCGGATGAGTAGATTTTTTTTTAGAAGAAAAAAATCATAAATTAGATTAGAACTCATTTAATAGACAGAATAAAAAATAAAATAAAAATAGAATTAAAAATGATATTAAAAATAAAAAAAAATCTCATATTTTTATTTTAAAAAAATAATAAAAATAAAAATTAGTAAATAATATTATAAAAGCATAATAATTATTACAAAAACATGGTAAAATCTTTTGCATCCTCGTATCGAACAGGAAGCAGTAAAAGTTTATTTTTAGTTTTAATAATTTCACTTAAATATTAAAATTTTAAAAAATATTTGACATTATATATATATATATAGATATATATACTCCGTTAATCACATTAAGAAAAGTATCTGGCCCATAAATGGTATAAATTGTCAAAAAATCAAATCCAAAACAACAAAACCAATCGGTGCGGAGAGAAACGTGGAGAGCATATACAATTGGGGGATAGCATTAAGGACAACTTGGGCAAGGGTGATTCTTGTAGCAAATGGGAGATACCAGGCTCTATTCACGAGCTCAAACGATTCTGAATTGATAGGATGTGTTTGGTGTGTACAAGAATGACAGATCGAATGAAAAAAGAAAAAATAAATAAATAAGTAAGATGAGAAATAATATTTATATTCTTATTCAAAATAATAATAATAATACTACTACAATAAACATTTTTTCTATCAATGTCGTGCCTTGGTACCAACGGTACCCATACGTATCTCTCCATACCCTCATATGTGATGCAAGGGCATTCTCAGATATTTCCCAAAATCATTGCTCAGAGTAAACCCCAAGGCTTCCCTCAACTCACGGCCAAAGGTCGTGTTTTACATTCCGTTAAACAAATATGCAACCTTCTCTTACGGCTCTGTTCTTATCACCTCATCCGTCTTTCCGATAAAGAATTCTTACATACATATGCTGCACCATGTTATTTATATATTTTATGGTTTAGATTTATTTTGTACGTAAACTCCATTCATCTATATTATTTATAGACCCCATTTATACATATTCAATCTTATTCATTGATTTTCTTAAATATACCATATTCTAAATGTACCTAACAAAATTTCCTTTCCAATTTGAATGCTACCCTTTACCTTTCCCTGTCTTTATTATTCTCACGAATGATGTTATTAATTGAATAACTAATAAAGTGTTTATAAAAAAAAAAAAAGAAAACAACAATAACAGTAAAAATATGTAATTAACTTTTTTACTCGCTTTTTTCAAAATTATTTTTCACTTAAAAAATATTTTACTATTTATTTATTTGAAATAATTCAAATCCTATTCTCAAGCTTCTTTCTTCCGTTCTATTTAGTCAACCGAGGCGGCTGCCTCGCCTCTTCTTTGCAACCTATTCCTTTTCAAACTACTTTTCCCATTTATAATAATCAAAAAGTTGTACACATTAATTCAATTCTATATTTAACTCTACTTTAAAAATCAAATTATAATACCTAACAATTTTTTTATACAGTTAATCTTGTATACCTTAAATGATTATTTTAAAAAATTAATTCAAAAATTTGAATAAAAAATTTTAACAAAGTTTAGCTATTATTTTCATCGGGGAAAAATTTTAGCTGTCGTACTATATTATTTATTATAGATTATAGATGAATTAAGTTCGGCTCATTTGGTTGCGCGATAAAAAAAGAAACAAAAAAAATTTGATAAAATTTTATTTTTATTCTTTTAATTATTCTTTAATATTATTTATTAATTATTAAAAATAAAAATATTATAAATATTTTTTATCTCCAAAATTATTATTTTTTATTTCTATTTTTATTCTTAACTTTCTGTATATTAAACGGTCATAAATTTTTAACATATATACAAGATTTTAATTTAAGTTCAACAAAAATGTGACAAATGTCAATTTAATGATTTTATAAAAAAATTTTATGAAGATTTTAAAATTACTTGTTTCCCAACACGTGCGAAGTTTACGTCTATATGGGACCCCCAAAAATTCTCCGTGCGTCTTGCATCCTTCATCTTGCATCAACTGAAACCCCGAAGGAAAAATAGCAAAAGAAATTTTCAAATGGTTCAGAATCACTCTCAATAGATCCCCTTTTTTTTTAAGTTTAAAAAAAAAGATTAAAAAAAAAGGAAGAAGAAAAAGAAAAGAAAACAGAAAGAAAGAAGGTTAAGCTAAACTCACTGCGATCAAATTCATGGTAATCTAGCCACTGAAATGGAAAATAATAGACTTAGAATGCCAAAAATAAAGTAATTTTTATAATATATTTTAATATAATAATATAAAATATTTTGGCACTAATTGAGACCTATTACCAGTTGCCCAGACTCCATCTTATTTTTGTAACACAGGAAAATTGGATGTTTGACTTGTCATGTAATAATACCATCGTCGTTGAAATTGGATGAATCACTGATTCAGCAAAGTCATCGAGTCATGTACATTTAAAATGTTAAATAAATGATGATATTAAATTGCAATTTTCACTTTAAAAAATGAATTGTACAAAGTTTTACTATGTTTGGAGAATGGATGAGAAACAAAGAAAAGGATTTGAATTTGAATAAAAACTGTTAATATTAAAATTTTACCTATCTTTTTTTTAAAATCTAAGTATACATTAAATAATGATTGTTTGGTGATTCATTAGACCCTAGATTTTATGATTGATCTAATCTCTTTTAGAATACCTCAGCGACCAAGGAACACCCAACCAGTTTTACCATTTTTAATGTTATTGAAGAATGATAATCTTAAAATATGGTTGTTTTATTAATTTAGTTTTTAAATCATAACTTTTGTTATATGAGTTTAGATTTTTGAGGATACATACATTTAATCCTCTCTTGATGTATTTTTAAAATATTTATATTCATTTTATTAAAAAAATTATCTTTTAAAGATTAAATTCATGGAATGGCCATTTTTCAAGAAGCAAAAGGATTGTTGTTTATTTTCGTTTGATTTTGGTTTAAAAAATATATATATTTCCACTTAGTTGTTCAACTTTGGTCGATAAATTGGTAAATTTTTAGAGGTAATGTTCTAAGAGAAAGGGCAGAAAAAGGGATCCCAATAGACCATTAGACATCGCTGCGTGCCACTTCTTTTCTTGCCTCATCTCTTCTATTGGCCATCTCGACATCACAAGCATGTTATTTTGTAACCTTTTTTCTCATGTGTCAAAAAAAAAAAAACCTTCTCATTACTAAAAACTTAAATACAAATTATTTAGCTATTTACTGTTATATATTTTAATGAAAGTATAAAATATTGACTGGATTATTTTGACTTTTTTGAATTTTATTGAAATTATATAGATTTTTCTTTTAATTTCAAAATGTACACTTTAATCTAATTTAAAATTTTTTTACTAAAATACCTTCTATTAACCTAAATATATATTATATGATTTTTTTTCTTTGCACAAATCAGAGTCCATCCAAATATGCATAATTAAAATTAAAAAGAGTAGATTCTATTTGCATTAAATTTAACAAAGTCTTAAATTGAAGAAGGATATTTTAGTTAAAAAAAATATATTTTTAGATTAATAAAAAATATTTTAATTCAAAAAAATTAAAATTAAATTAAATTATAACGCAACTTTTTGTTTTAAATTAAGTCTATATACTTTACTCTATAATATTATACAATTTTTTAAAATTCAATATCACATCATTAAGTTTTTAAAATATTCTCTTACATATCGTAATTATGTTATACACCCTAAAATAAATACTTAAATTTTAATTACAATTAGGTTTTGTCCTTTTAAAATTTTTTATTTGGGCTGTAAAGGAAATTTATTTTCAACAAGCTGTCCATGTCATATCTAGTTATTAAAATGAAATTTGATGGGCATGGGTCATGCATTAACCCTACAAAGATGATATTAATCTATGAGTTGCCGATTCAATGGTTGGATCATTAACAACTAAATTGAATAATAATATTCTTAAAATAATTATAAACTTTTAAAACGTTATATGAATAATCTATAATAAGTAATACGTTTTATTTGCAAAGTAAATAATTGTGTTAAATTTAAGTTACTATATATTTATTATGTATTATTATTATGTATTATAAAAATAATAAATATAAGAGTATATTACAATAAATATAATTGTAGTATTTTTTTATTGTAAAATAAATTAATGTAATATATCTTTTGATTTAAAAAGGAGAAAAATGTAAATTTATGACAACTGAAACCACTAGATAGCTATTTTTTAGGAGAAATTGTTGCTGCATATTTTGGTGTGTGTGTGTGTGTGTGTATTAACAAAAAGAAACTCTATCAGCAAGAATTTAATATATGTGCTTGTGCAATCAAATTTGTGTGAGATAAAAAAAAATGTACAAGACTTTTTTTTAGTTTACTTTAAAAATAAACAAATCTTCTTAATATATATATATATATAAGCAATTTCATAATTAATGAACTTAATTTATTGTCACTCCAGTTGTTAATCAATGTACGAAGATGGGGGAACGGATTCCATGAAATCACGCGAAGTCATCGAGTCATTTATGTGGTTGCTGATTCTCATTCGTCGGATCATTTAGGCATGTTAAATGAATAATAGAGATTAAATTGCAATTTGCTGTACAAAGTTTAGTATGTTTGGAGAGTGGATGATAAATAAAGAAAATGAATTTTTAAATTTAAATAAAAACTGTTAAAATTAAAATTTTACTTATCTTTTTTTTTTCTTTATTCCAAATATACACTAAATAATGATTGTTTGGTGATTTATTAGACTCCGGATTTTATTATTGATGTAACCTCTTTTCAAAAGTAGTCACTCAAATGTTTGTTTTCATAAAAAATAATTCAGGAATTTAAAATTCTATACTTTATTCCGTGTACAGTTTATTTTATAATAAAATGAAATTATATATGCAATAAATAATTTTTCACCATTCTTATAGATAAAATTTTAAAAATCAGATCATTTAATCAATAAAAGACGAGGTATAATACGGGTGCAGACTCTGTGGGTTATGGGTAAAGTTGCTTTAAAATTTTTTATTATAAAATTTTTATAAAATTAAAAAAATGACACAGAATATAAATATATAAAAAATTTACTTTCTTTTTTTTTTCTCTTATTCTTTCATTTTTTTAACCCTCCAAAACTCTATAAAAATTTCACAATTAAAAACATTAAAGATCCAGGCTTGTGAGTTCTACCACCAAAAGCTGTCCCCTCCTCGCTTCACGGTTTCCCTCAATCTAATTGATAAGGAGACGTGTTCAACGAAAAGGAAAATTTCTAAAAGATGTGTGACTGCGGGCTTAAGAAAGGTCCCTCTCTCTCAAAGTTAAGAAAAGGTATCAATTAATCCATGACTTTTGGACTTTTAAATTATATTAAATCTATTAATGATCACTTTACACATCCAATTTCTTTCTCTAATTAAGGTTTAGATTATTTATAATATTTCTTTTATCTCTTTTTCTTTTTTTAGCTATAGAAAATAAGTTAGGCTCGTTTATACACAAAATAAAAAACATATTTTGAAAAAGAGAATAAAAAAATAATTTTGAAGATAAAGATAACTTTTATATTTTTATTTTTTAAAAATAAATATTATTAAATAATAATTTCAAAATATAATAAATATAACGTTAAATTAATAAAAAATACACTTCCATCAATAAAAGAAACGTAAGAATGAGAAACTACGCAAAAATAGAATAGGATACACGGACCTAAAAACGTCAAATAAAAGTATATTTCAAGTCGCAAATTTTTTCGCACCTGAAATATAATTATTTATTCCCTGAACAGTTTATTTTATAATAAAAATGAAGTTATATATGAAATAAATAAATTTTCACCATTCTTGTAGATAAAATTTTAAAAATCAGATCATTTAATCAATAGAAGACAATGTATAATAAGGGTGGGGGCTGCATGCGTTTTGTGGAAGGTTCTTCTAAAATTTTTTATTATAAAATTTTTGTAAAATTTGAAGAGAAAATAATACAAAGAATATAATTATGTAAAGAATTTACTTTTCTCTTTTTTCTATTATTCTCTCTTTTTTTTTTCCTCTAGCCAACTTTTATAAAAATTTCACAATAAAAAATTCTAAAGATACAGACCTGCGAGTTATACTACCAACAGTTAAGTCCTTCTCGCTAGTTCCTCTCAATCAACGAGAAGGAAAATTTCTTAAGAAAGGTCTGCATCCCTCAAGTAAGAAAAAAAGGTATCAATTAAGCCATCACTTTTGGACCTTTAAATTATATTAAATTTATTAATGATCGATTTACACACTCAATTTCTTTCTCTAATTAAAATTTAGATTATTTATAATATTTTAAATCTCTTTTCCCTTTTTTATGGGATTAGAAGAGAAGTTGGACTCTTTTGATGCACAAAATTAAAAAAATACTTTGAAAGAAAAAAGTAGGAAAAGAAATTATGAGAATGAAAATGATTATAGAATTTTTATTTTTAAATAATAATAAAAATAAATATTATTAAATAATAATTTTAAAAATATAATAAATATGACCTAAAATTGATAAAAAATTATTACCATTTAATCAATATAACCAAACATGACATGCCTACAAGAAAAGCAAGAATTAGAAACTAAACAAAAATAGAATAGGGTACACGGACCCAAAAACGTCAAAGAAAAGTATATTTCAAATCTCAAATTTTTTCGCACTTTTTTTTCTCTACATAAAATATAATTAGTTATTTGGGTAAGTTATATGTTATTTCATGTGATCAACAATTTACTATTAAAAATTTATCTAACTCAAATATTGAACAGTTTTATAATATTTTTAAACCTTTGTTAAGATTAAATTAATCATTTTAATTTGTACATACCACTTGATTTCATAAATCACTTACAGGCTATAAATTTTTTGAGTTCAAATCCTTTTCCACTTGGTATGAGCAAGATATGTACTATTCTATTTTAGAGAGATACCAAAATAATAATAATAATAATAATAGATAAAAAGAGAATAAGTAAATCTCATATACAAACTGACATTCCTTTGTGTTATTTTCTTTTTATTTTTTTTAACATAATGGGATACTAAATAAGAAAATACCTAAATTAAAATTTTTTATGTATAATTAAAACACATTGTTTTTTATGCATTTGAGTAAATTATTTTTTAAAAAAATAATTTATATTACGATTAAAAACATTTATATTAAAATTAATACAAAAAAACCACAAATTCGTTAAGTAAAAACTAAACAGAACACGAAAAACTTGAATAGTACAGTTTAAACAACAAAAGCAAATTATTTCGAGTCAAATAAGAAAGAGTACAATGGCATTACAAGTTTCCTAGGAATTTCTATTTATGGGCAAGACAAGCAGGGAGTCAGTCAGACAGCATTGTTTTTCGAGACGCAAGCCAAAGTATTTGGGAGGAAGATACAGACAGGATAGATTCCTGTTTTCTTGGCACCTCGGTGTGAAATTTATTAGTAACTCAGATTTTTTTTTTTCCTTTTTTGAGGAATGTTTAGCCAAAAAGAGATAAAAGGAAAAGACAAGGGAAAAAATTATAATTTAAATATTTTATTTTTGTTTAAATTTTTAAAGTTATAATATATTTAGATTGAAGAAAATAGACGAGAAGAAAATAAAAAAATGATTTAAAAATATCAAAAAGAAAAATTTCTTTCTTTTTATTCCATTATCCTTAATCCAAAATACCTTTTGAAGTCTTATGATTTTAAAATTCAACAGCACAATTTCTTCTTAATTTTTTTTTCATTGTTAAAAAGTTTTTGTATAATTAAAAACTTTACATTAACGCTAACAGCTGTTACATATTTTCACATTTGGGTTAAATCTATTTGGAATTTATTAACACTAACACATCAAAATATTTTGGGGGAGAGAGATTCTTATAGGATCTGTTGGCTCAACATTTATTAGATCCCCATGGAGATTTTTTAAGGTCTTATGGTTGAGAAACTCTTGTATTTTAATTTGAAACGATTTAAATTTAATTCGTACATGTATTCACATGTCAATTTGTGGAAGATATTTGTTTTCTGTAAACTAGTAAACTGTCCGGGCCAAGGCCCAAAAGAAGGCAACCAGTTTATATCATTATACATACATACATGCGATATGCATAAAATTTTCTCTTTATGGTCTATCATTATTAAAAAATTTAGTATAATTTTTGTATTTTTATTATCAAAATTTTTAATAATAATATAAAAAGTGTAAATATTTTATAAATAAATATATAGTTTTTATAATTCAACATTATATGATTGAGTTTTTTTTTTTAATTTACATATATTATATTTTTATTAAAAAAATTTAATAATAAAGATATACATGACATGTGACCATTTTTGTCGAAAAAAATGTTTGGGAAACAAAAATGTAGGGCCCAAAGATTGGGAAGGTGGGCCCAAATGGATTTAATATGATCTTTGGACTTCCCATTTTTATCCACCCCAAGAAGGGCCACCTGAGAAAAAACAAGTGCTTCCCACCATATGTGATATTTAAGCCTTTTAGAAATTTGTAATATGCAGCGCAGCCCATGCTGTTAGCCCCTTAACAATATAAAATTCTTTTTATTTTTTAAGAAAAGTATTGAAGCATTTATTCTCTAACATTTTATGACGTAGGCTTCGAAATTTTTGTTCTAAAATTTAAAGTCAATTTAAATTTTGTTGTAAATATTTAGTTTGTATTGATTTTATCAATTATAAAGACTCAATTGAAAAAAGTGTCAAGATCATGTTGAATTTGAGCGAAATAATTAGAATAAATTATTTACTTATTTTTTTGGGCCAAAAATACACAGTTTTGGGTGAACTATTTAAAAATATCAATTTGATGTATATGAAAAAATAATTATCTTGTTATTAATTGTGATAAGTTAACCATGTACCAAAATTTTGATTGTTTTTTTCAAATGTTGTGCACTTATATTTTGAATAGATAGGGAATAGATCTGATTATGGATTTAAAAATCTGTCTAGTCTATTGGGCCAGATTTATTTTTTAAAAAACACAAATAGAGGGTTAAAAGTTATGGTTTGATTTAAATTTGGACTTCATTTTATAAAAAAGGTCTATGTTTTTTGAACAAGATGGGCTCAGACTCTTTTAACAATCTGATTTGAACCCTGGCCCACCCCAGAATATAAAAAAATTTAGTTGCACTTTGCAATACATATGAGAATTGCGTGCATGGTTGAAGCCAGAGAGTTTAACATCTAAATTAGGAATCTTATTCAGAGATATATATATATATATATATATATATTTATATGTGTGTATATCCATTTCAATCCAACTCTTTACAATACTTAATTGGGAACTGCATTTAAGCCAGCCTCTGCACCACGAATACGGCTTTGTTTTTTCACTATCCTATCATTCTCAACTTTCATATTAATAAGCTATATGAGAAACAGGACTTAAGCCAAATCTTTTATAGAAAATATTTTAAAAAAAACTTGTTAATGCCTCTAACTCGGTTATTTAGAACGACAGTATGATAAAATTATTCAGCACATTAACATTTCTGTCGTCATTCCATATTTGGCTTACCATATATTCAACTCAAATACATCATGAAATAATTATCTAGCGATATGTATAGATCTTGATTCTATATTTAGTATACACATAAAAACGAAAGTTAGATTCCTTTTTTTTTTTCTTTTCCTTTTTATACAGAAATGCATATGGTACCAAAACTAAATCAAACCTAGAGAAATTCCCAAAACTAAACTCGTAAATTGCACCATAATTATAATAATTGAAGTGCTCTCTTTTCTCTTCTTTTGATATTTCCCTTTTTGTCTACAGTAGTTGATCTTCCATTATAATCATTCGGTAACATTAAATAAAGGCAAAAGTAATTGTGAGGTCCTTCGTCTTTGGGGTAATATTTCTTAGACATTTGTGCCGTGAAATATATGGACGAAAGGTAGTAACCCACCAACCAATAATATGACGAAGAGAATAAACCACCATGGCAGAATCAGAAACACCAAAGCTGCAACGCAAAATAAACCAAACAGTGACATGACAGAGTCAAAGTGAAAAGCATAAATAGTGAGCATAAACTTAGCTCGAAAGGCCAAATAATATACCACCAAACCTCCAAAGGAAGCCATGACTATTACTAAATGAAGCTCAAAGGGAGGAGGATTTGTCCTTGAACTTTGAATATGGAGGAAATTGGGTAGAATACGAATTATGTAGGCGAAAACAGTGTGAGAGGAAATGGGTTGTGCGAATTTGAGTACATAAACATTGAGGGAGATAACAAAGGGGCTTTGCCTCTAAGAAGAAAAGCTTTGCGAGTGAGACATCTTTGTTTTGCGTGGAGAGGGAGGGTTAAGAGTATAAATTATTTATAATAGAATATATATAGAGAGATGGAGGGTGGTTAACCCTCCCATTGTCTGTATATGATAGGGACTTTGATAGACTTTTTCCATCTGTATAAACCGAGCACCCTTTATATTTGACGACCCAATCTGAGTTTAGACTTTCAATGCTTTGCAGTTTGGAATTGGCCATTTGAGTTGCACATCTCTCTGGGTCCATACCCGTAGGTTCGGAACTTGGCATGGAGCAGAAATCCTAAGGCAAAAGCAGTAAAGCATGACTTAAATTGAACTATGCCCATGGGAGTTTCCTATGAAATTCACTGCCATCATTTTAGCTCCACACAGTCTCTAGTTTAGAACGTTTTAAATATTACATTAATTATTAAATAGCAAAATATAGCATTTTGAGATTTATTAATCTAATTAATTGTCATCAGTATTATTAAATTATCTTTCATATATATATATATATGTGTGTGTGTGTGTGTGTGTGTGTGTTTTAAATATTTTATATTATATACTTAAATAACTATACTACATAAAATATTAATAAAGTGAGCATGAATAATTAAAATATACACATCATTAATTTTAAAAATAATAAATAATTATCAATGTACTATAAAATATTTGTGATGTTTGATATTTAGAGGTTGAATAATAATTTTTTAAAATATTTTACATGATGATATAATAAATATATAATTGTGAACATAAACAATCAAATAATTCGCTTAGTATATAAGTAAGTTTTCAGGTAAAATTAATTACTCTATTAGATAAGGGATTGTAATGTTAACGAACAAAGATTAACTTTTTTTTAAAAAATTAAATGCAATTTTTATCTCTCTAATTTTATAAAAGTTTCAATTTAATTCTTATTGATGAGTT
Source organism: Erythrophleum fordii (assembly GCA_032878935.1). Taxonomy (NCBI): domain Eukaryota; kingdom Viridiplantae; phylum Streptophyta; class Magnoliopsida; order Fabales; family Fabaceae; genus Erythrophleum; species Erythrophleum fordii. Next base: position 269,867 of record JAVQMF010000009.1, read on the forward strand.
TTTTTTTTCTTTAATTGGAGATCAGCTTTGATGTGACTTTGCAATAAAATTAATTAGGGCTGAGAAAGTCAACTGTTTGGTCCCCATTTTCTTATCCCATGCAAACGGTGCACTATTTGATTTGTCTTCTGAAGAGGAAGTAAAACGCACCATTTTGATTATGTAAAACGGTGTGTTTTGCATGAATGGAATTGCCCCATTTTGACCTACATGCTTTGGAGCCTCACCTTCTTAAATGTCTGCAAGTGCATTCAATCTAAACTTTTTTAGCCAAAGTGCTCATTGTCTAACACAACTCTAATGCATGTTAAAATGGGATTAGGATTGTCTACTATTAGGGGACTGCACATGATGCAGTTAAAGTGATCTGAACAGTTTAATTGATTGGACCGTCCAACTTTTGACATGTGGCTTTTTTTTTTCTTTTTTTAATTTTGAAAATCATCCCTCTCAGATCATAACCCAAACACGTCGTATTGGCCAATTTCTCCATCTATTGCGTTCATTCTTTTTCTTTGGATGCAAATCCCAAACCTAGTCAATCTCCATCACTAATTGTGTTCATCATTCTTCTTCTTTGAAACCTGTCTGTCGAAGCTCACCGATGAAGCTCTGAAACCTATTTGTCGAAGCATTGCTGTGAAGCTTCCCAATCGTCCACCGTCGAAGCGTAGAAACCCATTTATATTTCTCTCGGCTTCTGGTTGAAACCTTTTTTCATCTTTCGAAGACTTGGTTTGCATGTTTTGAAGCAGTTGTATGTTTGTTGACTGAAAAAATAATTACCGGTAGCTAACCGTTCTTTAACTCTCTCTTTTAGTTTTTGTTGTCCTTTATCTTTTGATTAGATAATTGATTATGTAGATAATTATGGCAAGAACCTATAAATTATGTAACTTGATGACTAGATATTGTATCTTGGAGCATGGCAGCAACAAGGCATCATCAGAACTACTTTTAACATTTTAACGGAGCCAAATCCTTTGTGTTTTGACCTTTTTTTTTTTACATCTTTTTAGTTTAAGGATTATAAAATTTAAATACAGACATAAAAAAATATAATTATGAGGCTAAAAATTATAATTAAAAATAAAATTTTATAATAAAAAAATTTTAAATTATAATCATAAGTATAATTTTTTACTTTTCAATTACAGATTTTATTTTTATATTTAAGTTTTATGGCCCTTAAATTAAAAAAAAAGAAGTCAAAAAATTGGCCTGACTTATATGAGGTTACATTCTACTCCTTTTTCATCTGTTGGTTGTGTCATAGATTTTACATTGTAATACGTGTATATTGTTACCTCGTAACTCTTATTTGTGGAATGAAACTTTTAATGAAGATATCTAAGTGTCTGTTATTGCCTTATTTTCTTTTTATAAAATTAAAATATATAACTTTTCTACAAAATAGTAAAAATAAAAAAATTAACTACAATTATGTTTTAATAGTTTTAAGAAATCCCAACTAAAACATGATTTACTATAACTTTTTTTAAAAATTATAGTTTATGTCTTATAGCCTAAAACTACGGTTAAGTCTCATGGCTTAACATGCCTAATAGTGATTTTAAGCAATTTTTGAAAAAATAAGGCATTTATATAAACCTTCGATCAGAAGCCTCCTCACATCCATATCAGAGCCCCTACCCATTGTGAATAGAGTTCAAATTTGCTTAAGTTGGTAGGGAAACAGGAGTGCCCATTTTGCCTTCATCACAGCCGTTCAACATATCCAAGAGACAAGCAGCTGCCATGTTGCTCCAGCACACTAGAAATTGAAACGCTGTGTTTCAAAATTTTTTTTTATTTATTTTTCTAAAATTGCGTCCTAAATCAAAGCCATTCATGTAGTCAACAATGGAGTAGTTGCCACGTTGACTTCGTCCTTCCCAAAACTCTCATTTTAGAATTGATATCAGAACTATTTGCTTAAGCCTTCATCTTGCAGTGCTATTATGTACTTGGCGTGAAAAGTTCCTCCATCCTGCACCGTCCTTCTCTGTAAATGTAAACTAACATCTTTACATTTCAAGAATTAAAACTATTCCACCTAATATTGCTTGACCATTATGAAAATGCGATTGTCTCAGCCAAGCTTCTTACAATCTACAACACCTAAGGAACATATATTGTTGGAGTAGGTGTGTTAAAAACCCAAATCCCACATTGCCTAGAATAAAAAGAATCTTAATGTATATATACTAAGATGTGATATTAGACAAGTAAATGGGTCAAAAAGAAGAGTGGGGCTCGCGCGCATAACAACAAGCCAACATAAGGGTAACGTAGTTGTAAATATTTGATTTCTCCTCTACGCACGAATTAGACGCAGTATTGGACATTTTTTATTGCAACTATTTTTGTATTTTACAAAAATATTTTATATAAATAGGCTTACCGAAAAAACCTTACTTTTAACGATTTTGAAATTGGGACCATGAATTTATTAATTTTCTAAATGTTGAAAATTTAAACTTACCCACTTTAATTTTTTCATTAACGGACCATACTCTCAAAGTTCAGAAATGGCCGTCGCTTTTAATCCCAACGTTCAAAACTAATTTTCATTAAACCGTGATTCAGTCTCCATTAATTATTTTTTAATTGCCCAACGTTTTTTGTTTTCGTCTTTGGCCTATAAAAGGTAGTGCGTGGTGCGATTCATAACACACCGAGCTCTCGGATATCTTCGGAGCTCTCTCCTCTCCTCCCCCTTCGCTCTTCTGAGTTCTTTAAATTTTGCTGTTCTATTCCCCTATTATAAGAAGGGTCCATTTAATCTTGGAGAGTTGCCGACTTGTGGCGGAATAACTCTTAAGGACAGTGTTCTCGGGCACGACTCGAATCAATTTATACTAATAGTTTTGTTTGTTGTAGCCTACAATCTTAAGAGTTATTATGGAGCCACACCATGTTAGTTTTGATGATTATGTTAACGTTGCTGCTGCAAGTTCTAGTGGAGGGAGTGGTGCTACTGTTCCAACCTTTATTCCAAAATCAGTACCTATTGTGATGCTGCCCAAGCCATTCCCAGATATATCTAAGATTGTGGAGCCACATCGAGTTGGTTTTGATGATCATGTTAACGTTGCTACTGCAAGTTCCGGTGAAGGGAGTGGTGCTACTGCTCTAATCTTCATTCCAAATCCAGTACCTGTTGTGATGCTACCCAAGCCATTCCCAGATATATCCAAGATTGAGGTGTTTGATGGGAAAAACTTTAGAAGGTGGCAAGAGCGGATCTTCTCTATCCTAGACATGCACGGAGTTGCAATGGCACTGACCCAGTCTAAACCTATCCTTGATGCTGACCAAAACTAAAGAATTACTTGGGAATATGCCAATAAGGTATGTAGATATACAATTATTAGTACTCTATCTAACAATCTGTTCGATGTGTACTGTGTCTACAAGGAGGCTAACAAAATCTAGGAGTCACACCGCTAAGGATGCTGGAAAACAGAAATTCGTGATTGGAAATTACTACCGATGGGAGATGTTCGAGGATAAAGACATTAAGCTGTAAATCAACAAATACCATAAGTTGCTAGAAGAACTTCGAGCTGAAAAGATTAACCTTTCAGATGAATTTGTAGCTGGGATCTTGCTTGAGAAACTGCCAAATTCATGAAAAGACTACAAATAACAACTCAAGTGAGATCTTATCACTTATATCATCATCGAAGACACCAACTGGAAAGAGGTTTGAGCTGCAAAAGGAAGGGAAATAGCCTCAAAGGCAAATTTGGTGGAAACAAAGCTGTACAACAAGAGGTATGATTCTCACAAAAACCTAGTTATAATCCTAAGATTTTTAACCCTAAATTCAAAAAGAAAGGCAATTGCTTTGTTTGTGGCAAGCTAGGGCACTATGCTGCACAATATAAAAAGAGAGTTAGAAATAATAATCCTCCTAAACCGAATGTAAATTTGGCTCAAGGAGATGAGAACAATGATGATGTGATTGTGGTAGTTATTTCTCAAGCTCTCGTTGTCTCTGATATGAGGAAATGGATGGTAGACTCTGGGGCTACCAAGCACATCTGTGAAAATAAGGAAATGTTTACCTCCTATGATTCTATCAAGAAAGGAGAAGATCATATTTATCTTGCTCATTCTCGAATTGCAGAAGTTCTTGACAAAGGAAAAGTGGTTCTTAAACTCACATCTGGAAAGCTCTTAGCTCTTAATGATGTTCTACATGTGCCCGATGTTAGAGCAAACTTAATTTCTGTAGCTCTTTTGGGAAAAGCTGGGGTTAAAGTGTCATTCGAATCTGACAAGATTGTAATGACAAAAAATAATATTTTTATGGAAAAGGGATATTGTAACCAGGGACTATTTGTATTGAATGTTGTTGAAATGAATGAAAATGAATCTTCTTCTGCTTACTTGCCTGTTTATATGATTGATTCGTTTCATGTGTGACATGCTAGATTAGGACATCTTAGTAAGTCTTATATTAAGAAAATGCAACAATTTGGTTTGATTTCTGGAATTAAAAATGATTATTTAAACAAATGTGAAGTATGTGCCGAAGTTAAGATAACTAAAAAGTCACACTTTTCTACACAAAGAAAAACTAAATTGCTTTCTTTAATACACACTGATTTAGGTGATTTAAAACAAACAATAACTAGAAGTGGTAAAAAATATTATATTACTTTTATTGATGATTTTTCAAGGTATATTAAAGTATATTTATTGAAAAATAAAGATGAAGCGTTTGAAAATTTTCTTTTATATGAAGCAGAGGTAAAAAATCAACTAAATAAAAGGATTAAAAGAGTAAGGTCAGATAGAGGAGGATAATATATTTTGTTAAATGATTTTTGTGAAAAAAAAAAAGAAATTATCCATGAAGTAACTCCTCCATATTCGCCTAAGTTTAATGGCGTAGCAGAAAGGAAAAATAGAACTTTAAAAGAAATGTGAATGTTATGCTTATAAGCTTTTCTGCACCAAATAATTTATGGGGTGAAGCATTGTTGTCTGCCTATTTTTTGCAAAATAGAATACCTTATAAGAAAACAAATAAGACACCTTATGAACTATAGAAAAGCTATGTATCTAACCTAAAATATTTAAAAGTGTGAAGGTATCTTGCTAAAATAATGTTGCCTGATTCTAAGAAAATAAAAATTAGGTCTAAAACTTCTGATTGCATATTTATTGGGTATGCTGAACATAGTGCAGCTTTTAGTAGACTTGCCTCTAGGAGCTAAGCCCATTGGTTGTAAATGGCTTTTTAGGAAAAAACTTAATCTTGATGAATCCATTGATAAATATAAAGCTAGGTTAGTAGCTAAAAATTTTACTCAAAATATTGATTATTTTGATATGTTTTCTCTTGTTACAAGAATTTCTTTTGTAAGAATTCTGATTGCTTTAGCTTCAATATATAAGTTTTATATTCATTAAATTGATGTTAAAACTGCTTTCTTAAATGGTGTTTTAGAAGAAGAAATTTATATGGTACAACTTGAAGGATGTGTCACTCCTGGACAAGAAAATAAAGTGTGTAAACTTGTTAAATTTTTATATGGATGAAAACAAGTACCTAAACAATGGCATAAAAATTAGATCAAATTTTGACAAGTGATGGCTTTTTTATTGTTGAAGTAGAAAGATATGTTTATGCAAAACTTGTAAATAATGATTGTATGATTATTTGCCTATATGTGGATGACATGCTTATTTTTGGTACTAGCATGAATGTTGTAATTGAAACTAAGAGTTTTCTTGCATCTAAATTTGATATGAAAGATATGGGTGAAGTAAGAGTGATTTTGGGTGTTAAAATCATAAGGAGTCAAAATAGCATCTTACTTTCTCAAGAACATTATGTGGAGAAAATTCTTAAAAGGTTTGGATATTTTAATGATTCTCCTTTAAGCACTCCTTATGATTCTAGCATACAATTATCAAAACATAAAGGTGATTCAGTAGCTCAATCTAAATATGCACAGATTATTGGAAGTCTGTTTCATCTGATGAATTTTACTAGGCCTAATATAGTATATGCTGTATGTAGATTGACTAGATATACCCACTGTCCAGGCAATGAGTATTGGATGACTCTGGTTAGATTAATGAGATATTTGAGAGATGCCATGAATTATGGTATATTTTATAGTAGATTTCTCGTTGTACTAGAAGGATACAGTGATTCTAACTGGATCTTAAATTCAGATGAGATTAAATCCACTAGTAACTATGTATTCACTCTTGGTGGTGGTGCAGTATCCTGGAGATCAGCCAAACAAAGTATTATTACAAAATTCTCAAGGGATTTAGAGTTTATTGCTATAGATCTAGCTAGTACTGAGGCAAAGTGGTTGAAAAATTTCTTAGCAAATATTCCATTAGGAGAAAAACCAACACCATCAGTGTCTTTGCATTGCGACAGCCAATTGGCAATAGCTATGGCTAAAAATAAGACTTTTAATGGCAAAAGCAGACATATTCGATTGAGACATAATATTATAAGGCAGCTACTCAAAGATGGAGTGATCTCAATTGAATTTGCAAGGTCAGAAGTAAATCTGGTAGATCTATTAACTAAACCCCTGGGAAAAAAACAAATTGATAACACATCAAAGGGAAACTTAAGCCAATATAAAATTAACAACGATGGTAACCCAACTTCTGTGATTGGAGATCCCATGAAAAAGGTTCATATAAGTAAGAATAAGTCATATGTTAATTTTGCTAGCACTAAAATTATTGTCCCTTTTTGTGGTTTGAGAAAGTGCTAGAATGCATCATTGAAGAGGCTGAGCAAAACTCTTAATGATTTCATATTCCTTATGGATAATGTATTCATTGCAGATACAGTTAATGAAATCATCTAGATGAATGTGAAGTGGGGCCACTTCCATAAGACTGTGGCAAAGTCTTTAGAGCATTCATTGAACACCAAGCGTGCGCACGACCATTTAAAGTGCAAAATCGTCGTTAACAGTAAAAACTGTGGGGATATACTCTAACTAATAAAACCTCTAGTACAAAACAAAGATTTGTTAGTTCATAGAAATGTATGTTTCACTGATATTTTTGTGTATTAAGTGTTATTGGTCTAGGTCTGATTCATAGTTCAAAAGACACCAGATTTGAAATAGTTATACTTATGCGTGCAACTCAGATGATAATGTTCTTTTGACACATGTGGGGGATTGTTGGAGTAGGTATGTCAAAAGCCCAAGTCCCACATTGCCTAAAATAAAAAGAATTTTAGTGTATATATAGTAAAATGTGATATTGGGCAAGTAAATGGGCCAAGAAGAGGAGTGGGCTCATGCGCACAACAAAAAGCCAATGTAGGGGTAACACAGTTGTAAATCTCTGATTTTTCCCTCTGCGTACAAATTAGACGCTGTACTGGGTATTTTTTATTGTAACTATTTTTGTATTTTACAAAAATATTTTGTATAAATAGGCTTACCGAAAAAATCTTGTTTTTAACGATTTTGAAATTGGGACTATAAATTTATTAATTTTTTGAACGTTGAAAATTTAAATTTATCCGCTTTAATTTTTCATTAACCGACTTTAATCTCAACGTTAAGAAACGGCTACCGCTTTTAATCCCAACGTTCAAAATGGATTTTTATTAAACTGTGATTAAGCCACCATTAAATATTTTTTAATTGCCTAACATTTATTGTTTCCATCTTCGGCCTATAAAAAATAGGGCGTAGTGCAGTTCATAACACACCGAGCTCTCAGGCATCTTCGGAGCTTTCTTCTCTCCTCCCCCTTCGCTCTTTTGAGTTCTTCAACTTTTGTTGTTCTGTTTCCCTATTATAGGAAGGGTCCATTTAATCCTGGGGAGTTGCTGACTTGTAGCAGAATAACTCTTAAGGACAGTGTCATCAGGCACGATTCGAATCAATGTATATTAACAGTTGTTTGTTACAGCCTACATATATCAACATAGATTCTAGTTTCGCTTTGGTAGAATTAAATCAATATCATATCCAAATGATCAAACATTTCAATCTTAGATAATAGTCATACAAGACAACGTTAAGCTCCTGTTCCACATTATAAGTAGAACGATGAGTATCTTACTTTCAGTAAATTAATGAAGGGAGTGGTGCTATTGCTCCAACCTTCATTCCGAATCCAGTACCTACTATGACGCTGCCCAAGCCATTCCCAGATATATCTAAGATTATGGAGCCACACTGAGTAGGTTCTGATGATCATGTTAACGTTGCTACTGTAAGTTCTAGTGGAGGGAGTGGTTCTACTGCTCCAATCTTCATTCCAAATCTAGTACCTTCTGTGACGCTGCCCAAGCCATTCCCAGATATATCCAAGATTGAGGTGTTTGATGGGAAAAACTTTAGAAGGTGGCAAGAGTGGATCTTCTCTATCTTAGACATGCACGGAGTTTCAATGGCGCTGACCTAGTCTAAACCTGTCACTGATGCTGACCAAAACCAAAGAACTGCTTAGGAATATGCCAATAAGGTTTATAGACATACAATTATTAGTACTCTATCTAACGATCTATTCAATATGTACTGTGTCTACAAGGAGGCCAACAAAATCTGGGAGTCACACCGCTAAGGATGCTGAAAAATAGAAATTCGTGATTGGAAATTGCTACCGATGGGAGATGTCTGAGGATAGAGACATTAAGCTGTAAATCAACGAATACCACAAGTTGCTGGAAGAACTCCGAGCTGAAAAGATTAATCTTTCAGATGAATTTGTAGATGGGATCCTGCTTAAGAAACTATTGGATTCATGGAAAGACTACAAATAATAACTCAAACACAAGCACAAGCAACTGTCACTGTGAGATCTTATCACTCATATCATCATCAAAGACACTAATCGAAAAGAGGTTCGAACTGCAAAAGGAAGGGAAATAGCCTCAAAGGCAAATTTAGTAGAAACAAAGCCGTACAACAAGAGGTATGATTCTCATAAAAACCTGGTTATAATCCTAAGATTTCTAACCCCAAATTCAAAAAGAAGAGCAATTGCTTTGTTTATGGCAAGCTAGGGCACCATGCTACATAATGTAAAAAGAGAGTTAGAAATAATAATCCTCCTAAATTGAATATAAATTTGGTTCAAGGAGATGAGAACAATGATGATGTGATTGTGGTAGTTATTTCTTAAGCTTTCGTAGTCTCCGATGTGAGGAAATGGGTGATAGACTCTGGGGCTACCAAGCACATCTGTGAAAATAAGGAAATGTTTACCTCCTATGATTCTATCAAGGAAGGAGAAGACCACATTTATCTTGCTGATTCCCAAATTGCAAAAGTTCTTGGCAAAGAAAAAGTGGTTCTTAAACTCACATCTGGAAAGACCTTAACTCTTAATGATGTTCTGCATGTGCCCAATGTTAGAGCAAACTTAATTTATGTAGCTCTTTTGGGAAAGGCTAGGATTAAAGTGTCATTTGAATCTGACAAGATTGTAATAACAAAAAATAATATTTTGTGGGAAAGGGATATTGTAACTAGGGACTATTTGTATTGAATGTTGTTGAAATAAATGAAAATGAATCCTCTTCTGTTTACTTGCCTGTTTATATGATTGATTCGTTTGATGTGTAGCATGTTAGATTAAGACATGTTAGTAAGTCTTATATTAAGAAAATGCAACAACTTGGTTTAATTTCTAGAATTAAAAATAATTGTTTAAACAAATGTGAAGTATGTGCCGAAGCTAAGATAACTAAAAAATCACACTTTTCTACACAAAGAGAAATTAAATTACTTTTTTTAATACACACTGATTTAGGTGATTTAAAACAAATAATAATTAGAGGTGGTAAAAAATATTATATTACTTTTATTGATGATTTTTCAAGGTATATTAAAGTATATTTATTGAAAAATAAAGATGAAGCGCTTGAAAATTTTCTTTTATATAAAGCAAAGGTAAAAAATCAACTAAATAAAAGGATTAAAAGAGTAAAGTCAAATAGAGGAGGAGAGTATGTTTTGTTAAATGATTTTTGTGAAAAAAAAAAAGAATTATCCATGAAGTAACTCTTTCATATTCACCTGAGTCTAATGGCGTAGTAGAAAGGAAAGATAGAACTTTAAAAGAAATGTGAATGCTATGCTTATAAGCTTTTCTGTACTAAATAGTTTATGGGGTGAAGCGTTGTTGTCTACCTGTTTTTTGCAAAATAGAATACCCTATAAGAAAACAAATAAGACACCTTATGAACTATGGAAAAGTTATGTATCTAACCTAAAATATTTAAAAGTGTAGGGGTGTCTTGCTAAAATAATGTTGCCTGATTCTAAGAAAAGAAAAATTGGGTCTAAAACTTCTGATTGCATGTTTATTGAATATGCTAAATATAGTGTAGCTTATAGATTTCTAGTTTTGAAAAGTGATATTTTCGATCATAACACTATTATAGAAACTAAAGATACAAAATTTTTTGAACATATCTTTCCTTTGAAAATTGAACATAATCCTAAGAATTTAGAAATGTATACTTATTTTCTTGAACTAAATACAAATGAAGATTTGGCTAAAAATTTAAGAAGAAGTAAGAGGCAAAAGAAAGAATCTTCTTTTGGAGATGATTTTTATATTTATATGGTACAAGATGATCCTTTAAATTTTTATAAAGCTATTTCTTCTTTAGATGCTTATCTTTGGAAAGAAGTTATTAAAGCTGAAATTGATTCTCTTAGTCAAAATAAAACTTGGGTTTTAGTAGACTTGCCTCTAGGAGCTAAGCCCATTGGTTGTAAATGGTTTTTTAGGAAGAAACTTAATCTTGATAGATCCATTGATAAATATAAAGCTAGGTTAGTAGCTAAAAATTTTATTCAAAAATAAAATATTGAATATTTTAATACATTTTCTTCGGTTACAAGAATTTCTTTTATAAGAATTCTGATTGCTTTAGCTTTAATATATAAGCTTTATATTCATCAAATGGATGTTAAAATTGCTTTCTTAAATGGTGTTTTAGAAGAAGAAATTTATATGGTACAACCTGAAGGATGTGTCACTCCTGGACAAGAAAATAAAGTGTGTAAACTTGTTAAATTTTTATATGGATTAAAACAAGTACCTAAACAATGACATAAAAAATTAGATCAAGTTTTGACAAGTGATGACTTTTCTACTGTTGAAGTAGAAAGATGTGTTTATGTAAAACTTGTAAATAATGATTGTGTGATTATTTGCCTATATATGGATGACATGCTTATTTTTGTTACTAGCATGAATGTTGTAATTGAAATTAAGAGTTTTCTTGCATCTAAATTTGATATGAAAGATATGGGTGAAGTAAGAGTGATTTTGGGTGTTAAAATCATAAGGAGTGAAAATAGCATCTTACTTTTTCAAGAACATTATGTGGAGAAAATTCTTAAAAAGTTTGGACATTTTGATGATTCTGCTTTAAACACTTTTTATGATTCTAGCATACAATTATTAAAACATAAAGGTGATTCAATAGCTCAATCTAAATATGCACAGATTATTGGAAATCTGTTACATCTAATGAATTTTACCAGACCTGATATAATATATGCTATATATAGATTGAGTAGATATACCCACTGTCCAGGCAGTGAGCATTGGATGACTCTGGTTAGATTAATGAGATATTGAAGAGATACCATGAATTATGGTATATTTTATAGTGGATTTCCCATTGTACTATAAGGATACAGTGATTCTAACTGGATCTCAAATTCAGATGAGATTAAATCCACTAGTGGCTATGTATTCACTCTTAGTGATGGTGCAGTATCTTGGAGATTAGCCAAACAAAGTATTATTACAAAATTCTCGAGGGATTCAGAGTTTATTGCTATAGAACTAGTTGATGCTGAGGCTGAGTGGCTGAAAAACTTCTTAGCAAATATTCCATTAGGAGAAAAACTAACACCATTAGTGTCTTTGCATTGCAACAGCCAATCAATAATAGCTACGGCTAAAAGTAAGACTTTCAATAGCAAAAGCAGACATATTCGGTTGAGACATAATATTATAAGGTAACTATTAAAAGATAGAGTGATCTCAATTGAATTTGTAAGGTCAGAAGTAAATCTGGCAGATCCATTGACTAAACCCCTAGAAAAAAAACAAATTGATAACATATTGAGGGGAATGGGATTTCAATATAAAATTAATAACGATGGTAATCCAACCTCTGTGATTGAAGATCCCATGAAAGAGGTTCATATGGGTAAGAACAAGTCATATGTTAATTTTGCTAGCATTAAAATTATTGTCCCTTCTTATGGCTTGAGAAAGTGCTAGAATGCATCATTGGAGAGGCTAAGCAAAACTCTTAATGATTTCATATTCCTTATGGATGATGTATTCATTATAGATACAGTTGATGAAATCACCTAGATGATGTGAAGTAGGGCCCTTCTATAAGACCGTGGTAAAGTCTCTAGAGCATTCATTGAACACCAGGCATGTGCACAACTATTTAAAGTGCAAAATCGTCGTTAACAGTAGAAATTGTGGGGGTATACTCTGACTAATAAAACCTCCAGCACACAACAAAGATTTGTTGGTTCATAGAAACGTACGTTTCACTGACATTTCTGTGTACTAAGTATTATAGGTCTAGGTCTGATTCATAGTTCAAAAGACACCAGATTCGAAATAGTTATACTCATATATGTAACTCAGATGACAATGTTCTTTTGACACATGTGGGAGATTGTTGGAGTAGGTATGTCAAAAGCCCAAGTCCCACATTGCCTAGAATAAAAAGAATAGTGTATATATACTAAGATGTGATATTGACAAGTAAATGGGCCAAGAAGAGGAGTGGGCTTGTACGCATAATAAGCCAATATAGGTGTAACGCAGTTATAAATCTCAAATTTACCCCCTGCGCATGAATTAGACGCGATACTGGGTATTTTTTATTGCAACTATTTTTGTATTTTACAAAAAATATTTTGTATAAATAGGCTTACTAGAAAAATCTTGTTTTTAACGATTTTGAAATTGGGATTATAAATTTATTAATTTTTTGAACGTTGAAAATTTAAATTTATCTGCTTTAATTTTTCATTAACTGACTTTAATCTCAACGTTCAGAAACGGCTGCCGCTTTTAATCCCAACGTTCAAAATGGATTTTTATTAAACTATGATTAAGCTGCCATTAATTATTTTTTAATTGCCCAACATTTATTGTTTCCATCTTTGGCCTATAAAAAGCAGTGCGTGATGCGGTTCATAACACACCGAACTCTCAGATATCTTCGGAGCTCTCTCCTCTCCTCCCCTTTTGCTCTTATGAGTTTTTCAGTTTTTGCTATTCTGTTCCCTTATTATAGGAATGGTCAATTTAATCCTGGGGAGTTGCCGACTTGTGGCAAAATAACTCTTAAGAACAGTATCCTTGGGCATGACTCAGATCAATTTATACTAACAGTTTTGTTTGTTACAGCCTACATATACCAACATAGATTCTAGTTTCACTTTGGTAGAATTAAATCAATATTATATCCAAATGATCAAACATTTCAATCTTAGATAATAGTCATATAAGACAACGTTAAGCTCCTGTTCCACATTATAAGTAGAACAATGAGTATCTTGCTTTCGATAAATTAAGTATTCTAATAATGATGTAAATAATATGAATTCAATATTAATATATACATGTTTCTTTATATATTATGTAACAGAATCAAATATGATATCCAAAATAAAGCAGAGTATGATACCAGTTGGATGTGAAATTGTTGGTAACTAGGATACAGGTGCTTCTAGCTCAATGTTTTTCACTTAATGATGGTGTGGATAAGAAAATTCATGATATGAAGTTATGTAGAAACTGAGCCAAGGACCCCTTATTTATAGAGCAATCTCAGTGGCTCCATCCCATCAAGAGTGCCATAGTGGAAAATGTGTTAGAACATGGTGGGGTACGTGAATCTAGAATCCCAAAAAATTTGGACCACTATCAAAATTAGATGCTGAAAGTGCAGAACATGCAACGGCTAATATTGCTTAACATTCGGCAACATGCAACAACTAACATTATGTCTCCTTTCCTTGTTTGCTTTCCATATATTATTTCTCCTTTCCTTGACCAAATTTGGGTTCTTGTGAATATCAGATCTCGGGTGCTCCCCCTACCCATCTGCATAGCAAAGCCTTCACGCCGACGAAGATCCATGATAGAAGCCCATACTAGTGATGATTCTCTTTAGAAACAAAGCCTACACCAGTCCAAGATTTCAAGTTCATCCTCTTTCTCTCTCTCAATCTTCCCTCTTTCCTTCAACTATCTACCAACTGTTTCGCCACTTGGACCTAGTCACTCCTTGCTTCATTTTGGCCATTTCTTCGATAAAAATCTCAACAACTTCTCCTGTGTTCCCTGTCATTTACACCCATTTTTTCCCCTTTTTTGCATCTTGCTAATCCAGCCATCATCATGCCCCTTGGTCACATCTTAGCTTTGCTAGTCAATGATTCATGCAATCTACATCTTTACCTTTCGGGGCTACTAATTTGTTAGGTAAATGCTGTAATACTTGAGTTAAAGGTTTTGATTCCAAGTTTCATTTTCTTTTGTTGGTCAAATCAAGCACATGCAAATGTTTTTTTGCTAATTTCTTCATTTCAACTTATTACATAACCTGCTACTCCAACTATTGAAGAACACAAAAATTATTCATTAATATTCTAATGTAACTCCTCTAAGAAATTTGGGCATAATATTTCCTTTTAGTTTGTTCCAAAATGCATAGAATCATTCAGCTTTAAGCAAAATGAATAGAAAAGAGCTAGGATCTAATATAATACCTCTTGCTTCAAGACTGTAAGAACTTACAATGATTCAAAAAGCATGAACCATTGAATCATGAACCACTAGAGAACTACAATTATTATATTTGTTAATGTTTCTTTTAGGCTTCTGATGTTGTTTTAGTAGATTATGTATGATGACAATGATGTGGAGGTGCTTAACCTCGAAAGAGAACGTTAGAAGCTAATCCATTGTGATGTTTCACTAAATGCTGTGTATATGAAGCTTGGATGCTTATTTTCTTGATTATTGTCCTATACAAAAACATATTATAGATCTAACCCATATATAACTATGTTCTGCTTCCAGGAACCATAAAATGATCTTTGAGAGCATGATGAGGCATCAGATATATATATATAAGTATATTTTGGTAAAAAGGGACATTATTATCGCCTAATCTTACTATTATGATTATTTTCAACTCTAAAAGTAAAAAACTATCAAATCCTCAATTATTGTTGAATCCTTAAATTTTTAATTGCTCTCTTCCTAACTATGCCTTACGCTCCTTTAATTAATCCTTGTCACATCCCCAAAGTGGTGTGTGAGTTATACTTTTTGTCTCTTTGTTTTTCCCAAAAGGATAATTTGATAAAGAATATAAGTAGTTTATGACTCAATTAGGATAAGAAAGGTAAAAAATTTTGAGATGCAGGATTTGGCTTTTTGATTGGATGCTCTTTTTCCTTTAGGTTTTGTGATTTAATATCACATTTAGCATATTTTCATTGCTTGCTATTTCTATGCAGGGTATAATTCCATTCATCTACATTCAATTACGATGCTTATACTGCTCGGGTGGGAGTTCTTTTTGTAGATTATCTTATATTTATGCCATATCCTGTGTGGGGGCGTGTGTGTGTGTGTGTATTAAATTGATTCAATTCATAGTTATTATGTTGCATCTTTTGTCTTCTTACGCTACTCCTCCTACAGGTTTTCTTTTGTTTAATATCAACAATATCAGATTTCAAAAGGCGTTGGCTCATATCAGAATCCAGCTTGAGAGAAATGAGAACCCTCCTCAAAGATATTCATATTTCACAGAAAAATCTTCACTGATTGCAAAAGCTATTGAGCTTTCTAGCCCTATGTGATAACTATCCTGAAGCATCAAAATGTTTGAGCCTTTTTTGGGTTAAATCAGATAAGTACATACCTACATAAGTTTTGTTAACTTTGCTCGTGATAAATATTTTTGTGACAAACATAAGTTTTATGGATTGACTTTTTATGTAGAGATATTCTGATGAAGCTAAAAAGGCATGGCTAAAGCAATTAAGCCTATAGTCTAGACATTATATCGAATGTTACTATTCAAAAACAATAATTAAATGTATACTATATTTTTATTATTACTTAATAATATTTGTCTCTTTTTATCATTTTTTTAAAAAATAAAGATATAAATATTATTTTTTATTTCATCTATCTATTTTTGTTTCTTATTTTTATTCTTTTAATTTCTTTACCGCGTACCAAACGCAATCAAGCGTGTTAGCTATACATGTATTTGGATGTTTGAAATTGAAGCTTGCTTCAGCCCCATTCATACATACAAATAGTTTGAGACTTTGAGTTGTGTGCCTTTGTAATTACCTCCAAGAATTCGCTGCTACTATGATGCGTCCACCTTTTTTTTTTTTTGGGTTTAGTTGTACAAGTTGCTAAGTCAAAGTTTAGTTATACAGGGCACGCCTTTTCATTCACATAGAATTATCGAATGGAGATTTGGAGGGCCAAGTTTCTTTGCTTTGTTTTTTGCTGCCTTTTGCTAAAAGATATATTTTGCTAATATGCGTAACTAATATAATTAAGGAATTTCTTTTAAAAGGTATTAGTGGAAGTTTCAACTATAACTAAAACATGTGCAATATTTAATAGCAATTCTCTTAACTGCACTTAAATTATGGTTGTCCCTACAGTTAACAGAAATTGTAGTTAAACCACTTAGGAGGGAGGGTTCGATTGTGATTTTGAAAATTTCCATTAAGACCCTTTAATAGTGGTTTGAACAGCAGCTAAGCTTAAGAAAATCGTTGTTAAAGCAATTTTTTTGTAGTAACAACTCAATGCTGCATCATAATTTTTCAACATAAATAAATATTGCTTTAATTATTTAAAATATAAGTTTAAGTTATATGAGAAATTAATTATTATCTAGTTATTAATCATAATATGTTAAACATCAGTGGAAATTTTTATTTTTCTTTCAATTATTTTGCATTTCTATCAAATTTTTAATGGATTGGAAATAGACTTAATCTAAGGCTTTTTGACTTGATTACTTAAAAATTAAAAACTAATACCTGAAATGCCCCGCCATAAAAACTATTGCTCCAAATGCTTAAAAAACTTTTTTTTTAATATAATTAATGGGTCACAACCCATATTTTATTTAAAAATATATGAAGGGTCGCGACCCTCAATACAAAAAAAAATATATTTTTTATTTTTGGTCACCGACTATAGCAAAGAGCTGCACGCTGTGAGGGGTTTACCATTCACCTTCTTATACAGGTAATGCCAAATGAGTTCTTGGTCTGTTGGGTTAAATCTGGAGACCACATAGCCATAATCTAAAAAACCTGCTTCCTTATGATCTAGAAGACAGCCATGAAGTCTGTACTCATGCATCATCCAACCATTTGTCTTCTTGTACCCTATGTTCTTGGGTTCTTCTTTCCTCTTCTTCTCTATGAAAGAGAAAGTTCTCTTAAACCCAATGTGTTTCTTCCCAGAGTGAATTTCCATATCAAATTGACACTTCCAAGTACCAAACTTTGTGGCTCTCACAGCCCTTGAAGAAGATCCCTTGTTCTTGGTGCTCCAGTTTCTTAATTTGGTGAAGAAGTAAAGACATTCCTCTTCTCGATCCTTAAACATCTTCCCCCAAGAATTGTCGCCACCATAGATGTCACAATCAATAACTGCATTGCAAGGGAGGGGTTTACCATTCATATATATATATATATATACTCGTATGACCTCAAATTGCCATATGCATGTGGATTGAGTGAGAAAGTTAAAATGAATACCTTTCTGAACATCTTGGTTGAGATCAAGTTTACAGATTGAGAAAATTATAATGAACTTGTAATATAGACATTCATACAAGTATTCGCCGTTTAATAATATGTAAAATCCATAGAAGTTTAAACAGAATATTGCATATGGAATTGAGAGGGAGAAAAAAAAAGCTGGAATATAGAACACAATTACCCAAAAAACTCGTTTTTGTTTTTTGTTCCATATCAATATATGCAAGCTGGAAAAAGTATATCTTAAATAACTAAGATGACAAAACACTTTCACTAATAATTGTTAGTAGCAGAGAACACAAAATTATACTTTGAAATACCAACAATTCTAGACTATTCATGGAATCACAAGAGCATAATACTTCCCACTGCATGCAGCTCTTTGTTGCAGCTTTGCAGCAAAGCTGCAGCCAGACCCGTGACCAAAAAATAAAATATATTTTTTTTATATGGAGGGCCGTGGCATCCTTGATGCTGCGACCCTCCATATATTTTCAAATAAAATATTGTTGGAGTTATCGTATTATTAGTCTAGGTTTTATCTTTTTAACCATATGTCTTCTTTCGGGAGCAATATGGGCTAATGAGGCTTGGGGATCATATTGGAATTCGGATCCAAAGGAAACTTAGGCGTTTATTACTTGGACCATACACTACAAGAAAAATGACATATACCCACAGTAAATTTCTATGGGTAAAAGGTAAAAATCCGTAGGTATATCTTTACTTGACTTATACTCACAGTCTAAACTTTCGTCGAGTTTGCTTTACTTTTACCCATACTTTTATAATCTTGGGTATAACTTATACCCACAGTTTCATAAGATGTAGGTATAATTTTAAAATTTTTACCCACAGATTATTTATTGTCACTATATTTGATAATAATATTTTTATAAAACCTTTACTCATAGACATGTTACTATCACTAAATCCTTTACCCACAATAGTACACTGTCACTAAACTTTATACCCACAGACATTTTAATGTCACTAAAACCTTTACCCACAGTTATTTTGCTAATATTATTTTTAAGTGTTTTATTGTCATTAAAGCCTATAGGATATAATTATATCATTTAATATTGTAAGCTTATCTTTTAATACATTAGTACTCATTTAATTTATCCAAAAAAAGAGTAAATATAGAAGACACTAAATTTTTAAATAACTAAAAATTCATCCCATTACATTAAAGAAATTCTAATCATCATCTTCATACAAAATAAGAAGTCCATATATCTACTCTTATACAATACTTTTCAAAAACAAGATAAAAGAAATCAATCTACATGATATATGTTTAGTCAATACATGAATACACATGTGATATTTCTAGCTTTGTAGAATAACTCATATCTTGGATGCCTCCTTTGAATAAGCTTGAATCTTGGTCTCAATCTACACATGGAAGTCAATGATATTAATGTTAAAAATGAGATTATGATTTAGTAAAGTGAAACATAATCAAATTATAAGACAACTAATTTTAATTCAATTAATGCATAGATATACTTTTTTCATTAGGATTGCTGGAAGTTGAAGATCTTGGATCGGGAACACTATTACCATCTGGCACCTATATAGAAAGCAAAAAATCAAAATTCTATTAACAAGTCATTGAGATATAAAATTTTATCATAAATATAATATGAAAAATTTAGTCAAACCTCTCGAGATGCTGCCTCTATAAGATCATTAACTTCATCTCTAGAAAATCGTTGTTGAATTATAGTTAAAACATTTGTCAATAAAGTTTCAACCTTTTGGAGTCTTGCTTCTACTGCTGTATTTGATAATGAGTTAGCATTAGTGCTCTTAGCAGTTGGAATTTTCCCTAAACAGCGTACACGTCCTCTCTTTTCAGGTCCTAAGACTTTAAAATATGCATCATCCTTCCAAGATGTGCATCTTTCAATGTTTTCAGAATTTTGTGAGCTGCCCTCTCTATCCATAACCTTTTTTAGCTCATCCTAAATTTGTAATAGATATAAAAATTATAACACAAGTTAACCAACCAACTAATAAACAGGGAAGTAAATGGCTACATGAGGACAACAACAATTCCATGCTTACAACCAACCAATAAAAAGAAGAGATTCTTATAATTAAAAACTTACAATTACTTTAGTAGCTTGCTCAGTAATAACTCTTCCATCTTTGCGAGTTCGCGTATCAATGTAAACTTCTGCACGACTAAGTTGCTTTCCTGTTCCTTGTTTTGCCTAAAATTTCAAAGATAATAATCACTTAATCTAAATAAATCATCCTTATATACATGTTTTTGAATTTCTCTGCAAAAAGTTAATTAAAATTTGAAGAAAAGAGTGCTATATGTTTTTGCAGGAACATAATTCTCAACCATTCACCATCCACGTGAAAAGAAAATGTAACAAAAGCGAACAAAAATGATAGGCGATAAGATAAAGTTCATAATATGGTATAGCAAACACAGACACGGAGAAAATGTGAAAGGAGTCGTTGTTTTCAGTTAGAAACAGCCACCAAAGTTCGGACCCTTCAGTTTCCTCCCGTTAACGTAGATCCTATATTCCTCCATATGAATAATAATATTAACATGCATGAATGCAACCACTCATGGGTTGCGACATGGAGAAGCTCGGAATCCAAGAAGGGACAAGTATGTACCCTACCTCAAAAGGCAAACTGCACAATAGACAAGAAAAAATGCCCAACCTTCATTGCAATATATATATATATATATTTGTATATTACCAGTTTGCACCGTAAACAAGTTTTATTTACTGAATTCTCATTACTGACTAGTTAAAGATAACAGGCCTAGAATTTGTATTCCCTCTACTAAAATAAATGAAAGAAAAGAAAAGAAAAGATAACAAGCCAAAAAGCACGCAATATAAGAAAATCTTGAAGTCACATATGGTTATTCCACTTGAGTTGAATGGACAGTACTCTCTCATGAGATATATACAAACAGACAATGCAATGTCCTTTATCTTTTGTGTTCAGAAAAACAGAAAGCAGCCTCTGTTGCAATATGTTCCGCATAAGACTCATCAGCACATTCATGTAAAAAAAACATACGCAGCAGCAAAAACAAATGGAGAAGGCTCTCCCATGTGTTGCCAAGTCATTGTCACCAATCCAATCACAATGAATAGCTTTAGCGTGAAAAGTAAAGCAAACATCAAGGTTAGAGATTCGTGAGCCAAGAGATCTTCCAACCTCAGATTCTCTCTTTTTTCTTTCTTCATTAGAGGACTGTGCAGATTGTTTGTTTCCCCAGAAAATCTTAACCAGATTTATTCGGTGGGACAAAGAATGTATGTCTTTATTAATCACAGGATTTTAGCGTTTTGGATGCACCTTGCTGCCTTTTCTTTAATTTTATTCTTTTCCAGTATTCAACGAACTTCTTGGTCTTCTATACACACACACACACACCCCCCTCTAGTATAATTAGTAACATGTCCCCACGTTTTTATTTTAGTTGGAAATCTAAATAATAAAACAGCCAAAGAAAAAATAGGCAAAAATGCGTCAAAGTAACTTTCTTGTATATTCTTAAATAACTGCATTTCCTTCAATTTAATTTTAAATTCCGTATTTAATATATACTGCAAATCATTAATAATTAACATATGTACCTTCAAGAATATTTCTTCTCATCCACTGGATGACTTCCAATGTACAGATCTCCGTTGTATGCCAGTGCTTAATTGATCCAAATAGAGTATATACACAAATTATTATGTTTTTAATTTAACTTCCTTAACTTCATGTAAAGTGATAAACAATGCTTAATATCTAGCTAGTTGGTGGTTTGACTTAAACCCACTTAATCCATTCCTTTCTTATTAATTATCTGTTGAATAGAGAACAAAGCAAGTGTCATATAAATAAATCAATCAATACTGTTGCATGCTGCAGCAGTCTAACTTGAAAGATTTATCTCTTATTAATATTATAAGTTATTGAAAAAATTATTATCATGAGTTGTCAAGTGCCACAATGAATCCCATTCAGCCATAGCTTCACTCATTAAACAGGAATTGAAATATTGAACTAAATTCAATTTATTCTCTCTTTACCCTCAAGATTTTTGAGATCTCCTTTGAAATCATTTTTTTCCTTATAAAAGAATAACCAACCAAATAGTTCTATTTTTGAACAAAATCAACCTAGACTTAAGGTCCCCATCATAACTAACCAAAATTAAAATTAACCTGCCAACAGAAATTGACACCCCAAATCTGAAACTCCAAAATTAAAATTAACTAAGAGCTCTTTTTAAAGGAAGAAAACAAACCTTCTTATTAATGAATCTTGGGAGACTTTTTGTACCCATGCAATGAATATCTTCAAGCTTTGCACGATTTCTTTTGTTAATGTCACTTAATTTCTTATTTGAAATTAAGTGAAAAAATAGAAAAAAAAAAAAGGAAAGTAAGATCTTGTTGAACCATGACATGTGAGAATCTATCAATTTAATAAATAACTTACTTGTCCTTTTTCAGAGCACCAATAGTGAACTAGATCTCGATATTGAAGAGGATCAACTCTCTCATCTGGTATATTAGCAGCCATTTGTTCTTCAGTCTTGCTTGGGTCATATCCCATTTTTTTTAAATCATGCTTCCATTGTCTCCATTTGTCACACATTTCTGATTTTAGCATATTTGCCAAAATTTCTTCTTTGTCCTTATCTAACTTAGGAAGAAATTCAAATCTTGTCTAAACAAGTGGGCAAAGAAATGACAATTAATGTTTGAGTAAACAAAGTAAGAGTTAAACAGCACAATTAAAAAAAAAAGCTATAATACCATTATTGTTTTCAACATTGATTGTTTGTAGTCATTAGGCATATCTTTCCATGATCCATAATTAATTGGAGCACATTGATGCTTCCTAACCAAGCTACCAATAAACCGAGTTAAAGTTCTTCCTTCCTCACCAATTGGGCGAAGAAGTGAATCCAATTCAACAATAATAAACTCATCTTCTGGCATGTCCCATATATCTAGCATTCTTGTAGGACCCCTTGTATTAGCATGACCTATTATACCATATTACAAGTTATAATTTGCATTGTATAGCACAAAACATGAATAGTGTGTGATTCATACCTTCTCCATTTTGGACATCCGCTTCTTCTAGATTTGCTTGTATATCCTCTCCACTAGACCCTATATTCTCATAGTCAGCTAAAAAGTAAGATTTTCACTAATTCTAATTCTTTAGATTTGTTACATACAGTGACTTTGTACAGATTTATACCTTCTCCTCCATTGGCTTCTTCAATAATAGGAACAGGCTGGGTTTCAGATTGAGGCAAGCTGCTTTCATTTGAGCAATCCAAATTCCCTACATAATAATTAGCATGATCTTGATGTTCTACATTTTGTGGGCCAGTGCGACGACCAGTAGTTAACCTTTTGCGCTTTGCCATGATTTCCTGTAATGTAAAATTCCTGTTAGAAAATCTATATTAAAAGCATCTATATGTATACAAAGAGAATATGCATTTTAACATTAAACAATTGATTATATACCTTATTTGGTACAATATCCAATATAAAATGCATTATAATACTAAAAGAAATTCTCTTCACCAAAATCTTCTAGGTCATCTTGTACATTTGGTGCAACGACTAATGGTTCATCATCATCAACCACTTCTCTAATCCATTCATCTTCAGTATGTGTATCGTTTGTTGCATTTTCATTTGATTGTTCAACCATTTGTTCAGCTTCATTGGATTTCTCATCACCCATGTCATACATATCCCTAACTTTGGCATTTACAACTGCAAGCCAATCCCCTTGTCTCTTATCCTCTACGTAGAATACCTTTCGGGCTTGGAATGCAAAAATAAATGGGTCATCACAAATGTCATCACCTGTATGCTTCAAATATTTAAAATTTACAATAGTCATTCCAAATTTGTCCACCTTGCAACCCCTGTTGGGATCTACCCAATTGCATTTGAAAAGCACTTTCTTATATCTATTAGAATAGTCCAGTTCAATCACATCTGTTAAAGCACCATAGTAGTTTAATTCACATGATCTACCATTTGTATCTCGCGCACTAGAATAGCTCGTAATATCACCAATTACAACAATCCCACTGTTTTGAGTTGTCAAATATCTTTCTCTCTTTTGTGTATGGAACCTAAAACCATTAACAAGATATCCAGTATACCTCCTTGCTACTTCAGATGGACCACGTGATAACCATTTGAGTTCATCTGTAACTATTGCACTTCCTTGTTCCTCCAAGCGTGCTATCTAAAATATTTTATTCACAAATAATAAAAGTCAATTGCAAATCAAAAATTTGGTCACTATATATCTATTTTGTTGTGCTTACCCTCTCATGGAACCAAACATTGAATGTTTGACTATGAGTTCTTTGAACTTCATATTGTGTCAATCGACGTGGTCGTCTTTGTCTCCTAAGAATTGCACAATGTTCCCTACAATAAAGTTTATAACAAACAAGTATTTATTGAGGGGAAAAAAAGAGGTTGTGATGATATTAAAATAAAATAAAGTGAAGACATTTCTTACTCTCGAAATGGGGTGATTGCTTCATTATTAAAAAGCACATATCGATGTGCTTGTAACAAGGTTTTCTTGTCAAGCTTGACTCTGCCTAATCTCTTTCGCTTCCTTAAGTTGAATTTACAAGGTCTTTTCCTTCCTAATGGTCTTCCTACATCATGTTTAGAAGATGAATGTTCTATCAAAGTTAAATAACTTTCATCATCATTTCGACTAGGTCGATTAAATCTAGTCTCGACTCCTGTTAGATATCGTGAGCACATTGTCAAACTTTCATGAGCTAAATACCCTTCTACAATTGACCCTTCAGGTTGTGCCCTATTACGTACAAAGGATTCCAAAGTACAAAGATACCTGTAAGTACACCACAATAGACAAGAAAGGCAGTATTATCAATGCACTTGTCCTTTATTAACCTAATATATTAACTTAAAAGAAGTTAGCTCATACCTCTCAATTGGATACATCCAACGATACTGTACCGGCCCTCCAACCTATGCTTCATAAGCCAGATGAACTACTAAATGTACCATAATAGTGAAAAATGAGGGAGGGAAGATTGTTTCAAGTTGACAAAGAGTTTTGGCAACCTGAGACTCTAATTGCTCAACATGATCCTTGTTAAGGACCTTAGAACAAATTTCTTTAAAAAAGTGACAAAGATTAATCAAAACTAAGATCACTTTATCAGGAAGAGAACCCTTTAATGCTTTAGGCATAAACTCTTGCATCAAAACATGACAATCGTAACTTTTCAAACTAATCAACTTGAGTTGTTTTATTTGCACACAACGAGAGATATTTGATGAGCATTCATCTGGTGCTTTTATATTTTTTAAAACTGTAAGAAAAGCTTATTTTTCCTTCTTAGTCATTTGGTAACATGCTCTAGGCAAAAATGTAGAGCCATTGGAGGGACGTGTTTGTGGATGAAGCACATTTCTTATGTTCATCTCCACAAGGTCTGCTCTTGCCTTATAATTATCTTTAGATTTTCCTTCTTGATTCAATAATGTACCAATGATGTTATCACAAACATTTTTTTCAATGTGCATCACATCAAGATTGTGGCGCAATATATTATGTTTCCAATATGGCAAAGTGAATAAGATACTTTTCTTCTTCCAGGGTTGTGGTGACCCATCCTCAATTGCACCCACATCTTCAAGCTCTTCCAATTGTCTTAAGATTGTATCCCCACTATATCGTATAGAACAACCCCTCAACTCTTGTGTTCCATCAAAAGACCCACGATTGTACCTCCACTTATGGTCAGGTTCTAACCACCGTCGATGACACATATAACAAAACTTCCTACTATGAGTTAACCATTGTGAAGCTGTTTCAAAACCACAACATGGACAAGCATACTTACCTTCCCGGATAAGTTTGCATATGCTGGGTAATCATTAATAGTCCAAATTAATGCAGCATGCATTCGAAATGACTCTTTCTTATGAGCATCAAAGGTTTCAACCCCAGTTTCCCATAATTCTTTTAACTCTTCAACTAATGGCTGGAGATACACATCTATATTGTTACCAGGACCTTTAGGACCAGGAATAAGCAATGACATCATAAAAGAAGGTTGTTTCATGCACATCCAAGGAGGAAAGTTATAGGGAATTACAATAACAGGCCAAGTACTATATGCAACACTCATAGTTTTGAATGGATTAAAGCCATCTGAAGCCAATCCAAGCCTTACATTACGAGGGTCACTCGAAAAATTAGGGTACATGGAATTAAATTCCCTCCAAGCAAGAGAGTCTGCTGGATGCCTCAAAAGGCCATCTTTTGTGCGACCTTCTTCATGCCATCTCATGAATGAAGCAGTTTTAGAGGACATGAAAAGCCTTTTTAGCCTAGGTATCAAAGGAAACCATCGCAAAATCTTTGCTGGTATCTTTTTTCTTTCAGATGTGTAACCTTCATTATTCTCTAAAACAATATGAGTTTTCCACCTTGAGACACCACATTTTGAACACACTTCATCTTTGCTCGTGTCCTTCCAATACAACATACAATCATTAGGACAAGCATGGATTTTCTCATACCCTAAGCCTAATCCAGAAATCATCTTCTTTGTATCATAGTATGACTCTGGCAAAACATTCCCTTTTGGTAATACATCTCTTAATAACTCCAACAACATTGAAAAAGACTTATCACTCCACCCATGAAGACACTTAATATGATAGAGATGTACAATAAATGATAGCTTGGTGTATTTTTCACAATTTGGGTAGAGCTTTTGTTCAGCCTCCTTAATTAATTGATGAAATTTGTCAAAGCTATTCTCTTCTATAGATGGTTGTTCATAATGTTCCTCCCTCACTTGTTTTGGATTTTCTTCATTGACATCATTCATTTCTTCTCCACCTAATTGGTCAGGCATTCCAAAAATATCATGAAGTAACCCATGCATATCATTTTCTAGCTCTATTGGTTCTGTATTTGTACTTGTAGTTGCTTCATATGTCTCTCCATGGAAAATCCATTTTTTATACCCTTTAAGAAATCCACGGCGTGGATTAGTTAGGTGCTCATAAACATTTGATCTAGGGTAACGATGAAGATTGACACATGCAACACAAGGACACAAGATTTTCCCATTTATTGCTGACTTCTGAAATGCAAAGTCCAAAAATTCAAGTACACCTTGAATGTAAGCCTCACTTCTTTTAGAGGGATCACTAATCCACCTTCTCTGATCCATTGAATAAAACTATAAACATGCAAGATTAAAATAAGATTCATAGATAAATCATGTCAATGCACTTTAAATAATTTACCATGAAAAGACAATACTCAACACTCATAACTGTTAAGCATTGTAGCACACCAATTGTTCAAATAGAAGTTTAGAATATTGGTTGAAAATTTAAATATCATTTACAATGAAATTTAAGCATAATTAATCTCATAAATGGAATTTATTCTAACATGAATTAGACAATTGAAAAACTTTAAGAAAAGAATCTAAGTTGTTCATAAAATCAAGTGTTCACTTGTGATTAGTGATGATAGTTTCATCTCAATGTATTGGTAATTTGGTATGAATTTTAGTTTTAAAGTATGTACAGACTAACTACAAAATTCTTCATAGATATCAATACCATGTCTGCAGTGAATCATCTAAAGAGTTTACAATTATTTTTTATGACAGATGCAAGTTAAGCATAAAATTAATTTTTTTAAAAAATAGTTATACCTTTTATATTAAGATTATTGATATAGTAACAAAAATAACATTCATATTAAATTCCAAAGGAAAAATAGAAACAAAATATGATATGAATTAAATTAATATATTTTTTGAATAAATCACATCACACCTGATTGTCTGTTAAGCTGCAATGAGAAACAAAGAACTCTAAACGTTTCGAGAAATAGATAGTTCCTATTCTCCCACGTGGCAGCTGCAACTTAAAGAACAAATCATATAAGATGGTAAGAATATAATAGAACAAATCATGTATATACAAAAACGCACAATGTAGATGTTCTAGTGATTGAATTTGATGATGTGGGAACAAATCATATAGATACTAGATGAAGGTTTTATCTGACTATAATACTAAATCATAAGATCCCAAAGGTCAAAGTTTTCAATATATTTTGTTGACATGGAAATAAAATAAAAACACAGAAATAAAAGAAAAATTTCGAAAATCTAGGAAAATATCACAAACATGGAAGCTTAATAAGGTCCAGTTGACTCCCAAAAAGAAAGCAATAAATAAGTTTCTAATATAATAATATTCCTTAAAAAAAAACTCCACAAACTAAACAAGCAAAAAAATTAAAGCCAATGAACATTACGAATCTAAATTCTTTGAAATAATTTGAGCTAAAGTAATTGATATTGAATACAAAATATCAATACTATGATTTTACATTTATTTATATATATCATATGTACAAAGCAAAATTTATATTAAACTTATAGTATTAGTACTTTGTATTTAATATCAAATAACTTCAACTGAATTAAATTTCAGAAAATTCAAATTATGAACAATGCAAGCTTTCTATACTTTTATAATATATATAAATCAATGAATTCAAATAACTATACAAGATTTATATTTTATAAATGCTAAAAAAATAATACAAAAGAACAATAGTATATATAAAATTTATTTATTCATTACATAATATATTTATGGATTGTACAAAATCCATAAGCTATTTTGACTATTGTGGACTGAAGCAAATAGAAATAACGTAAAGAAGGAAACGGCAATTGAGGGAAGGAGAAATGAGGTTAAGAACAAATTGAAATAAAATATAAGAAAATAAAAAAGTAGGACCACTTTGAAAATTAAAAGCAAAAACACAAAAAAAGAAATTCCATTTCAACTAGAACAACCTTGTTTTCAACAGGTTCATCAAATCAATAACACAGACCCTTCAAAGATCACAATGAGGTTCTTCTGAAATAGAGTGACCACCAACTTAATTTTCTTTTCATATCCAAAGCAAAATCTTTGTTTTATATGACAGAGTAAAAGCTTAAATATAAAACCTCTCATTAGCTATTTTCATTCCTGAACATTCTTAGTGGCATTTCATCATGCATAAAAGAAAAGGAATAAGTACAACTGATGCAGACTTTAAAGTGAACTGAATATAGTAAGAAACTTACCAGAATTAGTGTTTCATGATGAATTTGCGTTAACTTCGTCCCACCTAGTGTTTGAGATAACAGATATCTTCCAACAGAGAAACTTCCTAAATTCAGACAAATAAAACCAATTGGGCATATTTCTTGTCGATTTAATAAACTCATACTTCTAGAATGTAGAGAGATATAATGATATTCTCCTTCCTCAATCGAAGAATAAATGAAAGACAAATCCTGATATCCTTATCAAGACCCAGCTTCGTGTACATAGAATCAAAGAACAAAAGAGAGTTAAGAGAATCAAAACCGTACTGATAAGGAGAGGGTTGAAGCTGTTGTCTTAGTTCCTGCAGAACTGTAACAGCACCGATATAAGATAAAAGGGAACCAGTATTTCCATCTCCTACACGTATAGTAAGCTCTTCAAACCTTTCATACCTATCCCAGGGGATCCTAAGGCTTGTTGAAGAATTCTTCCTCGGTTGGGATCACTTGTTTAGCTACTGGCGAGACAGAGTGCTTTACGGACAGAGAAAGAAACTTTTTAGTTTTGATAAGGGCTGGAGATACGGTAAGACTTCGACAATACTAACAATAACTGGAGAAATAGAGAACCCTTCGATAAGAGTTATAACAGACACACAGACACACAGTAACGACCACACTGCGAGAATGAACTTGCAAGGAATGCAATGGAAGGCTACGGAATATTGCTTCCACAGTGCGAATCAAGCATAAAGTGAAGAAATAGATACATCAACCAGAAATCAGAGAAATCAATGAGTGAGGGAAATTACCTCTAGACTTTAGCTCTTCAGATTTAGGGTAAAAACTTGCCCGCCTGAAATAGAGAAGTGAATTAACAGATGTAGATTTGGGAATTAGGGCATGCTCTGCCTTCTCTCTGCTTGCGTAAAATCAACGAGTGAGGGAAATTTTTAGATAGAATAAAATTTTTGGCGCCACCTGGAGGGAACATATTAGATGGGTGGAGCGAAATTTTGAAACTAAATTTTTACCACACTATTTTTTAACTCAAACTTTTACCCACACTAAATAATTATAGGTGAAGTGAAATAATTTTTAACTTAAATTTTACCCACACTTTTTGATTGTAAGTAAAAATAATTTTATCTATACCCATAGTTATCTAAATTATCTGTAGGTATAACTTATTTTTACCTACAGTTATTTTATCTATCACTAAAAATGACTGTAGGTAAATGGCAATTTTTTTGTAGTGATATTCGCGATTTATTTACATACTAGAAAAAATAAAAGATTGGAAGGTGTAAATTCTTCAATAGTGGCCTCTATGGGCTTTCTTATAATTTGGATATGTTATTTTGGGATCAATCTATTAGGAATAGGACTACATAGTTATGGTTCATTTACATCTAATTGAATTAAAGTGAGTAAAGGGCCTGACAAATACAAACATAATAAGCATATTAAGCATATATAATATAAGTATAAGAAAGTATAAGAAAACTTCGCATAAACCGTCGAGAACCCTTTAAATCAAGTAATGTAGTGATTCAAGGGGTTCTCACAAACACCAAACAAATCCGGTCACAATTCCAATTCATTTTTTTTAAAGAGATGCCGTGACCCATTAATTATATATAAATATATATATATATATATATATTAAGCATTTTGGGGAATAGTTTTTGCGGTGGAGCATTTTCAGGTATTGGTTCTTAATTTTTAAGTACTGAAGTCAAAAAGCCCTTAATCTAAGGCTTAAAAGCCTATATGATCTAACAAGCTCTATTTTTTTAGAAAAAGCGCAGACTTAACAGTTAAGGCTTGATTAAAATTTGGACTTCCTTTAAAATAGCCTATTTCTTGAAAGGGTTATACTTAGACTCCTTTAGAAATGTGACTAAGACCTTGACTTGGCCTATATATAAAACAAGTAAATTATATGAATTTTTTTGTATGTTATTAAAATTATATAAATCTCTCTTTTTATTTTTAAAATATATATTAATCTCCCTTAATGAAAATTTTAAAATTTTTTTACTAACTTAAATACAGTTTTAAATTAAAATATTCTTCTTCAATTTAAGGTTTGGTTAAATTTAATGAAAATGTCCAATATGCATCTAGGTTAATTCTTATAAAAAAAATTATCTAATATATATTTAGGTTAATAAAATATGTTTTAATTAAAAATAAAAATAAAAATAAAATATATATTTTGAAAATAGATAACATATCCATATCTTTTACTCTAAAAATTTATATATAATTATACTACATACGAGAATTGCGTGCATGATAAAGATGAGAGAGTTCGGCATCAAAATTAGATATCTAATTACCCTCCACTAGGCTCTTCTAGATCCATTTTAATCTAAATTTTTATAATACTCATGAATTGCATTTAAGCCCTTCAGCCTCTACACATAGGACATGTCTTTCAGTATCCAATTATTCCCATTCCTATCAATAAGCTACCAGAAAAATTTAAAGTAGTTAGCCAAGTCATTCCCAACAGCTGTGATGTACTTTAACATTTTCAGTCTTTTATTTGTATGCAAATCACAAACATCTTATTTTTTGAATTAGACTCGAGTTGAGCTAAGCATTTTTCTAAGTGGAGGGGGCTCGGGCATAATAATAAAAAAATAAATTAAGCTCGGCTTGGATTGCCCATTTCATGTGAGCATTACATAGAAAAGTCTAGCCCATTTTATAAATAACTCAACCTGTGATTAGGACTAACTTGAAATACTCAAGGACAATTGCTTTCATGCATTTGTATTATGATTATTTTTAGACCTTAGAAATGTTATTTTCCTATTATTTATAGGTTAAATTAGTATTTTAGTTTTTTAACTTTATTTAATGTTTCACATTAGTTCCTTAATTTTGAAATGTTTCAAAATGATTCCCTAATTTTATTTAACATTTTAAATTAGTCTTTTATCTTTGAATTATTTTAAAATAGTCTCTTAATTTTATTTAACATTTTAAATTAGTACCTTAACTTTTAAATTTTATTTTATTTAATATTTTCAATTGATTCTTTAATTTTAAAAGTTAAAGGACCAATTTGAAACATTTCAACGAACCTTTTAAGTTGAAATATTTATCTTAATATAAAATATTTAAAACAAGTAATTTAAAAATATATAAAAGTTCTTTTTATAGATAAAATTAATACAAAAATAATGTAAAAGTACTTTCTTAGTTTAATCACTTAAAGAAAAAAATACTTATAAAATTTTAAAAACTAGAAAATACTTTAAAAATAATATTTATTTTAATATGAAATATTTATAAAAATAGTATTAGCAATAGATTTTTATATTAAAATAAATATTTTTTTTAAAGTATTTTATTTTAGTGAACTTTTTAAGAATTTTTTAGTTTTTAAAATTTTATAATAAGTATTTTTTTTATTCAAGTTATTAAACTAAGGGTTTTTTAATATGAGTTAACTTTTGAAGAGATAATTTTGAAATATTTTAAAATTAAAGAACCAATTTGAAATGTTATATAAAATTATGGAACTATTTTAAAATAATTCACAATTAAGGGACTAATTTGACACATTAAATAAAGTTGAGGGAATAAAATACTAATTTAACCTTATTTATAATTGGTTGGCCCAAATAGTTATTACAACATTGCAACAGATTTAATTTTATTCGGTCAAGCAGTCTGATAACTCATTTTTACTTTCCAAGCAAACAGATCCTTACGTGGAATTATTAAATTAATAAAAAAGGGATTATTTATTTATTTATTTGATGAAATAAAAAAATATTTATTAGATCAAATCATTGAGTACGGCAAAAATATCAAGCACTAAATTGAAGCGCTGACAGCACTGAGAAATTTTTATCTTTAAATTAGAGCGGAAGATGACTACAAATTAGGAGACTAGCAGTCCACACGACCCATAGTTATTAACTGTGTTTTTCCCCCTCTTACAAAAAAACAATACGTTAACAAGTGTATGAAAAAATTAATTTTTTAATAGACTTGATTTATAAAAAATTAAGTAAAGTAAATTAATCATTAAAAAATTAAATATAATTAAATATATATTTCTTTATAATTAACTTAATATATTTATTTCTTACAAACGAAATCATCTTAAAAAATTTTCTAGAAAAACATGTATATATGGTACCAAAACTAAATCAAACCTAGAGACATTCTTACAAGCAAACTTATAATCTGCGCCACACAACTATAATAATCTTTCATCTGGTCAGTCAAGGAGGCGCCTGGCACCTCAGTCCTGATAACGACCCCCATAAGGCATTCCATTAATATGATGACTGCAATGGAATAACGAGAAAATCAGCCGATAATAAAAAATTCAGTATCACATTATTGAGCTTTTTAAAATATTCTTACATATAAAAATCATGTTATAGAGCTTAAAAATTAAATACTTAAATTTTAATTATTTTGAAGTTTTGTCCTTTTTAATATTATTATTGGAGTCGTAAAGGAATTTTAATTTGCTCGACAATCTCTCCATGTAATACTACAGTTATTGAAATTTGATGGGCATGGGACGTCATTAACTCAACAAAAGATACGAACCTTTCAATTGCCAATTCAATAGTTAGGATCATTAACAATTAAAATGAATCTATTGTTCTTCTAATAATTTTAAAACGTCATATAAATAATCTATAAAAAGCTGCACATTTTATTTGAAGATTAAGTAATTACATTAAATATATACATATTAAATATTTATTATATTATAAAAGTAATAAAATATAAAAGTATTTTAATTACAAGCGATATAATTGTAGTATATTTTCTTAAAAAAAAGTTAGTGTGATGCATTTTTAATTTAAAATAAAGAGAATATGATTTTTTTTAAACAGAAAAATAGATTGTACAATTTAAATATTCCTTAGGAGTGAGTGAAAAATAATGTACTATAATAATAATAATAATAATAATGATAATATTATGAAACAATTTAAGAAATAGAGGAAAGAGGATTTAGAGAAGATATAAAATAAGAGAAATGTTTCACAATTTTTTATTCATATCTCTCAATACAAATGAGATATCTATTTATAAATATAAATTTGTAACTCCAAAAGGTCCTATCATAAATGTAAAATAATATACCATAAAGGAGGACATAAAAGTAAGAAATGAATATCTAAAGAATTACAATTTTTGAAACCAAATGGTTACAATTCTTGAAGGAAGTAATCATCTACATAAAAAATAGAATTATAACATACCTTTAATGAATTTTGGGGTTTAAGAAACTAAAGAGATATCCATCGTAATTGATGGATTCATAACACTCCCCCTTAGATGTCCATTGTATAGGGAATATGGCTCATTAAAACCTTATTAGAGAAAAATACAGTGGAAAAAAATCCTAGTAAAGGAAAAAAAGTATATTGCTCCTTGTACACTCCCCCTGTTCATAATATCACTGTAGATCTTTGAGCCGTCACATTTCAATTTTGTGGACTAATCTTTCAAATGTTGAGGTAGGTAATACTTTGGTGAATAAGTCAGTTAGATTATCACTTGAATAAATTTGTTGAATATCAATATCACTATTCTTTTAAAGATCATGAGTGAAAAAGAATTTTGTTGAAATATGTTTTATTCTATCTCTTTTGATATATCCTTATTCAACTAAACTATATATGCCACATTGTCTTCATATAGTACAGTTGGAGTTTTCTTGCAAGAAAATAACCCGTATGTTTCTTGAATATGTTGAATCATAGATATCAACCAAACACATTCTCAACTTGCTTCATGAACAACTATAATTTTTGCATGATTCGAGGAAGTGGTCGTAAGTGTTTATTTAGTGGAACACCATGAGACAACTATATTTCCACTTATAAATATATAGCTTATTTGAAATCTAGCTTTGTGTCGGTTAGATAAGTATCTAGTATCTACATATCCTAAGAGTTCTGATCTAAATCCATTTGTATATAACAAGCCCAT
This sequence comes from Erythrophleum fordii, assembly GCA_032878935.1. NCBI lineage: Eukaryota > Viridiplantae > Streptophyta > Magnoliopsida > Fabales > Fabaceae > Erythrophleum > Erythrophleum fordii. Next base: position 304,859 of record JAVQMF010000009.1, read on the forward strand.
ATCAACAGTGTCTCGAAGATATTGGAAAACATGTTTAACTTTAGTCAAATGTCTCCGTATTGGAGCTAAATTAAACCTGACTAATAAACTTACAGAGAAAGCTATATCAGGTCTTCTATAGTTAGTAAAATACATTAATGCACCAATTGCGCTAAGATATGATACTTCAAGAGCAAGAAATTTTTTATTATCATCTCAAGGTCGAAAAATATCATTTTTCATATCAAGTGACTAAACAACTATTAGGGTACTCAATGAACGTGCTTTATCCATGTAAAAATTTTTAAGGACTTTTTGTGTGTAATTTGATTGATGTATAAAAATTTCATCTTTTAAATGCTTAACTTATAAGTTGAGACAAAATTTTTATCTTTCTAACATTTCAAATTCCTTTTCAAATAATCTACTACCTTTAGAATCTCTTCAGGAGTTTTAATAATATTCAAATAATCAACATATACAATGATAATTACAAATCCTAAATTTGCTTGTTTTATGAAAACACATGGACATATATAGGTATTCTTATATTCTTCCTTTAACAAATATTTATTAAGACAATTATACCACATTCGTCCACATTGTTTTAGTCCATACAAGGATCTTTGTAATTTAATTGAATAAAGTTATGAGGACCTTAAATTATATGCTTAAGGCATTTTAAATTTTTGTGAGATTTTCATATAGACATTATGATCAAGTAAGCCATATAAATATACTATAACAACATTTATAAGACGCATATTAAGATTTTCATACACTGCCATACTAATAAGATAATGAAATGTGATTGCATCTATCATGGGAGAATAAGTGAATTTATAATCAATTTTAGATTTTTGTGAGAACCTTTAAGTGACAAGTCGTGTTTTATATCTCACAACTTCATTCTTCTCATTTCGTTTATGCACAAATACCTATTTGTGTCCAATAGGTATTACACCTTCAGGTGTTCGGACTATATGCCCAAAAATCTCACATTTTTCAAGTGAGTTCAATTATGCTTGAATTGCGTCTTTTCATTTTGACCAATCACATCTACGTTGACACTCATCAATGGATGTAGGTTCATAATCCTTATTATCATTTATCATATTAAGGGCTATAGAAATATGCAAAGATGTTGTAAACAACTATTTCTTTACGGTTGAATCTTTTCCCTATAGAAATATAACTTATTGAAATCTCTTCTTTTTTTATCAATTTTAGGTACCTGAACTTCTTTTGGAGTTATATTACTTGTTATGTCTTTAGACACTTCAAGAGTATCTATTTCTTTGATAGACTCATTATGAATAATTGTTCCTTTCCTTTTACAAGGATTTCTATCTTTTGAACCAATTTGTCTATCATGCTTCTAGTGTACTTTGGACTTATTAGTTATTTCACTTATAGGTTGTCCTTCAGGAAGTTTAATTCTTATAGGAGTATTTGAGCTTATATATGTGACTTTATTACTCTCTTTAGGTTAATAAATGTATCTGGCAGTTGATTTACTATACTTTGTAAGTATATTATCTTTTAAACTTCAAGTTTATATTATTTTGTACGAGAATTAAGATATGTCAAAGTATTTTACGTAATTTTTTTGATCAGCTGCTTATCTTTTTTTCCCTTTAATGTTAGGAAAACTAATTTATCAAAATGACAATAAGCAAAATGTATTGTAAATACATCTCCTATCTTTGGCTTAAGATATCTTATAATAGAAGGGGAATCATACCTAACATATATTCCTAACCTCCTTTGAGATCCCATTTTAGTATGTTGTAGTGGAGTTATTAGAACATATATTGCACATCCAAAAATTCTAAGATAAGAAACATTTGACTCCAGATCATAAGTTAGTTATAAATGGGAGCATTTATAATAATTTGTTGGTTTCATGCGTATAAGTGCTGCTGCATACAAAATTGAATGCCCCTAAGCATAAATAGGGAGATTCATTCTCATTAATAAAGGTCTAGTAATTAATTTAAGTCATTTAACAAACAATTCAGCTAAGCTATTTTGTGTATAAATATAAGCTACAAGATATTCAACATTTATTCTAATTGACATGAAATAGTTATTAAAAGCCTATGAAAAAAATTCTCTAACATTATCTAGTTGTGCTCTTAATCAAATAATTTGAACAAGCAATCTTACAAATGTCAGGTTGTGAGTTGATAACAAACATACATGAAACCATCTGCTAGATGCATCTATTAATACTATAAAATGTCTAAATAGTCCAAACAGTGAGTACATAGGCCCACAAATGTCACCATGTATATATTTTAGAAAAGTTAGAGATTCAGTTCCAACTTTAGTTAACAATGGCTTAATAATCAATTTACCTTGAGAACAAGCAGCATATGATAATTCCTTAAATTAAAAAATCTTTAAGTTTTTCAATGAGTGCCCATGTAAATTCTCAATAATTTTTCGCATAGTTATTATTTCAGGATGCCTCAATCGTTCATGCCAAATGGTAAATATTTTTGAATTTATAAACTTCTGGTTTATAGTTGCATGTATCTTAATTGTACTAATTCTTATATAGTACATACCAGAAGAGAAAGTTGGTAATTTTTCTAGTATTTTTTTTCTACAAGAAACAATGCTCATGATATGGAAATATTCATTATTTCCTTCACATGTAGTTTCTATATGATATCCATTACGGTAAATATTTTTAAAACTCAACAAATTTCTTTAAGATTTAAAAGAAAATAGAGTATTATTTATAATAAATCTCATTCCTTCTAATAATATAATGATTGATATTCCAGATCCTTCAATTAATTTTGTACCATCAGAAATTGTACATAAGTTTCATCCATGTTTATTTGAGAAAAATATTTTTTATCTTTTAAGATTGTATTAATGCTTGCACTATCCACAAGACATATATCTTCATTCATCTTTTTTAAAATTAAACAAAACAAAAGTATAAGAAATATTATAAAAACTCATACTTAATATTTCATATAAACTTATAATTATAAAAATAATTACAAACATATTAACTTATTTTAAACATCATTATTTTCTTGTAGATTAACAAAGAAATTTGATACATCTAAGTGTGTAGTATTTATGGGATTATTGGAAAAATTATCACATAGATCAGTAGAATTGGTCTCAACACCTTTTTCTTTTTCTTTTATTGATGCTTGATAGAAATTAACAAGGTATTTTGTTGTACGACAGGTATGTGACCAATGTCCATTCATACCACAACAATAGTATAAATTTTTTGAATTCTTAACATGCTTCTTTTGTCCACTTGTGCTTCATTGTTTTTCTTATCTCTTATCCCATTTTTTATGGTAAGCAACATTCTTATGATAAAGAGTATTATTTCTTCCTCAACCACATCCATGGCCTCGACCATAACCACATCCACGTCCTTATCCATTATTATTAATTATTACCACATTCACTTCAGGGAAAAAAATAAAACCAGTTAGATGGGCTTTATAATTTTTTATTAGTAGTTCGTTATTTTGTTCAGCCATAAGGAGACATTAAATTACCTGTGAGTATTTTTTAAACTTTTTTTCCTCTATATTACTGCTGTAGAAGCATATTAGATACATGAAAAGTAGAAAAAGTTTTTCTTTAACATATCTTTTTTAATAATTATTTCTCCATATAATTTTAATTAAGAACTAATACGAAACATTATGGAGTTATACTCACTAACTAATTTAAAATTTTACAATCATAGATGCATCCAGTTATAACGAGCTTTTGGAAGAATAACAATTTTCTAATCATCATATTTCTCTTTCAAACTATTCCAGAGTGCAAGTGGATCTTTTACTGTAATATATTCATATTTCAACCCCTCATAAAGGTGATGACGAAGGAAAATCATCGCCTTAGCGCGTTTTTGCATTGACTCATTGTTTTCTTCTTTAATAGTATTTCCAAACCCAATTGTTTCAAGGTAAATTTCAACATCTAAAATCAAATACAAATAATTCTTGCTCGAAAAATCAAGAGCCACAAATTCAAACTTTGTAAGATTTGACATAATAATTCAAATAGAATAAAACTAATAGAAAAATTAAGGAGTAAGATGGAAAGATCTTACATTTCTTGTTTAAATGGTCAAAAGCAAATTCGTACTAACAACGTATTATAAAATAACTCAAGAGATATAAAAAAAAAGAGGATTTAGAGAAGATATAAAATAAGAGAAGTGCTTCTTAATTTTTTATTCATACCTCTCAATACAAATGAAGTTTTTATTTATAGGTACAAATTTGTAACTCCAAAAAATCACTTCCTAAATATAAAATAATATACCATAAAGAAGTACAAAAAGGTAAGAAATAAATATCCAAAATGTTATAATTTTTAAAACCAAAGGGTTACAATTCTTGAAGAGATAATTATTTATATAAATAATAGAATTATAATGTACCTTCAATGAATTTGGGAGGTTAAGAAACTAAAGGAATGTACATCATAATTGATGGATTCATCACAGATAACATAATAGTAATCTAAGATGACAATAAGATAATCTAATATGAGAACAGATATATGTTTTTGCGATGTGATAAAAATCACATTAGCACCGTTAGGAAACAACTAAACATTAATAACATACTTCTTGTAGATGTTACTAGGTGGCCTAACATCGTTAGAAATGAGGAGTCTTAAAAATGATGGATGTAACAATGTTTGGAACGGGAGAAGTTGCATCAAAAGAACAGAAGAAGGGGAGAAGTTGTGAGGCATCTTCCCAAATTTTTTCCTTCCCAAATTTTAAACATCCTAATTATCTAAGCATAAAAGGGGGCCTTGACAGCTGAGAATTCCCCAAGATTCATCTCTCTTTGAGACTGAAAGATGCCTATTTTTATTTTTCCAAGGACGGTCCTGATTTGGCATTGCAAATCTAGCACTTTCACATTCAAGCATAAAGGGAGGCCTGAGCTCTGACAATTCCCTAGGATTCATTGCTCTATTAAGACTAAAAGATGCCTAACAATACTCAAAGCTTTTCCTTGTAAGAATGAATTCAATACAATTATATGAAATTAGAATACTAGATTGATTACCTATAGAAGACATGGCTGCTGATTTAGGATACCCAATTGATTCTGAATGCCTGAAGGTTTGAAGAGATTAGGGCTTCCTCTGTGATTCACACTCCCTATCACAACTTATAATGGCGTAAGTTGTAGAGTTAGAATTTAATGTGAACACAGAAGGGACCTAGTGTAACAACCGGGAAAAAGGGAAAAGAAAAGAGAGAAAAAGAAAGAGAGTAGAAAGTTGAAAAAATTCGGAAGTCAGAATTCTTGCTAAGTCTTCTCGCAATAGCGAGAAATGATCTCGCTGTCGCGAGAATGCCTTCTCGCCATAGCGAACGAGATTCTAGCTATAGCGAGTGCGGGCAGCAGCCTATACAGAAACCAGAGAGTTGCTCGCTGTAGTGTACGCCATAGCGAGGGTCAGTCCAGAAGAGCGAGAAAATGACTTCATTAAACGCTCAAACTCATTCATTCTCTCGCATTTGCCCTAGACCTCGACCCAAGGAGAGAAAAGAGGCGTGGAGAGTGAGAAAAACCAAGAGAAGGAGGAAGAGCAAGGGAAAGGTAAGCAAGTTCCTCCCATTTCTTCTTAGATTTCTGATCTCCTCTCTTTGCCCTCTCTTCCTACGGTTTTGTTTGTGAAAATGGTTGGATTTTGGACATGGGTCAGAAGAGGGAAAATGGAAAACCACCTTGAATCTCTGTGTTTTCATTGAAAATGTTGTTTCCACTACCTTAAGAGCTTGAGAGAGAGGAAGAGTTGATGGCATTCTAGAGAGTTCTGGTATGTTAGGAGAGTTGCTCTGAAGATTACATTATAAGAGTGTAATTGCATGCTTTTGTGTGTCTAGGCTCAAGTGAAGCACCTCCATCAAGGTGTGAGTGTGAACTTAAGAAGGGAGAGGAGAAATTGAAAGGAAAAGCTAGTGTTGGCTTTGGCTCATAAGGTAGCTCTCTTTCCACTCTTTCTTGTTACATTCTTGGATGTAATAGTCATTGTATGATTATGTATATGTTTATTGTGTGGAATATGCCATATGTTATTACTTTGATGCATTGATGCCAATATGCTTGTGTGTTGAATTGTGAGAATTGCTCGGGTGAGGTAGTGCCGAAAGTCCCTTGAGATGGGTGAGGTGAAGCCGAAAGTCCTTTGAGATGGGTGAGACAAGGCGAGGCCAAGTCAAAAGTCCCTAAACTCGGGTGAGGCCATCCAAAAGTCCCTAAACTCAGGTGAGACTAGACCAAAAGTCCCTGGAGCCCATTGTTGGCATTGTTGTGATTTCCATAGCATGTACAATGTGTATTGGATGTTTGAGAATGGCTAAATGCTTATTCACATGCTTTGACTTGTTATATGCCTTGATTGTTTACTTGATTGACTGTATGAGCTACTGAGATTCTCTGAATCTCACCCCTTCCCCGCCCAACCTAACATGCTAGGTGGAGCTTAAGGAGAAGCAAGTGCACACCAAGGAGCCTAGGAGCATGCTTAGCTAGATTATAGCTTCATTTTGGTTATTTTGTTGTAAAGTGGTGCCAAATGAATATGCACCCATTATTTTTGAGTTGTAAATGTTGTAGTAAGTGTAAATGGATGAATATGTAATGCACAAACTATGTAAAAAGCCAAATTAATGGAAATATGAGTTTTGCCCTCTTTGTGGCTTGTATGTGATAGTGCATTTTTGGCCGTAGCATAGCGAGTTTGGAATGTATGTTGATTTGGACCATATGGACTCATTATATATACTATTGTTATGCTTTTAAACTTGTCCATGAGTGGCTAGAACATGTGAGAGGCCTTGTGGACCCATTTTGGACCCTTTGGGTGCCAAAACCGGTATTTTTGAGAGCTCCATCAAAGTATGACCAGATGAGCTCCTATTGCCATGAAATTTGGCATACCTCTAGAGTTTCTAGAGAGCTTCTTGAAAAGCTAGAGTGGGTAATATTCGGAGGTCTAGAGAATATTTGGCGAATTGTTGAAGTTTGGAAAAATTTAGTGGTTTGGTCATGTTACTGTTTCTGTAGTCTGAAACGAAAACTGTGTCATTCATGGACCAAATGGAGTCCAAATGTCATGAAATTTTATACACATAAACTAGACACCCACAGTAACCTACACCAACTAGAATCACCTTAATCGAAGTTCTGTAGAGAGAGATTGACATGCTTGAAGTTCTATATCAGTATCAGGGAGCTCATTCGACCTCCATCACTGTTTCATCAGTTTTTAAGGTCTAATGGCTACTAAACTGATCTAGACTTATTTTTCTCCTCTATTAGACATCTGTAGCTTTCCAAATTGGTATAGATTTTCTAGATTGGATTTTTGTGGATTTAATTATGAATTTTCGAAAGTCATGATAGTAAGCTGCACCAGAAACAGTGACAGCCGGACCACCTTCCCAATTTCGATGTCAAACAGCATCCAAACGCTGAGATTATGATTGGGAATTATTTTTAGTGTAAAGTTAACACTTAGAAATTTCCAGAGAGCTATGGTTTGCTAGATTCCCATTTTTCTATAATTAGTTATGATTTTTCAAAGTTAGAGCCAAAATATAACTTTTGGGCCCAAGTGAAAAAAATGCATTTTTCTGGTTATTGGCTCCATAACCGTGGCTTATGGTTTGTTTTATGCTATGTATGAGTTGTATAAATGGAGTGTGAGTAGAGAAAGTGAATGATGGGTTCACAGGACCCACGGGACAGAAGATGAGTGTATGAAACCCCGTTTCATAGCATGAAAATGCCACGGAATGGTAGTGGTTCTTTGGAAATCATATGGAACCTAGCCCAATGAGAGGCTAGATAGCGGTAGTAGATTAAGGTGTTACACCTCGCCAAGTTTAAATAGAACTCTAGTACCCACCCATTATGGGCTTATGAGCTATGAGCCCGTACTTTCATCCATACTAATTAATTAGATATCTAGCCCAAAATAAAAGGATCACTAATAATAAGTGAGTCCCAAGTACATCTCTTATGGATCATAAATTAGCCCATTTTTATTTAAAACAAAAATAATTGATTGTAGCCCACTATAGTTCCTACATTCTCCCACTTGGAAAAAATCAATTCTCCATTTTAAAAACTTTTATTTTGAAAACGACTCTCGGGCTAATGACTAATTTTGTAATATGGCCACATTTTAAAAACAAATGATCCAAGATGCAATATCTAATATGACTCCATCCAACTAAAGTCAAATAAAACTGAATCATGGTAGTTATTATATTTATTATTGATATTAAACCTTCCATGATTACAAATGTCATTGACTTCGTCGATTAGTCATTAGTGTGGAGTGCAGCAAGAAAATAGTATGCCAATGTGATCCAACAGCCAAACTACTATTTTCTTTGTCAGTCCTCACAATTTCTCTCAAATGCTTTAAAACCAGAGAAACTATATGGTTTGTCAAGAAACCATTATGCCTTAACTCCAATATGGCATCAACCACGGGCATAGTGTTCCCAATGACACCGAGTTCAAAATTTTACAATTGATGCATATATTCAAAAATACATAATACTAAAATTCAATGCATTATCAAATTAGCCGGAATACAAACCATATGAATGTCAAAAGTATACAAAAAAATGTTCAACATAAAAGGAAAATGATATAAAAATCAAGCTCCCACTAACCAAACATATCAAGAGAACTTACAATGCCCATGTTATCAACGTGTCTTTTAAACACAATGGGCCTAAGCCCTTTGGTTAAGGGATCAACTAATATAGAATCTGTGTCTATGTATTCAATAACTATTTTATTGTTCTTCACTAAATCTCTGACAGTTAAATACTTCAACTCTAGATGCTTAGAACCACTAGTAGTTTTATTATTTTTGGTATAAAATACTACAGCACTATTGTCACAGTAAATCCTCAGTGGTCTCGTAATGGAATCTATAATACGAAGTCCTGTTACCAAATTTCTCAACCAAACAGCATGAGTGGCAACTGCGTAACAAGCAATAAACTTCGCTTGCATAGTGGAGGAGGCAACTAGAGTCTGTTTCTTGCTCTTTTAAGATATGGCACCTCCAGCTAACATAAAGATATAGCCAGAAGTTGATTTTCTATCATCAAGACACCCGGCAAGATCTGAATCAGTATATCCTATTATCTCCAAATTATTAACCCTTCTGTACACAAGCATATACTCTTTAACTTTCTGCAAGTATCTCATCACTTTCTTTGCGGCTATCCAATGGTCATTTTCTGGATTAGACTGATATCTGCCCAAAACACCAACTATGAAGGCTATGTCAGGTTTAGTGCATACTTGAGCATATATCAAGCTCCCCAATGCACTATCAAAGGGCTTATCTTTCATCTCTCTCTTTTCAATCTCATTTTTAGGACACTAATCTTTATTGAATTTATCTCCTTTAATTACTGGAACATCTCTAGGTTTACAATTCTACATGTTAAACCTCTCTAAAACTCTGTTAATGTAAGCCTTTTGGGATAATTCAAGCATATGATATGATCTATCTCTATGAATCTCAATACCCAACACAAATGATGCTTCACCAAGGTCCTTCATATCAAAGAATCTAGTCAACATGTGCTTAGTCTCATGAAGTAAACCAAGATCATTGCTAGTAAGTAAAATGTCATCTACATACAACATAAGGAAAATAAATTTACTTCCATTGACTTTGATGTATATGCATTGATCAACCTTATTCTCTTCGAAACCCAAAAAAGTTACTACCTCATCAAATTTCAAATACCACTGTCTAGAAGCTTGTTTTAGACCATAAATTGATCTTTTTAACTGACAAACTAGATGCTCATTACCTCTTACTTGATAGCCCTCGGGTTGTTGCATGTACACTGCTTCATTCAGGTCACCATTCAAAAATGCTGTCTTAACATCCATTTGATGCAACTCTAAATCAAAATGAGCTACAAGTGCCATAATGATTCTAAAAGAATCCTTAGTGGACACCGGTGAAAATGTTTAATTAAAATCAATTCCTTCTTTCTGAGTGAAGCTTTTAGCTACAAGTCTACCTTTATATCTCTCAATCTTCCCTTGTGAATCTTTCTTTATTTTAAATACCCATTTGCAACCAATTGCCCTACAATTATTAGGCAATTCTACAAGCTCTCACACTTCATTGTTAGCCACAGATTTCATTTCCTCATCATAGCATCTCTCTACATATTCAATTGAGGGCAAGAAATAGCTTCTTTATAATTCTTAGGGTCAATAATATCCCCAATATTATAAATATCTTCACTAAGATAAATCATAAAATCATTAGTGATAGCAAGCCTTCTTTGTCTAACTAATCTCCTTACAGGCATTTGTTCAACTAGTTCAATTGGTTGTGGGACTTCAATAGGGGGTTGACAACATTCTCAGTTAAAAGGTGATTTTCAATGGAGGTATTAGACGGCAAGCTATTATAAAAAATGGGCAGAGGCAAAGAGATAGCTTCTTGGGTATCCATAGGAGTCTCATGAGATGGGATAAATGCTTCAGCTATATCAAGTTCCAAAAACTTAGCATTCATAGATTCCACAATTTTGACACTTCTACCGGGACAAAAGAACCTATATCCTTTAGTGTGGTCTGGATATCGAATGAAAAAGTAATGACTAGTTTTTGGGTCTATTTTCTTTTCTGAGGGATTGTAAATTTTAACTTCTGCTGGGCACCCCCATACACGAAAGTGGTTCAAACTAGGTTTTCTTCCTATCCAAAGTTCAAAAGGTGTTTTTGGCACAGATTTGCTTGAGACTCTATTTAGTATATAAAGGGCTGTTTTTAAGGCTTCACCCCATAGGAATTCTGGCAAGTTACATCTACTCATCATACTCCTCATCATATCTTTAAGTGTGCGATTACGCCTTTTGGCTATACCATTTTGTTTAGGGCTACCAGGCATGGTATATTGTGGAATAATTCCACAATCTTGCAAGTATTTTGCAAAAGGTCTTATATGCTGGCTTGTAATATCATATCTATCATAATACTCTCCACCACGGTCAGATCTCACTATCTTGATAACTTTTTTCAATTGCTTTTCTACCTTAGTTTTAAAAATCTTAAATTTTTCAAGAGCATCGGATTTTTCTTTAATCAAATAAAGATAGCCATATTAAGAAAAGTCATCAATAAAAGTGATAAAGTATCTATTACCACAAATTATAGGAGAAAGGGGTCCACTAATGTCTGTATGGATAATTTTTAAGAGACTTAAACTTCTAGTCGCACATTTCTTTTTACTTTTAGTGAATTTTCCTCTAATACAGTCTACATAAGTCCCTAAGTCATCAAACTCTAAGGAAGGTAAAATATCACTTTTAATCAATCTTTCAACTCTTTCCCTAGAAATATGACCTAAGTGTTTGTGTCATAATGAAAAGATTTTCTTTAATTTTAGACCTTTTGGCAACCACATTTTCAGTATTTAAAGATGAAAAATTATTGTCAGAAACTAAAGATAGTTTATATAAACCATCCACTAGATATCCATAGCCAATGATTTGAGAATTTAACATTAAATTTAATTTTTCATTGCCAAAAGTAAAATAAAAACCAAATTTGTCTAAACAAGAAATAGAAATTAAATTTCTTCTAAAAAAAGGTACATAAAAAATATCTTTCAAAATCAATTCAAAACTAGTTGCCAAAATTAGACTGACGTCTCCCACTAACTCTATCACTACTTCAACGTCATTTCCTACCCTCAGCTTGCTTTTTCTCGGGTTTGGTTTCCTCAAGTTTTTAAACCCCTGTAAAGACATAGCAATATGGGTTGTAGAACCACTATCAAGCCACCAAGAATCAATAGGGACATCAACTAAATTAGACTCATAACAAACAAAAACTAAGAAATTACTTCCAGATTTCTGCTTATTCTCTAACCAAGCCTTGAATTTTGTGCAATCATTCTTTTTATGCCCCTTTCTCTTACACCAGAAACACCATATTTTTTTCTTAATGAGAGTTGGTTTAGGACTTCTTACATCATGATGTTGACCATTGCCTGGTTTCCTTGAATTTTGATTCTTATAAGGAATATTGAATTGATTTTTCTTATGTTTCCATTTACCCTTGCCAGAATAGGGTTTACTATGGGAAGTGAAAAGGGCTAGCTCATGGGATAGGTCACTCTTTTCTTTCCTTAATCTACACACTTGGTAATGAAGTCATTAATGGTCCACTTTTCACCAAAGGTATTATAGGCTGTTTTGATTTGTATAAATTCGACAGGTAGGTAGTTCAAGGAATGTAAGACAATGAAATTCTCATTTAGATCAATGTTATGGGCTTTTAGCTTGGCTTGGATGTGAACCATCTTCAAAATGAACTCTCTTACTCCCTCATTATTGTCATACTGCATATCAGTCAACTTTTTTATAAAATATCTAAACTCAGCATTATTAGATACTTGATATCTTTCTCCCAAGATAGCAAGAAATTTTTTAGCATTTGTGGTTTCTGGTAAGCCACTAAGTAGGTACTTAGAGATGGTCCTTTTAATGGCAATCAAACTAAGTCTATTAGATCTCTCCCATTTAGCTAAGAACTCTTTCTATTCAATTGTACTCTTCTCATTCACTTCAGGCTTACTCTCGCGCAGTGCCAGATCAAGGTTAGCAATTCGTAAGGAGAATTCTAGGTCTTGCTTCCACTTGTTATAATTTGATCCAGTTAAAATCTCAATTGAAGAGGAACAATTATTTATAGAAAATATAACTGCAAAATTGGAATGCATTAGAATAAACAATAAGGGCAATTCAAACATAACTTTAATTAAAACAAGTTATTACAATGAGGCCAACATAATAGCACATTCTCTTTTGGGCAGAATGTACAAATTAAGGTTACAACCTAGATCAAAACCTCAGATGAGTTAATCAGTGAGAATATATTAGGTTCAAATATCTATTCCCTATAGGCAGATAAATATCTTAAACCAATATATTCCCCATTAACTTCATCTCAAATTAACTTCTAATTATAACATACAACAACCTCCTTTGGACAGGTCATAGCATGAGATAATTAGAAGCCTTCCCCAAATTATAAGGAAATTTTATGCATTAATATGAATAATTCCACTTTGATGTTAATTATACATAATAATTATAAAACTCCTTGCATAAGAAATATTTATATTTTGCCCAAAATTATGGTATAGTATTTAAGGAGGTGAAATATTATACGCCTACTGTCCATGAACAAATTCTTTGGCATTCACAAAGAGGCTTTATGTAGATACAATTGAAACAAAATCATATATTTCTTAAAACAAACATATTAAGGCATATATATTAGGTTTAAGAGTAGACAAATATATATTATGATTTGTGGAGAGTGAACATTATCATAAAGTTCAAAATATAATAAATTAATTTTCCATTGTATCACCTTTTAGAAAATTGTCCAAATAAATATTAAAATATATTTTATATATTAATATTTTTATAAAAAATATTTATAGCAGTCAAACAATTATAAAACATATTCTAAAAAATCACATTTAAAATATAAATTGCAACGCAAAAAACGAAACTGAAAAATTCCATCTGTGGAAGCCACACTCTCTCTCGCTCTTCAGAGATGCGAGTGGACGTGGATTTCAGCTTCATCTTCAACCTTAGGCGGGTCAACCTATTTACTAAAACGGGTCACGCAAACCCATGAGTTTCCAATGCGGGTTTCGCGTTTTTAAGGCTCTTTTCATGCGATTTTCTTGTGTTTTTTGTTCCTAATCTTATTCTAAATTTGTTGGAACTAAAATCTCCAATTTTAATAATGGTTTTAGAGGCTTTCTAATGCAAGGAATTCTTCATGATACCGACAGCTCGAGGAGCATGTTCAGAGGTGTTTTTCATGCAATTGTTTTGTGTGATTCCATGAGAAACAATTGCATACTCAAATCCCCTAATTTAATCGAGGATTAGAGCCCTTTTCGCATGAATTCCTTCCCAAGGTCGACACTGTATGCGAGTTTGAGTTTTCGAATGAAATTTTCATGGAGATAGTTAATTTTTATGCAATTGATTTGTGGGTTTCTTTTATATGATTGCAAGGAACAAAATATTTGAAAATCATTCATCAATTTGAGGTATTTTGTGAGAATTAGAATTCAATTTTAAAGAACCCGAACTATGGATTTCAAATTAAAATTCTCATGTAATTAATAAATTTTGATGCAATTAGTGTGTTTTTCTGTCTACTATCATCACAATGAACACTATATTCAAAAATTATACAACAATTTGAAACAATTTGTGACAATTAAAATTCAAGTTTGAAACCCCAATCAAGAATTTCAAATTCAAAATTCTCCATCTATGGTTCATGATAATTTGAATTCCAGGTGTCAATTGATTCAAATTTTCAAATTCTATAAAAGCCCTAAGGTTTCAAATTTCAATTTTTTTTTGAAAATCATCCAATTAAAATTTCAAAATTTATATGAATGTAAATTGCAAAAGGTTAAAGTTTTAAAACTTGTATTCATGTCTTCAAACCAATTATTAGATTCTAATTCATATAATTGAGGGTTTGATACCATATGTAAGAATGAATTCAATACACTTATATGAAATTAGAATACTAAATTGATTACCTGTAGAATATATGGCTGTTGATTTAGGATATCCCACTAATTCTGAATGCCTGAAGATTTGAAGAGATTAGAGCTTCCTCTGTGATTCACACTCCTTATCACAACTTATAATGGGGTTAGTTGTAAAGTTAAAATTTGACGTGGACACAGAAGGGACCTAGTCAAGTTTAAATAAAACTTTAGTACCCACCCATTATGGGCCTATGAACTATGGGCCTGCACTTTCATCCATACTAATCAATTAGATATTCAGTCTAAAATAAAAGGATTACTAATAATAAATGGGTCCCAAGTGCATCTCTCATGGATCATAAATCAGCCCGTTTTTATTTAAAACAAAAACAATTTATTATAGCCCATTATAATTCCTACATTTCTCACTTAGCCAACTTCCTTCCAGTTTCTCCGTATTCAGTTCTGTTCAAGAGCCTTCTTCATTGCACACAATATTTAAGTTCATGGTTACAGTTATACTTGCTATGCTGCAAATTGTAAGCTCAGGGACAGGCGCTTCCCCTTGAGCTTCATCCAGTAATAACTATGGCTTCCATTGTGTCTTTAGTAGCATATTGTTTGGCCTTTGGAGCCAAGCTCGTGTTTCCTGCTTATGCTCCTCGGTTTGGGTCTGCTATGTTGCTGACTGGTTCATTCTTTTCTATCACTTTGTTGTCTTTACTGCTTCTAGCCATTCCCTGGCCCTCGTAGCCAAATTGTTGGTGTGTGGGTGCATCATACTGATGGGGTGTGGGTGCCTTCTGTTTGCTCCTCAAATTTTATGATACTCATGGCCGTCCATTGCGCCGGTAACCAAGAACCCCACAACCACTTTTACCCTTGTTTAATGTTATTGAAGAATGATAACCTTAAAAGGGCGTCTGTTTCATTAATTTCGTTTTTAAAATGTATTTATTATTAGATAAGTTTAAATTTCTTGAATATACATCAACGTGATCCTCTCACGATGTATCTCTTAAAAGATTTAGATTCATTTTATAAAAATTATATTTTTAAATATTTAACTGATGGGTTTCCAGAATTTCTCAGAAGAAAAAGAAAATTTTATTTGATTAAATAGAAATAAAGATCTCCATCTTCTCCGAGGCCCAGATCTACGTCGCTGAGAGTGATGCTGGGTCCAAAGCTCGACGGCCAGATCTTCGTCACTATCTTCGTCTAGTGTACCTCTCTCATTTTCAGTCCAGATCTCTGTCGAAGACTTTAGAGGGCATTTTTGTTTTTGCATGTTTTATTCCCACTGTAAAAGCATGATAAAATAGTAGAATTGTTATACATGTTCCTTCTCTATTCCACTTTTTGATTTCTTGCTATGCAAGTATTATTTTTAAATATTTAAAAATTTAATTTTGACTATAGTTAAGATGAATTATTAACCATGAAATATAATATAGTTACCAAAACTTTGATTTTTTTTTCCCAAATATATCTAAAATGTTTTCTTTAGAACGCAGACGGTAATTAACCCTAGCTGAAACCATACCTGGAGACATTACTACAACCAAACTCAATGACGGTGCTATGTGCATGATTTCTTTTTGTTTCTTTTTTATTTCTTTTGAAAGGTCAAGATATGTCTTGGAAATGGGATCCCCCAAATGCCTTTAGTATAGATGAAATGAGCTTATTTTAATTAAGAGTAAAATTTTATTTTGGTTTTTTATAAATAATATATTTTTTAATTTAATCTCTTATAAAATTATTTTTTAATTCAGTGTATTTTTTGATTTGACTCTTTATATATAAGTATTTTTTAATTTGATTACTCACAAATAAAATTATTATTAATAATGTCTTTCTATCAAATTAAAAAATGCTCATATTTATACCTGCTTATATGTCTTTGATCTGATTGGCATTTTGTTTCTGCTTTATTTAATAACTCTCCTTCGCCTTCTCAAAGCTTCCTCCCTTTTACACTGATCAAAGGAAAATTCAATGCTCACATAATCTTAGTTAGGGCGACCTCACGCCCGCTCAATTATTATCTTTCCAAGACCACAAAATTGAAAAAAAAAAAAAAAATTTACCCAACAATAACTTTCAGTGATCCAACAGCATCGTTTTTTATTATTTTTTGAGGGAGAAGAGTTACTTACTTTTATAGAAAAAAAATGCTTATTTTAAAATTTTATAATGTTTGTCCTAAGCGTTTTTTTAAAGTCTTTTTAAGTGATAATAAAATTAATTTTTTGTTGTGAGAAAATAGCAAAATATTAAAATTTCTCTTTTAAAACAAAAGTAAAAATTTACTTTTTATGACAAAAATACTCTACTTTTAATTTAATAGATCTAATGGATTTAAAATTTTAAAGAATATGAAGTTATTCTCTTAATATGTTGACTTATTAATTTAACTTTGAATCAGATTTAAATCATATATTCAAACATTATTGCATTGGAGTTCATTTACATTCTCTTAACATGTTTATTATCTGAACTGTTGAATCTATATGCGCTAAAAGATAGATTTTAACATCAAGCATGCAAGAAGTATTTTAAAAAAAAAAAGGTATGATATTTATATTTTTGTTATCAAAATTTTCATAATAATATGATAAATATATAATTTGCATAACTTAATATTATATAATTGAATCATTTAAATATTGTGTATACATATCATATTTTTGTTAAAAATTTTAATAACAAAAATGTAAAAGAATTATATCTAAATGTAATCATTCTCTTTTATGTTTATTAAACTCTTCAATCTTAACGCTCTTGAATTATTTGGATTTTCCTTCTCATTGAGTTTGCTTACTTGCAAGAGACGTGCGTAGGTAAGTAATGATACTATAAAGTCTAAGGTTATCATAAATTTTAATAATGATATAAAAAATATTAAATATATAATAATATTTTTTTATAATTTTATGTGTAATTGGTTAAAATATTCAGATATTTAATAATTAATAACTCTTAATTGTGTGATTGAAAAATATAATTATAAATAGATATTTTCTATTTAATAATTATTAGGTCATATATAATAAAATGGTAGACCTAAATCCATAAGATTATCAATAAATGCTAGTTATAAGATTATTAAAAAAAACATAGTCAGGGTTTGGTTAAATTAGTTTCAAAATTATTCAAGAGCGTGGTGGGAAGGCTACGATCAAGACCCCAGGGCAAGACTACTTCTTTTAAAGCAAAGTTGTGAGCAGTATTTGACGGCCTTACCTTGTCACAGGGCAAGACTTTGATAATTCGAGAAAAAAAAAACTCAGGATTTTGATAAGTCAGTGAAAAGAGAAAGTTTTGCAAGTGCCCTTGGGCGTCTGCCTGACAAAGAGTTAGGGGTTCAAACCCCATCCCTCCACCCCTCACTATGTAATTAAAAAAAGAAAAAAGAAAGTTTTTTTTTCTTTAATTATTTTGGATTTGATTCTTTTAAGATGTGCCCAGATTGTGGAGAATGAGGTTAAAAAATAAGAGAAATAAAATTTTAATTTTGATATTAATTTTTTGAACTGCTGATTGAATAGTTGGATCACTAACAATTAAATTGAATATTGTTCTTAAAATAATTCTAAAACGTTATATAAACAATCTATAATAGGCTGTATGATATATTTTATATTAATTAAATACATATTAAATTTTTTTTATATTATAATAGGTATAATGATGATATATTTTTTAAAAAAAAATCAGTGAGACCTATATTTTAGTTTAAAAGAAGGATAGAAAAAGAAAAAAAGAAAAAAAAAAGTTACCCTAACAATAATGATAAGTATAATGGTAAAATACACAAATGAGGTTCCAAATAATAGGTTCCAACCGAGGTTTGGGGAATTGTCATATAGAACCCACAAGGTTCCAACCGAGGTCTGGAAAATGCCAGCGCTGTTTGGTATATAAAAAATTTAGAATGAAAATAAAATTAAAAATAAATTATTTTGTGGATAAGAAATTTTGTGTGTCTTTGTTTTTAAAAAGTACTGAAAAAAATAAATAATATTAAATAATAATTATAAAAACATAATAAATATTACATAAATTTTTTCATTTTCCTTTCATTAACAATTAAACTGAATATTGTTCTTAAAATAATTCTAAAATGTTATGTAAACAATTTATAACAGGTTTTACGTTTTATTTAAAAATTAAGTAGTTACATTAAATTTAAGTTAATATATTTTGTATTAATCAAATACATATTAAATATTTAATATATTATAAAAATAATGAATATAAAGTGTTCAGATTACAATAGGTATAATTATGATATATTTTTTTTGTTGTAAGAGTATTAGTGTCACCTATATTTCAATTTAACAGAAGAATAGAAATAAAATTATATAATTTAATTATATTTTTAAGAAAAAAGGAAAAAACTACCCTAACAATAATGATAAATGTAATAATAAAATACACAAACCAGTTCCCAAACGATGGACGGGGGAAATAGTCACTCCAAACCTACAGGGTCCCACAAACGCATGCAAAATGACACATGGCAAATGTAAGGATGGGTATGAAAATAAATTAAAAAAAAGATAATTTTATAAATAAAAAATAACTTTTACACACATACTTTAAAAAAATAAAAATAATAATTATTATAAAAATATAATATAGTATATAAAATTTTTTATTTTCTTAAAATTTTTCATGATAATACCAAACATTATAAATTTGTATCACCAACGAAAAGTTAATATTCGTGGAAAAAATTAAATAAAAAATTATAATAAAAGATATTAAATTATTCTTTCGCTCCTTATAAATTTTCATAATTTACAATGTAATCTAATAATTTAAAATTTTATAAATAGATTGCTATTGCTTTAAAAAATTTTAATTTAATTCTTACTATTTAGTCATTGTTTATATATTGCTAAATTTTGTTGACGTGGTTAATTATATATTATCTTAATATTAATATATATGATTCAAACCAATTTATTTCAACTTAATATAAATTGCATCATATGTTATATATTGACAGAAATTTAGTCGTAAAAACTAAAATAAAAATTTTAAAACTCTAAAAATCCAATAATATATTTGTTAACTATATATAATCAAATAAAATTATATAAAATTATGGGAAACAACATAATAATTAATCATTAAATGTAAATATATATATTGCAAGAATAAATTTTAAAAAAATTCTTTCGTTAGCTTACATTAATTGTATAATTTTTATTTTTTAAATACAAGTTAACCTAAGCATATTTTTAAAAAGTTAGTGTTTCAAGTGATAATAAAGATAATTTTTTGTTGTGAAACAATAGCAAAAAAAATTAAATTTTCTTACTTAAAATGAATCATTCAATTTAAGTGTAGTTGTTTGTACTTTTATTATCATGTTTTTTAATTAAAACATAATAAATGAATAATTTTTTAATAATATTATAATAAATATATAGTTTAATTCAGAAATTATATAAATTTTTTTATAAAAATCATATATTTGTTATGATATTATTAACAAATTATATATTTATTATATTTTAAATAAAAAATTAATATTAAATTATAATAACAAAATTTAATATCATATACATTCAAACTTTGAAAAATTGAAGGAAGGCATCTGATTATCGAATCTAACGTAGCCCTGTGGATTGACATTGGTAGAATGATTTGGATTGATTGACATGGGTGTCAATTGATTACTTATCTCTACAATAGTTGTATAAAAATTAACAATCTCTATATTTGAATTTTAGGCCAAAAATCTCACATATTTTACTATCCAAACATAAAATAAGTACAGAGAAGTACAAGTCATTTCTTTGTAAAAAGATAATTAATGTAAGGGTAATTAATTAGGTCAACTCACAAGACGTCATGGAATAAAAACTTAATAGAGTATATCTGGGGATTTTGACAGCAATATGTAAAAAAAAAAAAAAAAAATTTAAATACTTCGCTGTAAAAATATTTTTTTAAATGTTTAATTTTTTTTTAAAAAAAAAAGAGTCGCAACCTTTTTTTATTATTTAAAATATTTTAGTGGGTCGCGACATTTGCAATGCCGCCACCCATATATATATATATATATTTATAAATATATATATTGTATATAATTTATATTTGGTATGTTTTATTATATTGTATTATTTAAATTATTTAGAATGATAATTAATTTAAATTTTATTAAAAATATATTTTTGTAATATAATTAAAAATTTTAATAATATAACAAGTGTATACATTTTTAATAATATTATGATAAATATATAGTTTTTATAAATAATTATATAATTTTGTAATTAATTTAAATATTTTTTATAATATTATTAAAAAATTATATGCTTGTTATATTATAAATAAAAAAAATTAATAGTAAAAAAAATGATCATTAAGTTTAATATTATCCAAATAGTTAAAAAAATGTTACACTACGATAATTCAATAAAAGGAAAATTATTTCAAAATCATCTAGTTAATTATATTTTCTCAAACATTCTATTATTTTTATTTTTACACAAAGGTGATTTATTAAAGGACATGGCCAATCCCTAAAAATTAAAAAAAATTCCTAATAGAAGAAAAGAAGTTGGGGTCTTGTATCAAATTTTTTAGAATAAGAAGACAAGAAATTAAAAGAAAATGAAGAATAATACAATGTATTCAAAAAAGATTAAAAGAAATTATGAGTAATATATAATTTTAAAATATTAATTCTTTGTAATATTTATATTTCTAGTAAAGAAAAATTAATCAAGCCACTCCCCTACTAATTTTTCTCTTTTTTCCTCTTTTCTTAATCAACAAAGAAAGTTGGAAAGTTCAAGGAAAAAATATTATTATTATTATTATTATTATTATTATTACTATTATAAAAATAAAAGTGCATGGTTTTAAATTTTTATTTTTATTTTTTAAAAGTAATAAATAAAATGTTTAACATTTTAATATTGTATAATCAAACTTGTAATTATTTTTTTAAAAACAAAATACATTTATAAGAAAAAATACTAAGATTGATTTTTGAAAGTTATTAAAATCAAAGAAATTTATATATAAGCACTTATATATGTTAATTATTTTTTTCTTTTGCGTATGACAATGAAGAAGGCGGTCACATGAGTTTAAATAATATAACACATCTGAATAACTATTT
Source organism: Erythrophleum fordii (assembly GCA_032878935.1). NCBI lineage: Eukaryota > Viridiplantae > Streptophyta > Magnoliopsida > Fabales > Fabaceae > Erythrophleum > Erythrophleum fordii. The sequence goes on from JAVQMF010000009.1 coordinate 326,613, forward strand.
AGACCAAAATTTCTTTAGTTTAATTAAAGTAACGCGTTATACCGATATTATATACTTATAATTTGAAGCGTAGATATCAAAGTACTTTACTGTACATAAAAAGGGTGTAACTATTAAAATAAAATAAAAGAACTAAATATTTTACCCAATATGTCCTCCAGTCCCACATTTGGGTCTTCGGCGTAAATGCGAGGGACGGCGCTGAAGTGGCTCCTGTCCTGCTTCTTCTACTTCTGCTCCTTCTTCTTCACCTTCATTCTCATCGGTTGATCCATTATTTGGTTGACGATTAGGTTGAGGGGATTGAGTAGGGGGAATCAGTTGATCAAGGGTGAAAAACCCTTGTTGGAAAGATGCTCTCCATGGTTCAGAGGGTGCACCAGCAAATTCTGCACTGAACGCAAACGGATTGAAAAATAGAGTAGTGAAGGAGATACTTCTAGTCTCCATAGTTTGGGGTGGTAGGGTGGAGAAGAACGGCTGAGGAGCTGATGATGTGAAGGACAGCGAACCACTTCTAGGAGCAAAATAAGGACCAGCACCCCCCAACAGATGAAGAAGACCCAGATGTGCCAAAGGATGATACACCAGAAGATAGACCAACACCTACATAGTCTGCAAATGATGCAAAAGGACCTGGCTCTTCAATTTCTTCGTGCACAGGCGCTGGCATATAGGAGGATGATGGTGCATCTACCTGACATCTACTGCCATGGGTGACATCCACTAATGGCTGTCTAGTAGATATAAAACCATGTCCCCGCTTTCCTGGGCGAGCCTCTGGCTCTGGTAGTCTCTGTAGATGAGGAGCGGGCGGAGCAGGCTGAGAGACCAACATCTCCCGATATTCACCCAAGGTTTGCATCATCGTCCTAATATCTCCACGGGTCCTCTCCCTAAATCCCACATAATCAAGCGTCGAAGGATCAGGAATAGAAAGCATATATAAGTTATCCAGTACATCAGTATGTGAAAAAAAAAAAAAAACATTAGCCGTTACGTAGTTGGAGGAAAAACATGCACAACCAAAAGAAAATAAAAGGGAAGAAAAAGTCGTACCACAAAATCTTGGGAGCCACTCTCTGGATGGATCCACCATCGCGTATGGCGCCAATACCAACGCATATAATCAGATGAGCGATCCAATGAAGATACCTCTGTATCTGCTTGGGCAACAACCTGCTCCCACATATTCCATGCAGAGATAAATACCATGTGCTCCTGACGCTAATCTTTATGCGTTTTTTCTCTTAGTTGCAGAGTATGCAACGATCCCACATTGAACGGTGTTTGAGGGATATGCTGTTGTTGACCAAACTGGCGAAGAACACGGTCTGCATGATGAAATTCAACGAGCCAAAAGCAAATAATAAGTACAGACGCACGCCATATATTTGAACTCATTAAGCAATAGTTTGGAATTAACTGTTGGACACTCGGACGGTTATATGGCTGCCAAATAAACTCATCATCGTTGCCCTCAGAATCATCATCTCCATGGTCATTGACATTAGGCAGAGCATCATATTCATCCTCATTTTCAAAGTCATCCATAATATCCTCTGTTTCATTTAGGGGCGACGGAGGACTCGCATTGAAAATAGGCTTATGTGATGAGCTTGGTTGGCATGTCAAGTCGAGGGTAGGCTAAGCGGCAAAATGACTAACATCTATCGTGCCAGAATCAAATTGTGAGGCATAATCACTGGTTCTTTGGAATTGGCCGGTTGACGGAAGGGATTGTGGTATATGAACCTCAACTTGGGACTCTAATAAATTTGCGCCAGTAGTTGATATATGTGCATATATATCTGGTGCACCTAATTGATTAGGAAATTTTCGGTTGGCTTCCCACATGGTTTGAACATCATCATCATCTTCCAAAGTACACGCCAAGTACCTTGTGGGATTACGCGAGTGAGGGTACCTATATACCAACTCGATCACAAATTGATCCGGGGCCAGTCGAAACTTTTCACCCACCACCTTTTTCAATCCATTCAGAGTAACAGTTGCATCAACTCTTAAGATTTTGGGTCTAACACAGACAAATGTTGCACCTTCCTCACTATCATAAATTTTGCCATTTGCATATACGCATATGATTTCCTTTCTCACACTCATTATGATTCCTATCATATAATAAATGTAGTGACACGTTAAACACAGTCATCAATATTGGTTAGACACATATATCAAATCATATATCAAAATAAATCCACCTATTTCTCTTCAGCTACATAGAAGAATATTCCTCCATGCCTACAGGTTTTTGAAGGGGAAAAAAGAAAAGCAAAAGGCCAACTATGTGTGTAGTGTTTGGGGTTGAGGGGATGAAAATAGTCTGCAACTCATCTCTGTGAAGCAGCTTCCCTCATGTTTTTATATACTTGCTGCACGTCTTCTATTATATTAAATTAATAAACTAATTATTAATAGTTAAAATGACGTTATGCTAAATGTCTTGTAGTTTTTAAAAACTAAATATACATATATCAATTTTGTTAAAGGTAAGTTTTATTAAAAAAATATGCTTAATACATTTATTTTGTTATCTATATTTAATTGGGTCCACTTATTATATTTTATACACTGAATTTAACACAAATTTTTTTCAAATCAAAGAATTAAAATTTCAATCAATTCAATTATATCAACCAGTTAGCTATTCATTATCCCATTTACTGGTAAAATTATATGACACACTTATTGGTATTTTACAATTTTTAATAAAATAAAAGAAACAAAATAGACTGCCTAGAGTTTAAGATATTTGAGTACGTTAATTGTTGTTCCCTAATTGATGAATTGGGTCCCAACAAACAAAGGGAATCTACGTGGAATAAAAGAGTTAACATGAAATGGTGTGAGGGTTCAAGTTCAATAACATGGACGCAGTGAAAGCAACTGAGTGTGGAAAAGCAAACCGCGTCATCGCATGAAGCTGTGTATCACCATCCATATGAAAAATTTGTGTAATTACATATCGTTTAGTCATTCAAAGAAATTAATAATATTTTATTTTATAAAATTCTTAATGAGACCAAATTTTTTCATTTAAATCACTTGAAAAGAATTAAATATAATTAAAAATATAATATTTTTAATAAAATCATAATTTATAAAATTTATTATTATTAATTATATTGTAATATTTTATATTAAAAATTAAATAATATATTATATGTACAAAATATAATATAATATAAAAATATAATATTTATTATATAAAATATATTATATTATATTATATATATTACATATAAAATTATCCCTTTAATATTTCTTCCTTTCCCTTACATTGTTTTGAATCCTTGGAAGTTGAACGCGGGCTCCCTGAGTCCGCGTTTGGTAAAGGAGACGCGAATTATGAGGGTCCGTGTTTCCTTTAAAAAAAAATTATTAAGTATATGAGTTAATAGTATTTGCGGCACAGCGTCTAGGTTTTTAGTTTTTTAAACTAACGCAACAATGTCAAAAAGCCTAAATATGAAGATAATACATTATCTTTAAATTTACTTTTTACCTTGAATAAATTTTTAACCAACCAGTAATGCAGTTTATAGAACCTTTTTCCTTCCATTGAATTACAAAATACTCCCGTCCCTGAACATACAAAAATATGACATATAAAAAATACAAACTAAATATATGTAATTTTAAATTTATTTACAATTATTAAAATATTAATTACAAGTTACATAAAATTAGTTTAGACTTCTATTTTTCATATAATATAATAAACAAAAAATTATCCTATAGGAGTTTAATATTTTTTTCCCACTATATTTCAATTTAATTTTTCTATTTGAAGGTATTGAAGAATTTCTTAGAATTGATGATATAGACTTTTACTTATTCTAACCTTGTTCTCTTTCTTGTTAACTAACAGAGCAGAGTAAACATAAAAATAAAAAATCAACACTAAATAGGTGGAGAAACAAAAGATAAGAAAATAATATATGCAAAAAATAATAGAGAACTAAAGATGAGATCAGAGAGAGAACTTGCATATATGTGTACGGAGCAAAACTGGAATAAATTTGGTAAAGAAAGATAATGAAACAAATTCGAAATATTAAAAGAAGGAAGGTTGGAGATGATAAAGGAGAGAGCAAAATTTGCAGAGAAGCGAGAGAGGAGGAATGATGGAGTTTGGGGAGGAAGAAGATTTGAGGAAGAAGGAGGGATAAAGAGGGAGGGAGGGGGGAAGGGCGACGGGCTTTGGGGGGGTAGCTGCAGCTATGCAGCTGGTGACTAGTCAAAGGAGGGTCGCGGCATTCCTAATGCCGCGACCCTCAATTATATTTAATTAAAATATGGGTCGCGACATCTGTAATGCCGCGACTCATGAATTATTAAAAAAATAAAAATTAAATTAAGTGTTTCCGGCAATGATTTTTGCGGTAGAGGGTTTTAGACAAAAATTTTTAATTTTTACGTACGAATGTCAAAAAGCCAGTATACCTGCCAGGATCTGGATACAAAATCCTAAGTATAATGTTTCTAAAAAGATAATTACTGTTTTCTTTCTTTTTTCAGGTAAATAAATATCTTAATTTTTTAAATGGTAAAATTTAAATTATAAAACATATAAAATGTTACTGTATATTAATATTTACAAAAAATTAATCTGAATATAAAAGAGAGTGGCATCACTAGGCAAAGTGGCCAACCCTTTTATGTTATTTTTTAGAAAAAAATTATAATAAAAAACTTAAATTTCGTAAAATTGTAATAAAAGATCTTAAAAATTAAAATTATTTTTAAATATTATAATTATTAGCAAATCTTAAAAATTTTATTAACAAATTTAAAATAATAATTATTAAATTTAGAAAAGTAATAAACTTTTTGAAATCTAGTAATAATTTTTTTAAATATAATAATAAATTTCTTAAAATTTAATAATAATTGTAATTTCTTAAAAATTTTAATTTTAAGATTTTTTATTATAAATTTTAGGAGTCTTTTATTATAATTGTTCTTATTTTTTTATATAAACCACAAATCACATCACCTAACATGGAAGGGAGAATTGACCTTTGTTGGCAGTGGCCAGTTTATATTTGCATCATGAGTAAGGAAGAGATAGGCAAAAGCCTTTGGGAACATCCAATCGAATTTAAAAAAATTATTATTGAATTTGAGAAATTAGTAAAATTTTTTAAGTTTAATAATATTTTTTAAATATTGTACTAAATTTTTTAAAATTTAATAATAATTATAATCTTTAAAACTAATTTTTTTTATAAAATTTGGATCATGAGTTATAATTTTTTTATTTTGTATATAAACCATGAATCGCGCCACTTGACGTGGAAGGTAGAATTTTGGCAGTGGTTGGTCTATATTGGCGAGTAATTCTTACATGTATCAAGAGTGTCACGTCATTTATACACTTAACAGTTAAAATTCACTCTGCACGTGAACCCCACCTGTACTACACATGGACCTTACTAGTACAGACTAAATTTTAGCCATTGATTTACTTGGTGCATAATGCACCAAGAACACCTAAAAAAAATTCCTATATTGGCATCATGAGTAAGGAAGAGAATAGGCAAAAGCCCTTTTTGTTGTTTTTTTTTTTGGAGTTTACGAGCAATGGTGGTTATATATTGATATTTACTTCTCTTAATCTTGAGCCTGATTTGCCATTTTATTTAAAAAATAATTAGTTTCATCCATTTTCAAACTTTACATTTTAGCCAAGACTAAGAGGCTATACTAGGCGGTGAGTAGTTAAATATGGATAAATTGATATCAATAAGCCAAAGTAAAATTTGAAAATTATTTTTTTACTTATTTTTAATTTTTTAAAATTATAGTTAATTTAGATCATTTAAAGGAATTTCACTCATAAAAAAAAGGAATTTCATGATATAAATGGAAATGGATAGAAATTCAAACTCTAATATACATATTTTTATTTTTATTAAAATAATTTTAAAAATACTTAATTATTTGTAATTGAAAATAAGTAGTTATTTTCTTTTTTTTTGTTTTTTCCTACATAAATATTTTTTAATTCCTACATCTTCTATTATTATTTATTAGGAAATTTTATATTTCTAAATTTTTGTTTATTTACATTGATAATTTTTTTACTTTCAAAGTTTTTAAACAATTTTTTCTAAACTACATACTTCTTTTAAATAATTATTTACCAAACAAAATAACTATATTATAAATTAATTATGTATTTACATGTATTGTGTTGCATTAAAAATTCATTTTTTATTCTTTTACACGTGATGTATCTAGTACATATAATTTACAAAGTAAGAAAATAAAATTTTTTTCTAAGTTTTTTTTATGGGATTTTTTTTCTAAGTTTTTTTTTCACTATTTTCAAGTCTAACTAAGCAAAGAATACAAAAGTATAATTTTTTCTAATATTTAAAAAATTTTAGAATACAAAAATATTACTTTAGTCACAAATTTATAAAAAAGTAAAAGAAAGTAGCTATGGACTTCTTCAAAATTAAAATTAAAAAAAAAAATAAAACATGAGAGCCATAAACTTTTCCAAAGTAATAGCATATAGGGCAAATATTTTTATTGACAAGGATTTGATAAAAATAATATTTTCAGAAAAAGAAAATGGCTCAAAAAGGCTGTTTATTTTTTTTGATGATCTACTAAGAGTAGACTTAGTCATGAGCCAAAAAATTCACCTCACCCAATAAGTCGAAGTCAAAAAAATGAATATAAACCAAAAAAAATTTTGGTAAAAAATGGGCCTTTTTTTTTTAAATTGAATATAAAATGGGTAAAATTTACACTTTTTTTTAATTCAGTCTGTATTATAATTATTTTTTATATATTATTAATAAATAATATTATTAAAAAACTATTTATGACTATTGATATAAGTATACAAAAATTATATAACATATATGATTATTATATTTTTTTTAACTCTTATTTGTTGCATGGTATATTATTAAGAATAAATTATTCATACGAAATAAATTAATAATAAATAATATTATTAAAAAAATTATTATTTTAAGATATTTTATTATCTCATGTATATTTTAAGTGGTTTAAATTCTTTGCAATATCTTTTTTAAACTATTTGGTATTTAAAACAAAAAAAATGAACCCAATAAATAATAAAATATATATATTTAGTATTTAAAATTAAAAAATAAAATAAATTAAAAATTTTAATTTTTTTTAAAAAATGACTGAATCTGTTTTTGACTGGTTTAGGTTAGGTTCAAAAAATTATTTTTTTTAATGAACCCGGCCCTAGACTAGGAGACACGTCTTATAAGACATTGGAATGCCCTTCTGATTTCCACTTATATAGTATTCGTATACCCCGTGACGCCTTTCAAAACCATTTGAATGCCCTTCCGGTAAATGACGCGTCTTATAATATGACATTTGAGGACCCTTCTCTGACAGAGGCTCCCAATCGAAACGAGATCCCCTCCTCATTTTTTCCCTACTCATTCCCTGCTCATCTTGATTTCAACCATTTAAATCAAAGTTGAATAATTTAGATTTGATGCTTTTAATTTTTCATATTTTTGATATTTTATTTATTTCAAAAAATAAAAAATAAAAATAATCTTTTAACTATTAATTTTAAAAATAATAATAATTTAAATTAAAAAAATTAAATATTAAATCTAAATCATTCAAATCAAATCTAAACAATCCAAATTTAAAAAAGTACTTGCTCATCCTTTGAGGATGAGCAAGGAATCCAAATCCCTCCCTATCTGAGTTAGGACATTTACAAAACCTAGCATGCCTACTCTCGTTGATTTATATGCACTAGCACAATAGATTCTTATCAGTGTGGGATTTACAAAATATTAACAAAGTGAGGGTGAATAATTTAAATTTACAGAGTATGAATTTTAAAAAATAATTAACATTTATAAATATTTTTTCTTAAATATTTTGTATAAGGAATATATAACTGTGTACAGAAACAACCAAGTGATTGGCTTAGCATGATGATAACTTTGCAAGTAAAATTAATTGCTCTATTAGATAAGGAATTGTTATGTTAACAAAGATTAATTTACTTGAATAATCTTACTCTCCGATAAAATTGAAACTAGTTGTGTCATAATTCAATTGGGCTATAGAACCCCAAAGCCACTTGTGCCATTGTTTGATGTTTATTGGAGAATGATAATCTTAAAAGTATGTTTGTTTAATTAATTTAGTTTTTAAAAAGTCATTATTATTACATGAGTTTAAATTTTTTGAATATACATCAATGTGATTCTCTATTTGATGTATCTTTTAAAATATTTTTATATATTCATTTTATAAAAGTTATCTTTTAAAGATTAAGTTGATGGAACCAACATTTTTCAAGAATAAAAAGGATTGTTGTTATTTTGGTTGAAAGAATAGTGTTTCCCCTTACTTGTTCAACTTTGTTTTTCAAGGATCAAAATCAGAAGTTTCAAAGAAGAATAATAGACACCCAATGCATCACAATCTGACCGGCAAAGTGGGAGATAATAAACGCCAAATTAGAACTAGAGATTAAATTGCGATTTGCTGTACCGTACAAAGTTTAATATGTTTGGAGAATGGACAATAAATTAAAAAATAAAATTTTAAATTTAAATAAAAACTGTTAAAATTAAAATTTTACTTATCTTTTTTTTTTCTTTTATTCCAAATATACACTAAATAATAATTGCTTGGTGATTCATTAGACCCCATATTATATTATTGACGTAACCTCTTTTCAAGCTAGTCCCTAGAATGTTTCTTTTCATAAAAAATAACACAATAATTTAAAATTCTATACTTTATTCCTTGAACAGTTTATTTTAAAATAAGATGAAATTATGTATGCAATAAATAAAATTTCACCATTCTTATAGATAAAATTTTAAAAATTAGATCATTTAATAAATAAAAAAATGATGGATAATAAGAGTGGGAGTTGTGTGGGTGCCATATAAGAATTCTTTCAAATTTTTTATTGTAATTTTTTATAGAATTTTAAGAGAGAGTGGTACAAAAAAAAGGTAAATATGTAAGGAGTATATTTTATCTTTTTTTCTTCTATTCCCCTTTTTCTTTCTTCTCTCTTAAAACTCTAAAATACTATATAATAAAAATTCTAAAGGTCCAGACTAGTGATTTCAACTATCAAAACCATAATTCCTCTCATTCTCCTAATTCATAAGTAGGCGAGTTCAACGAAAAGCAAAATTTCTAGATGTGACTGAGGTTTAAGAAGGGTCCCTATTCCTCAAGTTTTTTTTTTTTAAAAAAAGTATCAATTTAGGCATGATTTTTGGACATTTAAATTATATGAAATCTACAAATGATCACTTTACACACTCAAATTTCTTTCTTTAATTAAATTTTAAATTATTTATAATACATTTAATTTCCTTTTATATTTTTTGGGTATTAAAAAGAAGTTAGACTTGTTTAATACACAAAATGACCAAAAAACATATTTTAAAAGAGGGAATAAAAAAATAATCTTGAATATGAAAATGATTCCTGTGCTCTTATTTTTAATAAATAAATATTGTTAAGTAATAATTATAAAATTATAATAAATATGATTTCTCCTCTCTGTCCACCAAGTTTCCCAAATATTCCGTCTTATTTCTTTAACACAGGAAAATTAGAGGTTCGACTTGTCATGTAATAATACCATACTCGTTGAAATTGGATGAATCGGATTCACCAAAGTAATCGATCGAGTCATATATGTTCTTGCTAATTCTCATTCGTCGGATCATTTAGTAAGTTAAATAAATAATGGAGATTAAATTGCAATTTGCACTTTGTACAAAGTTTATTATGCTTGTGTAGTGGATAAGAAATAAAGCAAAAATTTTAAATTTAAATAAAAAATGTTAAAATTAAAATTTTAGTTATCTTTTTTATTTTCTTGAATCCAAATATAATTAAATAATGATCTTTTGGTGATTTATTAGGCTCCAGATTTTATTATTGATATAATCTCTTTCAATTACCTCGGCAACTAAGGAATCCACAAGTACTTTTATCATTTTTTAATGTTATTGAAGAATTGTAATCTTGAAATGTGTTTCCTTCATTAATTTAGCTTTTAAAAACATAATTATTGTTAAATGAGTTTAGATTTTAACAAATACATAAATTCAATCCTCTCTTGATGTATTTTTAAAATATTTATATTCAATTTATAAAAAAATATCTTTTAAGGATTAAAGTGATGAAACAAACATTTTTCAAGTATCAAAAGGATTGTTGTTTATTTTGTTTGAGTTTGGACCCAGTCGATATAACGCACACTATGCATTCGGTACAGGCGAAAAAGCAGCGAGTGTTTTTGTGATAGTTTGGAACGTCGAAATTTCATTTGAATAATTTAGATTTTTGTTAGTTTTTTAATCATTAATCATTATCTTTTTTTAGTTTATAATTAAATTTTTTATATTTTACGTTTTACTGAATTTAAAACAAAAAAAATCAAAACAAAAATAAAAGAAACAACATAGAGCATTCATATTAAATTTAGAAGGTTCAAACTATATTATAGCAACACTTGTTACTTTTTCTCCCAATTGCAAAGAATCTGCATTACATTTGATATTGTCATCATGTGACTTTTTTCTCATGTATTAAAAAGGGATAAAAAGCACCAGTGCAGGTCAACACAAGTGGTATGAGGGCCGTTCTCGCAGCCTCTGAGTTGTGGGTTTGATCCCCCTCATATACACTCATGTATTGTTTGGTGACCCTTGATCGTGGGGAGATCTCCCACTCCTTTGGGGTCTGGAGGTTGGCTTGGGGTTTTGACCGTGGTGCTCTACAATCCTAGACTCACACTTGGTCAACCTTTGTCAAGAATTGGGAGCCCCATCCCTCTCTTCCGTTTTGGTTAAAAAAAAAAAAGGTATAAAAAACTTTAAACAGTTATTTAGATATTTATTGTTATATATTTTAATCAAAGTATATAATATTGAGTAAATTACATAAATTTTCTCTAATTCTATTAAAATTATACAGATCTTCTTTGTAATTTCAAAACATGTACTTTAGCCTAAGTTTATTGTTTTTGTTTAACCTAAAATTCTCTCTATTAAATTAAACATATATATTGGGTTTTTTTTTTCTTTGCAAGAAATAGAGGCCATCCAAATATGCATAATTAAAAATGAAAAGAGTATATTTTATTTTTATTATATTTAATACAGCCTTGAATTGAAGGAAGGTTAATTTAGTTAAAATATATATATACACACACACACACATATATACATATATTTATATATGTGTGTGTATTTAGGCTAATATAGGATATTTTAGTGAAAAAAATAAAATTAGGCTAAAGGATAGCACATTTCTTTTTAAGAAAAATCTATATATGTTTTGAAAATAGAAAAAAATATTTAATTTTAACAAAATTCAAAAGAAATCCATATACTTTACTCTACAACATTATACAATTTGCTAAAATTCACATCAGATCATTAAGTTTTTAAAATATTTTTCTACATATCATAATTATGTTATAAAGCCTAAAAATTAATACTTAAATTTTAATTATTTTAAAGTTTAGTCCTTTTTAAATTTATTATTTGGGCTGCAAAGAAATTTTCGTTCGACAGGCTGTCCACGCAATATACCATATAAAGGCAAACCTACAAGGAATTGTTGTATGATAGGAAGAAGAAGATTGACCCCCAAATATAAAAAGACAAGATGAAAGACATAGAAAAGATGGAACAGCAAAGGGAAGGTGAGAAAGACAAGGATTGGTGTGTGATAGAAAAGGAAAGGTAAAGAGGTTGTCCCCCAAATATAAAAAGACAAGATGAAAGACATAGAAAAGATGGAACGGCAAAGGGGAGGTGAGAAAGACAAGGATTGGTGTGTGATAGAAAAGGAAAGGTAAAGAGGTTGTCCCCCAAATATAAAAAGACAAGATGAAAGACATAGAAAAGATGGAACGGCAAAGGGGAGGTGAGAAAGACAAGGATTGGTGTGTGATAGAAAAGGAAAGGTGAAGAGGTTGAACCCCAAATATGACAAGGATTGATGTGTGATGGGAAACGAAAATCAAAGAGATTGACCCCATATCATTACGATTAACAATTTGTTTTTTATTACTTAGACATGCATTAGGTGCAATAAATGTGACCACACAAGTTTCTACCCATTTAGCGTTTGGAGCCAAAATTCTTTGGTACTAAGTTAGAGGATTTATTTCCTAAACTCAAATGTGGCGTCTTTAATAACTCAATCTCGCAGCCAGCTAGTTAGTTTTTCAGCATCAAAACTCCTTGCTAGTTACGGCATGGCATGAGTCCAATACTTTGAAACTTCTTTAATAAAGTTCTTTTTATATATTAGAATAAATTACATAAGTTTTTTATTTATTTTTAAAATATATATAAATTTATTTTAAAATAAGCAATTTAGCTTAATTTAATTTAATTTTAAATTTTTTTACTAAAATATTTTAAATTAATCTAAATATATGATTAATTAACCTTCTTCTATTTAAATTAATTGATGATATTTTATTAAATAAATTAAAATTAGATTAAAAATATATTTAAAAATAAATAAATAAAATTTATATAATTTCAATAAAATTAAAGATTTATTCCATTTATTACATTTCATGGTTGCTCATCTCGCAGGGTTCATACTGCGTGGTGAATGGGGATATGGATCCCACAGGTGCGAAGCTGGTATGTACATGTAATCCACAAGAGGTGCAGAGTGTAATGAATTGTGCGTGCGTCTGGCAGATGGGGAAGTAATTTCCGTGGCATTTCTTGAATGGGGATACTAGGGGTAGTACCCAAAACTCCGTGCTACCGGAAGATTAGAATTTTGAATAATTATTTTACAAATAAAATGATTATAATGGTAGCGGCAAAGTTAATGTATAACTCGTTTGAAAACTTTTTTATTATCTTACAAGAAATCTCATATGACTATTTCAAAAAAAAAAATCATTTTTCAATTTTAGATATCATCAAATTGAACAAAATGCTAATCTTTTTGGGTATAACTTAATAATATCATACAAAAATATAACTATTCTAAATAATAAATAGAATAAATTTTGTCACTCTATATTTCATTTGTAACTATAGGCAAAAATTTATGCAATCTTTGAAATTTTACTTAAATATAAAAGTTTATTTTGATATAATATTGTCTTTCATTTTTTTTAAAAAATTTAATATCATATATATATATATATACTTAACTCCATTAATTACAATAACGAAAGTACCGTAGCTCATAAATGACATTAGTTTTAAAAGAATTCTTATTTAATTTTGATGTCATGTTAAATATAAATAATATAACATTTTATATTTTAACATTTTTTTTACAATTACATTATTAATAATTTATTGAACCAAACCGACTCTAAATAAAGATGAAAATGTGGCAAATTCTCAACAAATCAGATCTAAGTTAATCCCTGCCGTTACCCTTTTTCTCTTGCTGGCGCTTCATTCCTTCCCCGTTAGTTCATTATCTTCGGCCCCTAAGTATATTGACTAGTATACCTTCATTTTTATTTTTTGTCCAACGACGAGTATACCTTCACCAGCATGTTTCTGCAATGTACGTAAAGGATGGAGGATCCAGTGGCTAGTACTATGAGAATTCTGAGTTTTGTCTTTGCCTGACAGTAGTGGTAGCCAGAACTCCATGCTACTAGATGAGTATTTTTTTTTTTTTACATCATAAGTTAGATTAAAACTCATTTAATATACAGAATAAAAAATAAAATAAAATAATCTCGTGTCTTTATTTTTAAAAAATAATAAAAATAAATTTATTAAATAATAATTATAAAAATAATATAATAAATATTACAAAAACTTAATACAATATTTTTCATCTTCATACCAAACGGGATGAATCGAAGGCGCGGAATGAGGTCAATGGGCCTAGAGAAATTATTGTTCGATAGTGGAAATCGGCCACAGAGCTGAATATTTGATAAGTTAATAGATTCCTTCCTTCCCTGTCCTCGTGGTTTGTTTTCTGCGTCAGACTGCTGGTGTGCGGGTACATCATACTGATAGGGTGTGGGTGCCTTCTGTTGCCCCTCAAATTTTATGACACTCACGGCCTTCCATTGCCCCAGAGACCAATAAACCCACTGCCACTTTTACCATTGTCCAATGTTATTGGAGAATGATAATCTTAAAAGTACGTTTGTTCCATTAATTTAGTTTTTAAAAAGTAATTATTATTAGATGAGTTTAACTTTTTTGAATATACATCAATGTGATTCTCTCTTGATGCATCTTTTAAAAGATTTATACATATATTCATTTTATAAAAATTATCTTTTAAAGGTCAAATTGATGGAACCAACATTTTTCAAGAATAAAAAGGATTGCTGTTATTTTGGTTGAAGGAATAGTGTTTCCACTTAGTTGTTCAACTTGTATTTCAAGAATCAAAATAAGTTTTTAAGGATCCAAACCACTTGCTAGCACAGCCATGGCATGACTCAGATAGTGCAACTTTTTTGATAAAGTTCTTCTTATTATATTATTACCTTTCATGGTTTTGAATTTTGATAATCTCGCTGGGTTCATACGTCCAAAGCTGATGCCTGATATGTACATGGAGCACCCAAAAAGTGCAGTTTAATGACTGAATGATTCCAAAGGGCGTGTTCTTATGTAAAAGTCAGTTGATTATGAATGAGAAGTGTCATAGTGTTCTTATTTTATTATTTTGGTATAATTTTATAATATTATAGTAAATATAATTATTCCAAATAATAAATAGAATAGATTTCGTTACTCAATATTTCCTTAGTTTAAAAAATATAGACAAAAGTTTATTTTGATATAACATTAACTTTAAAATTTTTAAAAAGTTGTAACAGTATAAATACAAATATACTAACTCCTTTAATTGCAGGAACATAAGTGTCTGGCTCATAAATGGTACAAATTGTCAAAAAGGGGAAGAGTATAGTAGTACTCGTTGCCCAACATATGTGCAAAGCTCATATCTACATGGGAATAAGAGGGACAACGGTGCGTGAGGCGGAATAATGGAACACGCTTTGGACGAAAAGGAAAACAAACAGAG
Source organism: Erythrophleum fordii (assembly GCA_032878935.1). Taxonomy (NCBI): domain Eukaryota; kingdom Viridiplantae; phylum Streptophyta; class Magnoliopsida; order Fabales; family Fabaceae; genus Erythrophleum; species Erythrophleum fordii. The sequence continues at coordinate 341,697 of JAVQMF010000009.1, forward strand.
ATAAGAAAGAAGGAAGGAAGGGAAAAAAAGTCAAGCGAAACATAGTGCGACCAAATTCATCATAATCAGACCGCTAAAATGGAAAATAATAGACACTCAGTTAGAACCAGAAATAATAACATAATCCGACCAAATTCATCAGTTCAGCTGCAATCTATTTTGGGTACAAAGGAGGAATACAAAACTACTAACTTGCTGTTAATCAATGCTTGAATCAACTATGTTTATAAAATTGTCTTTTTAATTTGATCTTTTATAATCAAGATGTTTCTCAATTTGACCTCTCATAAAATTGTCTTTTTATCCTGGTCCCTTGTAAATTGGGTTTTTTTCAATTTGGTATCTCACAAATAAAATTATTATTAATAATGTCTTTCTGTCAAATCGATAAATACTTATATATAAAGCACCTTTGCTAATAATTATTTATTTTTGAGAAACTAAATTGAAAAATACTTTATTTGTGAAAGACCAAATTAAAAAAATAATTTTATAAGGGACCAAACTAAAAAATATAGCATCCATAAAAATAATAAATATATAAATATTTTGATTATAATATATATAATCATGGCATATTATTGTCATAAAAAAATTAATGTAACATATCTTTCAATTTAAATAGAGGAGAATGTAATTTTTTGAAATAGTAATAAATCGTGAATTTAGATTTTTTTTAGAAAATATGAGAATAAATTACCTTAATAATAATAATAACACAATAGTGAAACACAAATGCGTAAAAGTAAATATGTAAAACATTTTTTAAAAAAATTATAGCTCTAACCTGAGAATGGTTATATTTTTGAAATGTGATGAAAATCACGTTCTCAAGAATATATTCTAGCGAAATTTCATTGAAATAGAGAACCTAGGTTTGCTAAAAAGACGTCATTGCAATGTATAGGAAATCCACAAAGATTGTGAAAGAGACGGGAAGTCGACAAATAGCCAGGTCCACATCGACACAGTTGTTGAATCATAGATTATATAAATAAACGAGAATTGGAAACGAAGAAACGGAAGAGAAAGAGACAAAGCGGAAAGAAAAGGAAGGAGGGAAAAAGGAAGTGAGTGTGACAAAGACAAGGAGAAGATTATACCTAATCTCTTTTCCTTGTCAAAATCCTTGATTTTCAAAGGGTGAGGAAGGTGGTGTGACGGGTATATTTAAACAAAGGGGTGAGGAAGGGGGTGAGGAATATTCAAACAAAAGGGTGAGGGAGGGAGTGTGACGGGTATATTCAAACAAAGCGGTGAGGAAGGGAGTGTGGAGTGTCGTAAGAGAATACCGAAGGGAGTGTCATTCACACAGCGGACGGGTAAGAGAATACCGATATTCGAAGGGTGAGGAAGAAAGTGAGAGTGATAAAGACAGGGGAAAGGGAATACCCCGTTTCCTTACCTTACCTTCTTAAACCCTCGATATTCAAAGGTTGAGGAAGGAAGCAAGGATGAGATAAGGTAAGACAGGGTAAGAGATACCTGATCTCCTTTCCTTAAAAAAGTTCTTGATACTCGAAGCGTAAGGGAGGGCCTGACCTCTCTAAATTCGCCAGGAGTTAACGCTCTATTGAGATTAAAAAATGCCTAACAATTCTCAAAGCTTTTCCTCACATACCCAACTTCCCTTCAATGTCTTTGTATTCAACTTTGTTCAAGGGCCCTTTTCATCGCACACCATATTTGCCTTCATGATTCCAGTTGTACTGGGTTTCCTGCAAATACCAAGCTCAGGGACAGATCCTTCCCCTTTTGAGGTTCATCCAGTAATAACTATGGCTTCCATTGTGTTTTTAGTAGCATATTACTTGGCCTTTGGAGCTAAGCTCATGTTTCCTGCTTATGCTCCTCCGTTTGGGTCTGCCATGTTGGTGCCTGGTTCATTCTGTGTCACCGCTTTGGTGTCTTTGCTGCTTCTAGCCATTCCCTGGCCTTCGTGGTTTGTTCTCTGCATCAAACTGTTGGTGTGTGGGTGCATCTAAATCAACGAGGGTAGGTGTGGAAAGCAACTCGGCCACCAAATTACTAAAGAATGGACTCTGTAAATGTCCAAACTCAGATTGGGAGCCTCTCTATCAGAGGGGTTCCTCAAATGTTATATTACAAGACGCGTTCATTTAACAGAAGGGCATTGATATGGGGCATGCGAATGTCACAAGAGGCAGTACTTACAGAAGGGTATTCAAATGTCTTATAAGATGTGTCTCCCAGCAGACCATCAAAATAAAATAAACGGCCTTTTTGAGCCATGTCCTTTTTCCGAAAGTATTATTTTATCAAATCCCTGTCAATAAAAATATTTGCCCCATATGATATCATTTTGGAAAAGTTATGGCTCTCATCTTTAACTTTTTTTTTTAATTTTAATTTTGAAGACGTCCATGGCTACTTTCTTTTACTTTTTATAAATTTGTGACTAAAATTATATTTTTGTATTCTTTGTTTAGTTGGACGTAAAAATAGTGAAAAAGTTTATTTATTTTGTTTTCCTGCTTTGTAAGTTCTATGTACTAGATACATCATGTGTAAAAGAATATAAAATAAATTTTTAATATAATACAATATAAAAAAATGCAACACAATAAATGTAAATACATAATTGATTTTTAGCATAGTTATTTTGTTGGGTAAATAATTATTTGAAAGAAATATGTAATTTAAAAAAAATTGTTAAAAAATTTTGAAACTAAAAAAAAAATTATTAGTGTAAATGAACAAAAATTTAGAAATATAAAATTTCTTAATAAATAATAATAGATGATGTAGGAATTAAAAAATATTTATGTACGAAAAAACTAAGAAAGAAGAAGAAAATAACTACTTATTTTTAATTAAAAATAATTAAGTATTTTTTAAATTATTTTAATAAAGATAAAAATATGTAGATTCAAGTCTGAATTTCTATCAATTTCCATTTATATCATAGAAATTCCTAATTCCTTTAAATGATCTAAATTAGCTACAATTTCAAAAAATAAAAAATAAGTAAAAAAATAATTTTCAAATTTTACTTTGGCTTATTGATATCAATTTATTCATATTTAACTACTCACCACCTAGCATAACCTCGCAGTCTAGGCTAAAACATGAAGTTTGACAATGGATCAAACTAATTATTTTTTAAATAAAATGGCAAATCAGGCTCAAGGTTCAGAGAAGTATATGTCAATATATACCTTTGCTCGTAAACACCCCCCTCAAAAAAAAAAAAAAAAGAGAAGTTGGTAAACTGTGGTTTTGCGATTTGGCTTTAGTTAGCCGACATTGTCAATTGACATTAGAGTCATCACCAATTGAACTCTCTCTCACTTTCTCCCTCTCCTTGAATTTGTGCGCTTGTATTGGCCTCCCTCTATTTCTAGAAAAAAAAACAAAAATGAAAAAAAAAAGCCTTTATAGTCCACTGAGGAAGCTTTGAAGTCCTTCACAACTTTATTTTTTCAAAAAACTTAAGAGTTGTTTGGAAAAAGCGCAGTTTGAACAAAGTGAAACTTGACCTTTTTTTATTTGTTTGCCTGGATTTATGTACAGTAATAATTTGGGCTCCCTTTTCTAAAGAAAATTTCAGTCTTTATGATGAGCAGAATCAAACACACCTTACACAACTTAAAATTTTCCTGGTTTGTTAGAGTCAGCCAAAACATTAGTTTGAATAAAGTGAAACTTGATAGATATGCAAGCATTTGTTTAACTACACGTCACTCTTTATACCGAAGGCAGGATGTTGGGAATAAATAAATTATTATTTTAAAATATGACAGTTAAAAATATAAATTATTTTTATTTTTTATTTTATATTTTTTAAAAATTAATAAAAATATAAAAATATAAAAATTAAAAATATCAGATCTGAATCATTCAAATTTAATTTCAACGATTTAGATTAATATGATTTAGATTAATATGAGTAAGGAATAATTAGATCGCGTATCGCGCACAAAACTCCTTTGGACCTTTCGCCGTTTTCTAGTATAAAAGGGGTCTGCCGAGGATTCCCCAAAATTCATTGCTCTTTGAGACTCAAAGATGCCTTACACTACTCAAAGCTTCTCCTGGCATAACCTTCTCTCCATTGTCTCTGTATTCAACTCTGTTCAAGAGCCCTCTTCATTGCACGCTATATTTGCCTTCATGATTCCAGTTTTACTCGGTTTCCTGCAAATACTATTCTCAGGGACAGACCCTTCCCCTTTTGAGCTTCATCCAGTAATAACTATGGCTTTCATTGTGTTTTTAGTAGAATATTGCTTGGCTTTTAGAGCTAAGCTCATTTTTCCTGCTTATAAACCTCAGTTTGAGTCTGCTATGTTGGTGTCTGGTTCATTCTGTGTCATCGCTTTGTTGTCTTTACTGCTTCTAGCCATTCCCTGGCCCTCGCGGTTTGTTCTCCGCATCAAATTATTGGTGTGTGGGTGCATCATACTGATGGGGTGTGGGTGCCTTCTGTTGCTCCTCAAATTTCGTGACACTCACGGCCTTCCGTTGAGCCGGCGATCACCAAGAATCCCACAGCCACTTTTACCCTTGTTCAACGTGAACCCTACAGCCACTTCTACCTTGTTTAATGTCATTGAAGAATGATAATCTTAGAAGTACGTTTGTTTCATTAATTTAGTTTTTAAAAAGTAATTATTATTAAATGAGTTTAAATTTCTTGAATATAAATCAATGTGATCCTCTCATGATGTGTCTTTCAGAAGATTTAGATTCATTTTATAAAAATTATATTTTTGAATATTTAATTGATGGGTTTCCAGCATTTTTCATAAATATATATATATATATTGGTTAAATAAAAATAAAGATCTCTGTCTTCTCTGGAAATCAAGATCTCCATCTTCTCTCAGGCCCAGATCTCCGTCGCTGGGAGTGATGCTGCGTTCAAAGCTCGACCGCCAGATCTCCGTCTCAGTCTCCGTCTCGTGTACCTCTCATTTTCAGTTCAGACTTCTGTCGAAGACTTTAGAGGGCATTTTTATTTTTGCATGTTTTATTCCCACTGTAAAAGCATGATAAAATAATAGAATTGTTATACTTGTTCCTTCTCTATTCCACTTTTTGATTTCTTGCAAGTCAAATATTATTTTTAAATATTTAAAAATTTAATTTTGACTTTTAGTTAAAATGAATTATTAATCATGATATAATATAGTTCCCAAAATTTTGAATTTTTTTTCCAAATATTTCTAAAATGTTTTCTATAGAACACGCACGGTAATCCTAGCTGAAACCATACCTGGATACATTGCTCCAACCAAACTCAAATAACGGGGCTACATGCATGATTTCCTTTCCTTTTGTTTCTTTTTTATTTCTTTTGAAAGGTCAAGATGTGTCTTGGAAATGGGATCCCCCAAATGCCTTTAGTATAGATGAAATGAGTTTATTTTAATTAAGAGTAAAATTTTATTTTGGTATTTTATAAATATATATTTTTAAATTTAATCTGTTATAAAATTACTTTCTAATTCAGTCCCTTGAAGATAATATATTTTTCAATTTAACTTTTTATGTATAAGTATTTTTTAATTTGATCACTCACAAATAAAATTATTATTAATAATGTCTTTTTATCAGATTAAGAAATGCCCATATTTAAAATATTATTATTGAAAATAATTTTATTTATAAAAAATTAAATTAATAAATACCCATATATTAAGAATCAAATTAAAAAGATAATTTTATAAAAGATTGAGTTAAAAAATATTTTATTTATTAAATTAAATATATAAAAGACTAAATTTAAAAATACACCAACGTTGTTCACTTATTTTCCCTTACAGTGCGTTTGGATCAGGGGAAAAGTGAGGGGAAGGGGATTTTAAAAATAGAAAGAAAACGAAATTTTATCCCGTTTGGTTCGAAGAGAAGACTGGAGAAATATTTAGAAAAAATGACTTGAGAAAAAGTGGAACAGAGAAGGGTATAACAATTCTATTAATATGCTTTTTTTCCTCTCCAAAATGGAACTGATGAGAGAGGGAAAAAGTAACGCACAATGTAAAAGAATAATAAATATATATATTTAATAAAATTATTTAAATATTTTAATTAGTTAATTAAAAAATGCTGGAAATAATTAAATGTTACAATTAATTTTATTATTAAATTAATTAATATATATTATAAAATATTAATATATTTTTTAATATAAAATTTAATACGTATTATATATAATTAAAAAAAAAGGTAGAACTGCAATGCAGTCGGAAATATTGTGACTGTAGTCGGACGGATATAGTGTCACGAAATTTGCAACAGAAGGCACCCACAACAGTATGATGCACCCACGACTGCATTTGCAGTCGAACAAAGCGTTGTGTCCAGGGACTGGCAATGCAGTCAACACTGTCAATGCATTGCCCATTTGGGCAATGCATCTGACAATATATATATATATATATATATATATTATATTATAATATAATATTATATATATAATATTTATATATTATATATAATATTATAATATAATATTTATTATATTTAAATTAATTAATATATATTTAAATAATATTAATAAATTTTAAAATAAATATTAATATTTATGATTTTAAAATAATAATTTATAGATATTTTTATATAATAAAATTTAATTAATTTTAAGAATATATTTTTAAAATATTTTTAAATTTTAAGTATGAGTTTTTTAGTGAATTTTTTATTTTATTTAAAAATAATTTTTTGAAATTATTTAAATATTTTTAAATTAATTTTTATATCTTTTATTATTCGTATCTTTTAAAATAAATATATGAAAAAAATTTAAAATAACAACAAAATTATTATTATATTAAATTAACACATTTTTTTATTTTTGTACATTTTCTCTCCCTCCATCCAAACGCATAAGAAGAAAATCTCTATTTTTTTCTTTTCTTTATTTTATTTTCAAACCTCCTCTTCTCTCCCTCCACTTTTCTCTTCCCCCATCCAAACAAAACATTACTCTCTCCATATCGCCAGCGTCTACAGTGCATTTCAGCTGAAGTGACTGCAAGGGATCTTGGAAGGTGTCTGGCAATTTCCTACCACTGACGCAATTATTGGCGTAAGAAAAAAAATTATATTAAAAAAAAAAGAAGAAGAAATGGGAGACACTTCACCGCAGTTGAGAGGCATGCAACTTTTGAGAATCTATTCGACAAGAAGTATGTTATCAATGTTTAGACGTTTTCTAACGGTGTTAATGTGATTTTTATCACATTGCAAAAAAATATATCCGTTCTCATCTTAGATTATTTTATTCTCATCCTAGATTACTATTATGTTATCATTATTGTTATAATACATTACTTTTGTCTCTCTCCTAAGGAATATTTAAATTGTACAATCTGTTATTCTGTTTCAAAAAAAATTATATTCTCTTTATTTTAAATTAAAAAAGCATCACACTAACTTTTTTTAAAAAAATATGCTACAATTATATCTATTGCAATTAAAATACTTTATATTTTATTACTTTTATAATATAATAAATATTTAATATGTTTATATTTAATGTAATTACTTAATTTTTAAATAAAATGTACAGCCTTTTATAGATTATTGATATGACGTTTTAAAATTGTTAGAAGAACAACAGATTCATTTTAATTGTTAATGATCCTAACTATTGAATTGGCAATTCAAAGGTTCGTATCTTTTGTTGATGTTAATGACGTCCCATGCCCATCAAATTTCAATAACTATAGTATTACATGGAAAGATTGTCGAACAAATTAAAATTCCTTTACGACTCCAATAATAATATTAAAAAGGACAAAACTTTAAAATAATTAAAATTTAAGTATTTATTTTTAAGCTCTATAACATGATTTTTATATGTAAGAATATTTTAAAAAGCTCAATAATGTGATACTGAATTTTTTTAAAAAAATTTGTATGATATTATAGTTTCATTGAAATATATAACAACAAATACTCAAATGATTGTCTTTAAGTTTTTTTTTTTTAATGAGAGGAGAGTTTTATTTTTAATCCATGAGAAAGAAAAAGTTACAAAATAATAATATTAGAGCGATGTGTGCATTTTGTCTATGATATGGTCATACAAAAGACATTGTTTTTTTGAAAAAAAAGAGAGAGTAAAGTCTAAATTTGCATATTTCCACTGGGGATCAGTCGAGTCTCAGCATTTTGCCTACTTTGGCTTTATCACTGGCTTTTTTGGACTTTACCACTTCATGCAACCTTCATATAGGGTTGGTTTAGTACAATAAGTTGTTAATGATGTAATTATGAAAAGAATGCTAAAATATAAAATATTACATTATTTATATTTAATATGATATCAACTGAAATAAGAATGCTTTGGATGTAAATGTTATTTATGAACTACGATACTTTTGTTGTTGTATTTAATTAAGTTAATATATGTATATATGATATTAAATTTTTTTAAAAAAAATTTAAAGGTGATATTATATTAAATTAAAATTTTATATTTAAATAAAATTTTAAAAATTACATAAGTTTTGCCTATATTTTTTAAACAAATGAAATATAGAATGAAAACAATTATTCTATTTATTATTTAGAATAATTATATTTTTATATGATATTATAAAATTATACCCAAAAAAATTAGCATTTTGTTCAATTTGATAATATCTAAAATTGAAAAATAATATTTTATTTATTTATAATTATATTTACTAATCACACAATTAAGATTTTTTAATTATTAAATATATTAATATTTTAAAAAATTATACATAAAATTATAAACAATATACTATTATATATCTAATATTATTTTATATCGTTATTAAAATTTGTGATAAACTTGGACTTCAGAATATCATTACTTCTCAATAAACCGCACAAGCATCGCCCCCAGTACCCACCGTGCGCAATATCCCGCCAATGACCTGCCATCTCCCTGCCTTGACTGGTAAGAAGAGAACCGACTAGTCACTAGTCTACCTCTTGTCCCAAAGGAAAAATTATATTTAAAAATTTAAATTTTATAAAATTTATTATAAAAGATTTTAAAAATTAAATTTATTCTTAAAGATTAAAATTATTATGATAGTTTTTTTAAAATTTAATGGTAATTATTTTAAATATAATAGTAAATTCTTTAAAAGTCGAAGTGCGTGTATAAGTCGAAGCTACCGGGAACAAAAGGAATGTATGAAGTAGAGCAATGAGAAGAAAATTTTAAATAATTCAAGAGCGGTAAGATTGAAGAGTTTAATAAGCATAAAAGAGAATGATTACATTTGGATATAATTCTTTCACATTTTTTTACTAAAATTTGTAACAAAAATATGATATGTATAAAAAAAATTTAAATGATTCAATTATATAATATTAAGTTATAAAAATATATATTTACTATATTATTGTTAAAAAATCTATGATAACAAAAATATGAAAATTATACTTAATTTTTTTTTAAATGCTTTTTGCATGCTTGATGTTAAAATCCATCTTTGTGGCGCATATCGATTCAGCAGTTTACATAATAAACATGTTAAGAGAATATAAATGAATTTTGATGCGATAATACTTGGATATATGATTTAAATCTGATTCAAAGTTAAATTAAATGGTCAACATATAGAGAGTGATATTTGAATACCATGCCTTGACAATATTTGCACATCTCAATCACATTGCTTGGTGAGTGTTTCCTATATTGCACGTTCCACCAAAATAAGGGTAGAGTCATGTTAAACTAAGGATGAGCATATGCTTTCTTTTAATTTTTTAAAATTTATATGTATATAATTCTATTTCTATCGTGTGGGTGGGCTTCACTTCTTCCTTTATTTTTCTCTTTCCAATTTATCTCATGTGGACTTTAGAATATCTACTTTAATAGAAATTGTGTACTTCTTTCTGTGAAGGTGAATTGGGGATGGTGAACAAAAGGTCAAAACAATGACCTTCAATCTTGTTTGGAGATTTTAAATAAAAGTAAAAAAAATTACTTTTTATGACAAAAGTACTCCACTTTTAATTTAATAGATTGAATGGATTCAAAAATTTTAAAAGATATAAAATTATAATCTGTAACGTCCCCAAATGCCTGTGGAAATGGGAGCCCCCAAATGAAAGGAGACAAAAAAATAAGCTCCTTTAATTTAATTTCTTAAAAATTATTTTTTTAATTTGATCTTTTATAAATAAAATTTTTAATTGTTTTTTTATGAAACTCTTTTTAATGTGATCCCTTATAAATAAAATTAGTATTAATAATTTTTTATCAAATTGAGAAATATTAATATGTGAGAAATTATTATCTATAATAATTTTATTTGTAAAAAAATTAAATTAATAAATACTTATATGTGAAGAATTAAATTAAAAAATATCTTAGTTTTGAAAGACCAAATTAAAAAAATTATAAAAAAATAAATTAAAAAATATACTATTTATAAAGGAGGTCAAATAAAATTGTACTCTTTTGATAGACGTTGTCCACCTATTTTCCTTTTTCTTGTTTTCATCTTCTCTTTCTTTTTTTATACTTGCTAACATTGTCTTTGATCTGATTGATGGCCCTTCTCAAAGTTTACTTGCTTTCACATTGATCAAAGGAAAATTCAAGGCCTCCGCGACAATAACTTTTAGTGGTACAACAACATCATCTTATATTATTTTGTGAAGGGAAGAGTTACTTACTTTTATAGTAAAAAATAATTATTTTAAAATTTTTTTGTGTTTGGCCTAAACTTTTTCTGTTAACCAGAAAAAAAAAGTGTTTCTGAGCAATAATAAAATAAATATTTTTTTTCACGAGAAAATAGCAAAATATTAAAACTTCTCTTCTAAAACAAAAGTAAAAATTACTGTTTATGACAAAAGTATTCCATTTAAAGTTATTATTTACCATAATTATTTTTTATTTTTTAACCTATTCGTTTAAATATATGTTCTTCTAAGTAATTGGATAATAAAAAAATATTTCTTTTAAAAAATTTATGAAACACAATAATATTAATGAAAACATTTATTAAATGCTTTTATAAAACATAAATTACTTCTTTTTACAATGCTTTTTTTAAAAAATTCATTTGAAAAAAAAAAAAGCAATTTCATAAAAAGATAAAATCCACGATCATCCTAGAACATTGTTTAAGAGGCAATTTTGTTAAACATAAGTGTGTTCACTCAAAATAATTTAGTTATTTTGGTATATTTTGCACAATTAAATTTGATTTAATTTAGATTTTAAGGAATAAAATATAGTATTTTAGCTTTAATTCCAATTAGGTGTAGTCAATATGTTTAGTTGCATTTTTTAAGTTCATTTGGAGTTCTTATAATAGTGTGTGATTTGAAATATCACGTTAAGGAGAAAATGAATTAATTATATATAAAAGAATTCATCTAATATATCCAAATGATTTTATATATGTAAAACTTGAACTTCAACTTGTGACTTGAGACTTTTAACATATCTGAATTATTTTATTCGTTGCTTGTAACACAATTCTTAATTCCTTATTTTTCCAACAGTCTAAACCAATACAAAAATTTTGCTTTATTTCACATATGAAAAACAGAAGCTAAAAAGCTACAGAGAGAAAGAAAGGGCCTTGGAGATTTTAATCCTCTCATGATGTATCTTTAAAAGATTTATGTTCATTTTATAAAAAATTATCCTTTAAAGATTAAATGGATGAAAGAAACACATATCACAGCAGCACTTGTTGTTTTTTCTCTTATAAACTCGAAAACGAGTTCTTACTTCTTACTCTTTGACCTGAGGGGAAGAAAGCTGTGATTACCTCACAGTTTGCATGAGATTCCACTTATTCTGTGTCATTTTAAGCCTTAGGTAGTTGTTCCTCCAGCAGTTCTGTTCTTGGTCTGATAGTCTTGTTAACGCTTTATAGTCTACTTTCTCTCTTGTACAGATCTAAAAAGGTTCACATCCAAGGGCTTTGGTGCGGTGGTTGTTTTCGCATACCTAGTGAGGCCAGGAAAAGATACTCATAAGCTCTATATACTCGCATGACTATTCCACTCGCTGGCTTGATGTCACTACTTACTTGATCGAGCGATTCTTCGCTTTTATAAGTAACTACCGATATGAAAACCCTAATGAGAGCACCTCACTCGTTCTCTTTCTGTGATTCGGTCACGGTCACTAGTGAAGCTTCTGGAATGTCTGTTCTTTCTTTCTCGTCAAATTCAAAAGGAGGTGATTTTGTGATTCCTTATGTACCTGTGTTTGTGTCGCTTGACAAATCTACCTCTGAATCTGTTGACCCAATTGGGTATTTTTTGTTTTCATGTATTAGAAAGAAAAACTCTGTTCTCATTAAAAGAACTTAAAAATAGGTATGTATTGTTGGAAGCGGATCGTCTAAAGTGGAAAAGCGGTGAAGTGTCTTTGAAGTGCGAAATCCAACAATCCAAAATGCACCACGTGGAGCACAATGGTCCAAAATCTAACCATCCATATAGCATAGCGAAACACATCATTTACCGTCCATATATCAGCCAAAAAATCCAAAGAAAATACTCAAGTGCCTCTGTTTCTCAATGCCAAAGCTGTCTCCTTCGTGTCCTTACGGCAATAACCTGTGTTTCTCTTCCGTTGGCTTCTTCCAAGGAGAATCCCCTATAGCAAGTGTAGCTACCCGACATAAATAGGAGATCTTCTCTTGCCGGTAAAATTTTCTTTACGCGATCCATGGATTAAATTCATATTTGGAGAGTCCAGTAATACATGCTTCATTTGCTTATTCATGGAATAGTTTTTCTTACCTTAGGAAGCCGAGGTTATCATAGGTTTCTGCACTAGTGGATCTCTTCGGGACATTCAACCATAATTCTTTGAAAAATTTATTACCACCTTGATTTTCTTGTTCTTTTCTCTTTTCGAAAGTTGAGAGTATATTTTGCAAATGGGCAAAGATCTTGATATTGGCTTTGGGTTGTGTTTAGGCTTGGAGAAGGCTGAAAATGAAGTTTTGTTTTTGAAACAACAACTTGTTGTTGCAAATTAGAAAATCTCAACTCTTGAAAATCGAGTTAGTCATCTTGATGGGGCACTCAAGGAGTGTATGAGGCAACTTCAACAAGTAAAGAAAAGCAAGAGCAAAAGATCAATGAAGCTGTTGCAAATAGCTCTTATGATTGGGCATGTAAAATATATGTGTAACACATTAATCTACTACCGCTTCCTAGCCTCTTACTAGGCTCGGTTCCGTATGATTTCCAAAGGATCAACACCAATCCGTGGCATTTTCATGCTATGAACCGGGGTTTCACACACTCATCTTTTGCCCCGTGAGTCCTGTAAACCCATCATACCTATTCTCTACTCACACTCCATTTATACAACTCATACATAGCATAACACAAGCCATAAGCCACGGGCATGGAGCCAAAAACCAGAAAATGCATTTTTCTCACTTGGGCCCAAAAGTCATATTTTGGCTCTAACTTTGGAAAATCATATCTAAATATAGAAAAATGGGAATCCAGCAAACTCTGGTTTTCTGGAAAGTTCTAAGTGTTAACTTTACACTAAAAATAATTCCCAATCGTAAATTCAGAGTCTAGACCATGTTTGACATCGAAAATGGGAAGAAGGTCCGGATGTCACTGTTTCTGGTGCAGATTACTATCATGAGATTCGAAAATTCATAATTAAATCCACAAAAATTCAATCTGGGCAATCTATACCAATTTGAAAAGTTACAGATGTTTACTAGAGGAGAAAAATAAGTCCAGATCAGTTCATTAGCCCTCAGACCCCGAAAACCGATGAAACAGTGATGGAGGTCAGATAAGCTCCCTGATGCTGATACAGAACTTCAGACATGTCAATCTCTCTCTACAGACCTCTGATTAAGGTGATTCCAGTTGGTATAGGTCACTGTGGTTGTTTAGTTTAAGTGTATAAAATTTCATGATATTTGGACTCCATTTGGTCCATGAATGACACGGTTTTCATTTCTGCCCTATGAATCAGTAACATGACCAATTACTAAATTTTCCCAAACTTCAACAATTTGCCAAATATTCTCTAGACCTCCGAATATTACCCTCTCTAGCTTCTCAAGATTCTTTCTACAAACTCTAGAGGCATGCCAAGTTTCATGGCAAGAGGAGCTCGTTTGGTCATACTTTGACGGAGCTCTCAAAAATTTCGATTTTGGCACCCAAAAGGTCCAAATTGGGTCCAAATGGCCTCTCACACATTCTAGCCGCTCATGGACAAGTTTAAAAGCATAAAACTAGGATATATAACAAGTCCATGTGGTCCAAATCATCATATATCCAAATCTCGCTATGCTACCGCCAAATATACACTGCTCATTCATGCATCAAAAGGGGCAAGACCCTCATTTCCATTCATTTGGCTATAAACATAGTTCATACAATATCCTTTCATACATTTACATTTGGTACAACATTTACAACTCAAAAATAGTGGGCACATCTTCATCGTGGCACCACTTTACATCAAAAAGATCAAAATAACACTACATTCTCCTATGCATGCTCCTAGGCTCCTTGGTGTGTGCTCGGTTCTCCTTGAACTCCATCTAGCATATTAGTTGGGAGGGGAAGGGGTGAGATTCAGGGAATCTCAGTAGCTCATGCACTCAATCAAGTAAACAATCAAGGCATATAACAAGTCAAGGCATGTGAATAAGCATTTAGCCATTCTCAAACATCCAACACACATTGTACATGCTATGGAAATCACAACAACGCCAAAAATGAGCTCCAAGGACTTTTGGTCTAGCCTCACCCGAGTCTAGGGACTTTTGGATGGCCTCACTCGAGTTTAAGGATTTTTGACTTGGCCTCACTCGTTTAAGACTTTTGGCCTTGTCTCACCTATCTCAAGGGACTTTCGGCTACACCTCACCCATCTCAAGGGACTTTCGGCACTACCGCACCCGAGCAATTCTCACAATTCATCACACAAGCATATTGGCATCAATGCATCAAAACAATAGCACATGGCATATTCCACACAGTAAGCATATACATAATCATACAATGACTATCATATCCAAGAATGCAACAAGAAAGAGTGGGAAAAGAGAACTACCTTATGAGCCAAAGCCAACACTAGCTTTTCCTTTCAATTTCTCCTCTCCCTCCTTAGGTTCACAATCACACCTTGATGGAGGTGTTTCACTTGAGCCTAGACATAATTAAAAAGCATGGAATTACTCTCTTAACATGGAATCATCAGATCAAACTCTCCTATATACCAGCACTTAAAGTTTTCTCTCTCTCTCTCTAGAATGCCATCAACCCTTTCTCTCTCTCAAGCTCCCATGGTAGTGGAAAACCACATTTTCAAAGAAAACACAAAGATTCAAAGGCGTTTTCCACTTTCCCTCTTCTGACCCATGCCCAAAATCCATCCATTTTCACAAACAAAACCGCAGAAAGAGAGGGCAAAAGGAGGGGATCAGAGTTCTAAAGAGAAATGGGAGAAATTTCCTTACCTTTCCCTTGCTCTTCCTCTTCTCTTGATCTCTCTCACTCTCCACGCCTCTTTTCTCTCCTTGGGTCGAAGTCTAGGGCAGATATGAGAGAAGAAATGAGTTTGGGCATTTAATGAAGTCTAATTCTCGCTATTTACTCTCTTCCAAATCGACCCTCGCTACGGCGAAAATTAACTTTCGCTATAGCGAGCTCGTGTAATCTGAATTCGCTATGGCGAGGCTTAACCTTCGCTACGGCGAGCACGTATAAGTTCCCTTCGCTATGGCGAAATCGTGCCAGTTCCAGACCCCCGCTTTCGCTATGGCTGCGCTACAGCGAGAAGCTCTCTGGTTTTTGTATGGACTGCTGCCAGCACTCGCTATAGCTAGAATCACGTTCGCTATGGCGAGAAGGCATTATCGCTACAGCGAGACCGTTTCTCGCTATTGCGAGAAGACTTAGAAAATTTCCAGGATTTCGAAATTTTCCCAGCTTCTACTTACTTTCTTTTCCTTTTTTCCTGGTTGTTACATTTCTACCCCTCTTAAAAGAAATTTCGTCCTCGAAATTTACAGACTTACCTCAAGGGAATAACTCTAGGTATTTTTGCCTCATTTCATCCGCCAATTCCCAGGTTGCTTCCTCAGATGTTAGACCTCTCCAGATCACTTTCACCAGAGGAATGCTCTTACTTCTCAGCTGTTTCAGCTTAGCATCCACCATTCTCTCCGGTTTCACTACATAGGAAAGATCTTCCTGCAATTGTACATACTCATATTCTATGATATGTGAGGGGTCTGGTAAATACTTTTTCAACTGGGAGACATGAAAAACACTGTGGATTTGGGCTAGGTTAGGAGGTAAGGCTATTCGGTAAGCCACGGGTCCAATTTTCTCAAGGATTTCAAATGGACCCATATACCTAGGACTGAGCTTCCTTACCCTCATTGACCGACCTACTCCCGTCATTGGAGATACTCGAATGAACACATGGTCTCCAATCTCAAACTCTAACGGCCTCCTACGCTTATCAGCATAGCTTTTCTGTCTACTCTGGGCCGTGAGGAGTCTCTTTCTAATCAACTCTATCTGTCGGGTGGTCTGGTCCACAATCTCAGGTCCTATCATACTTCTCTCAACTAGCTCAACCCAACACAGAGGGGATCTGCACTTTCTCCCATACAATGCCTCATAAGGGGCCATCTGAATACTGGAATGGTAACTGTTATTGTACGCAAACTCTGCTAATGGTAAATACGCATCCCAGTTACCCCTCATTTCTAACACACATGCCCTCAACATATCTTCCAATGTTTGGATAGTCCTTTCAGTCTGACCATCGGTCTGGGGCTGATATGCAGTACTAAACCGCAACCTGGTCCCTAAGGCATGCTGTAGTGACCTCCAGAAGTTCGAGGTGAACCTGGGGTCTCTATCCGAAACTATGCTACTGGATACTCCATGAAGTCGCACTATCTCTCTGATGTACAACTGGGCTAGTCTATCCAGTGTATGAGTAGCCCTGATAGCTAAAAAGTGTACAGACTTCGTCAATCTATCCACAACTACCCAAATAGCATCGTGTCCAGAGGATGTCCTGGGTAACCCCATGACAAAGTCCATGGCTATACTATCCGACTTCCACTCAGGGATATCTAGAGGTTGCAACAACCCAACCGGCTTTTGATGTTCTATCTTTACCCTCTGACACACTAGGCATCTAGCCACATGATCCGTCACATCATTCTTCATCCTTGGCCACCAGAAAACCTTTTTCAAGTCCTGATACATCTTAGTGGCACCTGGGTGGATAGTATACTTACTCTTATGTGCCTCTTCTAAGATGCTTTCTCTTAACTCATTCTGACTAGGCACACAAATTCTATCTCGGTATACTATCATATCATCCTCATACACTCTGAAATCTGAGGTCTTACCTTGGGAGATCTCATTCCTGATCCGTTTCAGGAACTCATCCTCTCTCTGGGCATCTAAGATCTGGGCTCTCAGGATATTCTCAATTCGGGTTTCACTCAGATACAATCTACCTGATACCACCTGACAAGAGAGGTTCAAGTCTCTGAACTTCTCTAGGAGCTCCTGCTCCTTAATCATCATATGGGCTACATGGATGGATTTTCTACTCAGGGCATCCGCCACCACATTGGCCTTGCCCGGATGATATTTCAACACATAATCATAATCTTTCAAAAATTCCATCCATCTCCTCTGTCTCATGTTGAGTTCTTTCTGATCAAACAGGTATTTCAGACTCTTGTGGTCACTATAAATTTCTATGGTCGCACCATACAGATAGTGTCTCCAAATTTTAAGAGCAAACACTACGGCAGCTAACTCTAGGTCATGTGTGGGGTAATTCTCCTCATGAGGCCTCAACTGCCTCGAGGCATATGCCACTATTCTACCCTGCTGCATCAACACACATCCTAACCCTTTGCCCGAGGCATCACAATAAACCACCAATGGTTCACTAGGGTCAGGGATAATCAGTACAGGGGCAGTGGTCAAACAGAGTTTCAACTCCTGGAAACTCTTCTCACATCTCTCATCCCACACAAAAGGTGTATCTTTCCTAGTTAGCCTCGTCAGTGGTAAGGCCATTCGAGAAAAGTCCTGGATAAACCGTCTATAGTACCCTGCCAAACCTAAGAAACTTCTAACCTCGGTGATCGGTCTAGGTCTATCCCACTGTAACACAGCCTCAACTTTATGGGGATCCACTGCGACCCCGTCTCGTGAGATCACATGACCTAAGAATCTTACCTCGGTTAGCCAAAATTCACATTTACTCAGTTTGGCATATAACCTTTTCTCTCTCAAGGTCTCTAGGACTAGTCTCAAATGCCTCTCGTGCTCCTCAAAAGATCGGGAGTACACTAAAATATCATCAATGAAGACCACCACAAACTGATCTAAGTACGGTCTGAATACCCTGTTTATATAATCCATGAACACAGCAGGTGCATTCATCAACCCGAATGGCATCACAAGGAACTCATAGTGCCCATATCTCGTTCTGAAGGCCGTCTTGGAGACGTCTTCAGTTCTCACTCTCAACTGGTGGTAGCCAGATCTAAGATCTATCTTGGAAAACACAGATGCCCCAGCCAACTGATCTAACAGATCATCAATTCTAGGAAGAGGATATTTATTCTTGATGGTAACTTTATTCAACTCCCGGTAATCTATACACAACCGCAAGCTACCATCTTTCTTTTTCACAAACAACACCGGAGCTCCCTAAGGTAAAACACTAGGGCGGATAAACCCTTTCTCTAACAATTCCTCTATCTGCTCTTTCAACTCAGCAAGCTCGGTGGGAGCCATCTTGTAAGGAGCTTTGGACACCGGTCCAGCTCCAGGCCCTATGTCAATAGGGAACTCTAATTCTCTCTCAGGGGGTAGGCCACTAAAATCAAACTCTCTAGGGAAAACCTCCGGGAATTCCCTGACAACTGGGATCTCCTCTATCCCCTCTTCTACCTCAACTTGAATAGAGAAAAAGACTAGAAACCCTTGACATCCACACTCCAAATATCTCTCAGCCTGAGTAGTAGTCATAAAGGATAACTCAGCTCCTACCCTAGGTATGGTCCCACAAGCAGGTAAGAAAATAGTTTAGTGTTCACAATCAAGTATGGCATTATTTGAGGCCAACCAGTTCATACCAACAATCAAATCAATATCATGAAAGGGCATACAGATCAAATCCATAGTGGTATGATAATGGTTAAATTGAACAGTGACATTTAAGCAAGTATGAGAAGTAACCACGTGGCCTCCAGTGGGTGTAATGACAGACAAGTCAAATGGCAAGACACTAACGACCAGACCCAATTTCCTCACACAATCATAAGATATAAACGAGTGACTAGCACCCGAATCAAACATAGCAACTACAGGAAAGCCATTCACTATCAGCGTACCTCGGATCAAACTGGGAGATATGCTGGCTTCCTGCTGAGTAAGGGCGAACACTCGGCCCTGGGTCTGTGGTCTAGGAGGAGGCGCTGTGTCCATCTGAGGACAGTGTCTAGCAATGTGCCCCGGCTTCCCACACTTGAAACACGTCACCGGAGACGGCTGGAAGGATGACTGGCCCCGATGAGGTGGCACACCTCGCTGCGGCCTTCTATTCCATGGCCCCTTGCCTCTCCTCTTGGTACTAGGGGTCAAACTAGAACCCTCTTCTGGTTTCAGCCTCTTCAGATCCGGAACCCTCTTCTGACTAGCCGTAGTCGCAGCAGGCATGATGGCTTGCAAATTGGTCTCTATCACCCTGCTGACCTCCACAAGTGTGTTAAACTTCCTGATCCTCTGTGGAGTGACTCTATCGCTAATCAGGGGCCTCAAACCAGTCTCAAACTGCTCATATCTCCAGGGTTCATCATCATACCTCTGGAGGTAAGAGGAATACCGAGACAACTCTATGAACTTGGCCACGTACTGATCCACAGTCATCTCATCCGTCTGTCTCAAGCCCATGAACTCCATCTCTTTCTTCTTCCTCACCGAACTTGGAACATATTTCTCACGAAATTCGACCAAGAAAGTTTCCCAAGTTATCTGTATATTCTTGGTCTCCATCAGAGGTTTCGTGCTATCCCACCATCTATCAGCTTCCTTTTCTAGCATGAACGTGGCTAGTTAAGCTTTTTGCTCGGTGGTACAATCCATCACCAAGAATATCTTCTTAAGCTGCATCACCCAAGCCTTCGCCTTATCCGCGTCCAACTCCCCGTCAAATGAGGGTGGATTGTTCTGCCTAAACTGCTTCAATACTTTCTGGATAGGCGTCTGGGTCTGTGGAGCAGCAGGCTCCTGGGTAGGTGCAGGTGGAATGCTAGATGTAGATGGTTGAGGTACAGGGGCGTCTCTCCTGGCTTCTTCCTGCCTGGCCAGGGTGTCTTGTAGATGCATGATCATATCATGCTGCTGCTGGGCTATGTACCTCTGCTGTTCCAACATCTCCTGGTGCTGGCCCATCATGGCCTCATACCGGTCAAGTCTCTCCATGATAGCCCGCAGAGGATCCTCAGGCTCAACAGGAACTTCTGGTTCAACCGGAACCTCTGGCTCAACTCTCTGAGCCCTGGGTGGTCTGCCTCTACCCCTGCCCCATCTAGTCTCAACCATTTCTGAAAAGGAGTAACAACTTTCAGTTCACAATGATATCACAACACATATCCATATAGTTGCTACCACTTCTATCACTATTCACACCAAACACAAGCAAATTTGTCATTCAAGAGCCTAATCATTGACCAAAGTGCCTGAACCTTTGCTCTGATACCAAACATGTAACACCTTAATCTACTACCGCTTCCTAGCCTCTTACTAGGCTCGGTTCCGTATGATTTCCAAAGGATCAACACCAATCCATGGCATTTTCATGCTATGAACCGGGGTTTCACACACTCATCTTTTGCCCCGTGAGTCCTGTAAACCCATCATACCTATTCTCTACTCACACTCCATTTATACAACTCATACATAGCATAACACAAGCCATAAGCCACGGGCATGGAGCCAAAAACCAGAAAATGCATTTTTCTCACTTGGGCCCAAAAGTCATATTTTGGCTCTAACTTTGGAAAATCATATCTAAATATAGAAAAATGGGAATCCAGCAAACTCTGGTTTTCTGGAAAGTTCTAAGTGTTAACTTTACACTAAAAATAATTCCCAATCGTAAATTCAGAGTCTAGACCATGTTTGACATCGAAAATGGGAAGAAGGTCCGGATGTCACTGTTTCTGGTGCAGATTACTATCATGAGATTCGAAAATTCATAATTAAATCCAAAAATATCCAATCTGGACAATCTATACCAATTTGAAAAGCTACAGATGTCTACTAGAGGAGAAAAATAAGTCCAGATCAGTTTAGTAGCCCTCAGACCCCGAAAACCGATGAAACAGTGATGGAGGTCAGATAAGCTCCCTGATGCTGATACAGAACTTTAGACATGTCAATCTCTCTCTACAGACCTCTGATTAAGGTGATTCTAGTTGGTATAGGTCACTGTGGTTGTCTAGTTTATGTGTATAAAATTTCATGACATTTGGACTCCATTTGGTCCATGAATGACACGGTTTTCATTTCTGCCCTATGAATCAGTAACATGACCAATTACTAAATTTTCCCAAACTTCAACAATTTGCCAAATATTCTCTAGACCTCCGAATATTACCCTCTCTAGCTTCTCAAGATTCTTTCTACAAACTCTAGAGGCATGCCAAGTTTCATGGCAAGAGGAGCTCGTTTGGTCATACTTTGACGGAGCTCTCAAAAATTCCGATTTTGGCACCCAAAAGGTCCAAATTGGGTCCAAATGTCCTCTCACACATTTTAGCCGCTCATGGACAAGTTTAAAAGCATAAAACTAGGATATATAACAAGTCCATGTGGTCCAAATCATCATACATCCAAATCTCGCTATGCTACGGCCAAATATACACTGCTCATTCATGCATCAAAAGGGGCAAGACCCTCATTTCCATTCATTTGGCTATAAACATAGTTCATACAATATCCTTTCATACATTTACATTTGGTACAACATTTACAACTCAAAAATAGTGGGCACATCTTCATCGTAGCACTACTTTACTTCAAAAAGATCAAAATAACACTACATTCTCCTATGCATGCTCCTAGGCTCCTTGGTGTGTGCTCGGTTCTCCTTGAGCTCCACCTAGCATATTAGTTGGGAGGGGAAGGGGTGAGATTCAGGGAATCTCAGTAGCTCATGCACTCAATCAAGTAAACAATCAAGGCATATAACAAGTCAAGGCATGTGAATAAACATTTAGCCATTCTCAAACATCTAACACACATTGTACATGCTATGGAAATCACAACAATGCCAAAAATGAGCTCTAGGGACTTTTGGTCTAGCCTCACCCGAGTCTAGGGACTTTTGGATGGCCTCACCCGAGTTTAAGGACTTTTGACTTGGCCTCACTCGTTTGAGACTTTTGGCCTTGTCTCACCTATCTCAAGGGACTTTCGGCACTACCGCACCCGAGCAATTCTCACAATTTATCACACAAGCATATTGGCATCAATGCATCAAAACAATAGCACATGACATATTCCACACAGTAAGCATATACATAATCATACAATGACTATCATATCCAAGAATGCAACAAGAAAGAGTGGGAAAAGAGAGCTACCTTATGAGCCAAAGCCAACACTAGCTTTTCCTTTCAATTTCTCCTCTCCCTCCTTAGGTTCACAATCACACCTTGATGGAGGTGTTTCACTTGAGCCTAGACACAATTAAAAAGCATGGAATTACTCTCTTAACATGGAATCATCAGATCAAAATCTCCTATATACCAGAACCTAGAGTTCTCTCTCTCTCTCTCTCTCTAGAATGCCATCAACCCTTTCTCTCTCTCAAGCTCCCATGGTAGTGGAAAACCACATTTTCAAAGAAAACACAAAGATTCAAAGGCGTTTTCCACTTTCCCTCTTCTGACCCATGCCCAAAATCCATCCATTTTCACAAACAAAATCGCAGAAAGAGAGGGCAAAGGGAGGGGATCAGAGTTCTAAAGAGAAATGGGGGAAATTTCCTTACCTTTCCCTTGCTCTTCCTCCTTCTCTTGATCTCTCTCACTCTCCACGCCTCTTTTCTCTCCTTGGGTTGAAGTCTAGGGCAGATATGAGAGAAGAAATGAGTTTGGGCGTTTAATGAAGTCTAATTCTCGCTATTTACTCTCTTCCAGATCGACCCTCGCTACGGCGAAAATTAACTTTCGCTATAGCGAGCTCGTGTAATTTGAATTCGCTATGGCGAGGCTTAACCTTCGCTACGGCGAGCACGTATAAGTTCCTTTCGCTATGGCGAAATTTTACCTTCGCTATGGCGAAATCGTGCCAGTTCCAGACCCCCGCTTTCGCTATGGCTGCGCTACAGCGAGAAGCTCTCTGGTTTTTGTATGGACTGCTGCTAGCACTCGCTATAGCTAGAATCACGTTCGCTATGGCGAGAAGGCATTATCGCTACAGCGAGACCGTTTCTCGCTATTGCGAGAAGACTTAGAAAATTTTCAGGATTTCAAAATTTTCCCAGTTTCTACTTACTTTCTTTTCCCTTTTTCTCGGTTGTTACAATATGAGCTTAGGGCTCAACTTCAAACAGCTAAAGCTAAAGCTTCTACATCAATTCATTTTGATCTTCACTAGAGACTTGAAGCTGTGGAGAAAGAAAATTCAAGCCTTAAGCTTAAGGCACAACTTGAGGAACTAGAATTCAAGATCGTTGAAAAGTTGCTGAAACAGTGAGCAAGCAACATCTAGAGAGTGATAATCTCTTAATTTAGGATTCAAAAGGGCTATATTTGACACTAAATTAGGGAGGTAAAATACTTTTCTCTCAAATAATATGATTAAAAATGTATTCAATCAAACAAAACAAAGAAAGTATTATAAGTATAATGTTTTTATCAGTTTAAGCCTCATTTTATGTTTGATTTCAATTTCAGGGAAAAGTAGCAAAATATAGAAAGAGTTGAATATAAGAGAGGGAAGCTGAAAATGGCCAAGGCAGATTTAACAAGTCTTCTCGCTACAGCGAGGCCGAAGTTCACTATAGCGAGATGGCACTTTCGCCGTAGCGAAGGGGAGGCTTCGCAATAGCAAAGTCGTGTTGCATAGAAATTCCAAAGAGCAACTTGCTATGGCGTGAAGGTAGCGAGCGCAGCGGAAACCTGAGCACTTATGAGACCTCGCTATAGCGAGAGACGTTCCTCGCCATAGCGAGATTGGACCTGAAACGCACAGTTTTAATTTTCAAGCTTAAAAAGAAAGATGAGGCACTAGGGTTTGATTCATTCGGCAACAGAGGGAGTTCTGAGCGTCCAAGAGGCAATTTTGGGAGTTCTTGAAGGCTCTTTAAGCTTGGAGTGTGAAGGAAAAGGAAGAATCAAAGGGGGAGCTCCGCTTTCTGCATCTCATTCCTCCCTTTGTTTGCTTTCTTTGTTCTTTTCATTGTCTCCATGTATTTTGATTGGGAATTCTCTGTAGATTTAGCTATGTGTGGCTAAATTTCTATTTTTCTAGAGCGCTATGAACTTGATGTGAACTGAATCATTAATTGTCTTGTTAATTGTGATGATTGGAATCTTGTGTATCCTTCTCTTGCTTAACGCTTTCTTAGGGATTGGCCACCTCTTTGATTTGATTCAGGAAATTGGAATTTACCTTGACAAAGGGATTCTAATTGGACCTAAGAGTGGGATAAATTAAGTTTAGAATCATCTAATTTGTGATTGGGATAGACATATACCTGATTACCTTAATTGGTTTGTAGAGAGATATAGTACCTAATGCACTCTAACCTAAATCTAAGGATACTTGGATTTTAGGGAGAAGTAGGGCTGTAATTACATCGATGGACGGTTATAGCTTCTGAACTCTTAACCCACAAGTCGATAATTAATTGCAATTGAACAAGAAATTAAGTTCTAGTGAGCATCAAGGGAATAGTGACTCTAGGTAATTTCAAACCTTGGATTTTATCTTAACTGCCTGTGTCAACCAAGTTTTTCTTTAAATTGTTTTATTTTAAAAATTAGTTTAAGATCATGATTCATTTAATTGATAGCTTAACATGGATGAAAACGGGTTGTACATTGCCTAATTGCAATTAAACCTTTCCTCATGGGAACGATACTCATACTTATCACTGAACTACTTGATCTGACCCGTGCACTTGCGGACTCGCATAAAAATTTTCGCGATCAAGTTTTCTGGCGCCGTTGCCGGGGATCAGCTTAATTGTTCAGTTAGTAGTGTGTAATCTTTAGTAGTCCTCAATTAAGCATTAGTAGTTAATTAGCTAGAATTTCATTTTATTTTGTTATTTGCTTTGAATTTGTTTTGTTTAAAATAATACAGTTAGCTGAATTCTTCTCTACAGGTACCACAGTACATGCCAAAACAAACTTCTACAACGAAGAAGCACACAACGAAGAAAATTAGTGATCTTGTGGTAAACTTGAACTTTGAAGAAACTCCTTCTAAAACGCCAAACCCTATGAGTGAAGAAATGGCTCAAGAAGGGAATCAAAATCAGTCCATAAAAGACTTTGTGGGTCGTACTATGAAGGGCACCCTGTCCAGTATAGTAGTGCTAGACTTTCAAGCTGCTAATTTGAGTTGAAGCCGGTGATGATCTCTATGTTGCAGCTCAACGGACAATTCACCGGTGAGAGGTCTGATGAAGATCCCAACCGTCACATTCTGTCATTCTTGGGAGTGTGCGATTCATTCAAACAGAATGGAGTACAAAGGATGTTCTAAGACTTCGACTATTCCCCCTCTCTCTACAAGGAAAAGCCAAGGAGTGGTTATTAACCCTGCCTGAGGGTTCAATTGATACTTGGGACAAGCTAGAGGCAAGGTTCAGAGCTCGCTTTATTCCAAACAATAGAATAGCAGATGCACGTCGTGAGCTCATCAACTTCAAGCAGGCTTCAGACGAGCACTTATATGCTGCTTGGCAGAGGTACAAACATTTGCTTCGTCAATGCCCAAGCTATGGGATGGATGACTGTGCTATTATTCAGAACTTCTGCACGCGTCTAACCCCACAAACCGACACAATGTTAGATGCTATTTTGAATAGGCGTTGGGATGAAATGCTTGTAGATGATGTTATTCAGGCATTGGACACATTATCTTAGAGTTATGTGCAAAGAGGAGGTGATAGAAGGGTGAGTGCTAATGTTGCCAATACTCAAGAAGACCTCTCTATCCCACTTGCTACTATCCTTTCTGCTCTGAACAAGAGATTTGATATGCTAGAATCTCAAGTGCAGTGAAATCAGCAATTGAATGCTTGCTCTACTCAAGTGGCCCCAATTACTTGTGAAAACTGTGGGGATCTACACTCAGGAGATTATTGTCCCTTGGCACCTTTAGAACCAGTTAATTATGTGGGGAACTTTCCAAAGAATCAGAATCCATACTCCAATAATTACAATCCTGGGTGGCGGAATCATCCAAACTTCTCTTTGAAGCATGGACCAGCATTGAATCAACCAGCATCCTCCTCAAGCATTAAGCCTACTCAACCACCAGGTTTTGCTCAACCTGTAAGGCAAAATGCACCTATTCAAGAACCTAAGACGAATTTGGAAGATGCCTTGGCGAAATTCATCAGCATTCAAAGTAAGCAAAATGAAGAGCAAGCTCAAGTGAATGCTAGAGTTGACACCTCCTTGAGAAACCTAGAACTGCAGATGGGTCAATTAGCCTCAGCAATGAATTCATTAAGACAAGGGGGATTGCCAAGTGACACAGTGCCTAATCCTAGAAGAGAAGGTAAGGAAGAATGTAAGGCCATAACTCTTCGAAGTGGAAAACTGTTGCCAGATGATCAAACACCAAGGGTGGTTAGCCACACACCTGCATCAAAGGCTGTTGTAGATGAAGATAAGGATGAAATTGCCACAGAGGGGACAAATAATGATAAAAGAATATGAGAAGAATATGTGGATGCATCAGTTGAAAAGAAGAGAAAGGTGAATAGTGAATTAGCTACAAAACAGGCAATTGTTGATAAGGGTGAGAAACAAGGAGAGAAACTGCATACATTACCAAGGACAATACCTCCACTACCATTTCCTCAAAGACTTCAAAAGAAGGTGGAAGATATGCAGTATCAAAAATTCCTAGAAATATTCAAGCAACTTCATATCAATATTTCATTCTCAGAAGCATTGGAATACATGCCTAAGTATGTCAAGTTTTTAAAGGAAATGCTGAGCAAGAAGCGGAGATTTGGTGAATTTGAAACTGTAGCACTTACTGAAGAGTGCAGTAAAATAATCAACCCACAGATTCCAATAAAGTGCAAAGATCCGGGTAGCTTCTCTGTGCCTTGTAAAATAGGCACTCACTTTCAAGGTAAGGCTTTATGTGATCTTGGAGCAAGTGTAAACCTTATGCCATTATCCGTCTTTGAGAAGTTGCAACTCGGTGCGGCAAGACCCACCACAGTAACATTGCAATTAGCGGATCGGAGCTTAGCATATCCACGGGGCATCATTGAAGATGTTTTAGTAAAGGTTGGTGAGTTCATATATCCAGCTGATTTCATTGTTGTGGATTGTGAAGAAGATAAGGATAATCCGTTGATTATTGGTCGTCCATTCTCTAACCACAGCTAGAACCCTTATTGATGTAGAGAAAGGGCAAATAGTGATGAGATTGGGGGATGAGCAAGTGGTGTTTAACATGGACAAAGCACTGAAATATCCTAGAGATGCTGAAAATTACTTTAGAGTTTCAGTGACTGATGAGTTAGCTCAAGAATAATTTAATTCAATGATAATCCAAGACCCTATTGAAGCATTATTAATAGGAGTGAAGCATGAGAACACTGAAACTAGTCATGAGGTAGCCCAAGTGCTGAATTTTTCAAACACTCGAGCTAAACAGCATTGGCAAGTGGAATCTTTAGATTTGGCTTCCCGTTCAGCACCATCTCTTAAGCCTTCAATTGAGCAACCTCCGATTTTGGAGTTAAAACCACTCCCTACGCATCTGAAGTATGCATATTTAGGGGATTCAGAGACATTACCTGTCATCATCTCTACAGCATTAAACTCTCATCAAGAACAGAGACTGATTGAAGTACTAAAGAGTCATAAAAAGGCTCTGGGATGGACACTTGCAGATATCAAATGGATAAGCCCTTCAATCGTAATGCATAAAATTCTACTGGAGGAAGACCATAAGCCATCCATAGAGAATCAGAGGAGGCTGAATCCGATGATGAAGGAAGTTGTTAAGAAGGAAATCATCAAGTGGCTGGATGCAGGAATCATCTATCCAATTTCAGATAGTGCGTGGGTTAGTCCAGTACAGTGCGTCCCTAAGAAAGGAGGGATGACAGTTGTGACAAATGAAAAGAAAGAATTAATCTCTACAAGAACTGTCACTGGTTGGAGAGTGTGCATGGACTATCGGAAATTAAACGCAGCCACTAGAAAAGATCATTTTCCTCTTCCTTTCATTGACCAAATGCTTGATAGGCTAGCGGGGAAGGAATACTTTTGTTTTCTGGATGGGTATTCAGGATACAATCAAATCTCTATAGCACCTGAAGACCAAGAGAAAACAACCTTCACCTGCCCCTATGGCACTTTTGCTTTTAGGAGAATGCCTTTCGGGTTGTGTAACGCACCAGCAACCTTTCAAAGATGCATGACATCAATTTTTTCTGATTTCATCGAAGACATCATGGAGATTTTCATGGATGACTTTTCTATCTTTGGTGATTCATTCGAAGTTTGTCTGAAGAATCTCTCTAAGGTACTTGAAAGGTGTGAGGAGACTGACTTAATTCTGAATTGGGAAAAATGCCACTTCATGGTGAAGGAAGGAATAGTACTAGGATACAAGGTGTCTAAGGAAGGTTTGGAGGTAGATCGAGCCAAGACATCATTGATTGAGAAGTTGCCACCTCCTACTAGTGTCAAGGGAGTCCAAAGTTTTCTTGGGCATGTGGAATTCTATAGAAGATTCATCAAAGATTTCTCAAAAATTTCAAAGCCCTTGACCAAGCTGTTAGAAAAGGATGCCAAGTTCCTGTTTGATGATGATTGTTTGAAAAGTTTTGAAGAGTTGAAACAGAAGATAATAACTGCACCTATAATCATTGCTCCGGATTGGTCATTGCCTTTTGAAGTCATGTGTGATGCAAGTGACTATGCAGTAGGAGCTGTTCTGGGACAGAGGCGAGACCGAGTTTTTCATCCTATCTATTATGCCAGCAGGACATTAGTAGATGCTCAGGTAAATTATACTACCACTGAAAAAGAAATGTTAGCTATTATTTTTGCTTTTGAGAAGTTTAGAGTTTATCTGTTAGGAGTTAAAGTGGTAGTACACACCGATCATGCTGCTATTAAATATTTGCTGAGAAAGAAAGAATCCAAACCTAGATTGATTAGGTGGGTTTTATTGCTTCAAGAATTTGATTTGCATATAGTGGATAGGAAAGGAAGTGAAAACCTAGTAGCTAATCATCTTTCCAGGTTAGATTCTGAACATGTTAGTGATAGTAAGCTTGTGAATGATGTTTTCCCTGATGAATGCATAATGGCTGCTAATTTGCTACATGTACCTTGGTATGCTGATATAGCAAATTATATTGTTTGTGAAGTTTTACCTCCTGATTTAAACTATTATCAAAAGAAGAAATTTTTGAATGAGGTTAAGTTTTACATTTGGGATGAGCCTTATCTGTTTAAAAGATGTGTGGATGGAGTTCTTAGGAAGTGTATTCCTGAGACTAAACAACATGACATTTTGCTTGCATGTCATGCATCACCTTTTGGAGGACATTTTAGTGGTCAGAAAACTACTTTTAAAATATTGCAATCTGGTTTCTATTGGCCTACATTATTTAAAGATTCTCATTTGTTTGTTTCTCACTGTGATGCTTGTCAAAGATCCGGTAATATTTCTAAAAGGCATGAACTTCCTCAAACCGGTATCTTTGAAGTTGAATTGTTTGATTTATGGGGAATTGATTTTATGGGTCCCTTTGTTTCTTCTAGAGGCCAGCAATACATCTTAGTGGCAGTTGAATATGTTAGTAAATGGGTTGAGGCGATAGTTTACCAACATAATGATGCTCAAACAGTGGTGCGATTTATAAAGAAAAATATTTTTTCTCGTTTTGGCACCCCTAGAGCTATCATTAGTGATGGTGGAACTCATTTTAATAATCGTTTGTTTAAAACTTTGCTGGAAAAATATGGAGTTCACCACAAAATGGCTTTAGCTTACCACCCTCAGACCAATGGCCTCTGTGAAGTTTCCAATAGGGAGATCAAAAGAATTCTGGAGAAAATAGTGAGTGTTAATAGGAAGGATTGGTCTGATAAGCTAGATGAGGCTTTATGGGCATATAAGACAGCTTACAAAACACCAATTGGTATGTCTCCATATCAATTAGTTTTTGGTAAGGCTTGTCACTTACCTTTAGAACTTGAGTACAAAGCTTTTTGGGCCATAAAAAAATTGAACTTAGATTATAAAG
Organism: Erythrophleum fordii; assembly: GCA_032878935.1. NCBI lineage: Eukaryota > Viridiplantae > Streptophyta > Magnoliopsida > Fabales > Fabaceae > Erythrophleum > Erythrophleum fordii. The sequence continues at coordinate 372,214 of JAVQMF010000009.1, forward strand.
ATGCGAGTGAAAAGGGGCTGTTAAACCTTAATGAACTTCATGAATTCAGGTTACAAGCTTATGAGAGTTCTAGGCTATATAAAGAAAAGACAAAGATCTGGCATGATAGGAAGATTTTAAAAAGGGATTTGATACCTGGTGATTTAGTGCTATTGTATAACTCTCGTTTGAGATTGTTTCCAGGAAAGCTTAAATCCAGGTGGTCTGGTCCTTTTAAGGTGGTATCTACCACTACCTTTGGTGCCACTGAAATTCAAGATGAGAAAAGTGGAGAAACTTTTAAGGTCAATGGCCAATGCTTGAAGCATTACCTTGGTGGACCAGTGGACAGGATAAAGGCAAATGTGCAACGCCAAGATTGCTCATAGAAGCGTCATGATAGTCTGGCTGAAGACTTTAAACTTAGCGCTCCTTGGGAGGCAACCCAAGTTTTCTTCGTATTTTTATGTTTGAATTTAAAGTCCTTCTCATTTTGGGTTTGATATTTTTTGTTTTTATGTGTTTTACAGGTTCAAATATGGATATCAAGGAGCTAAGGATTGGCAGGAAAGAGCAACATTGGACATGTTTACAGGGAGTCTCTAACCATGCTTTGAATTATACTTTATTATTGTATCTGGTTGCATTTGAGGGAGAATTTTAGTGAGCATTTAGATGAAAAAAAAAATTCGTTATAACGAGTCATTCAGCTCGCAATGGCGAAGCTACTTGTCCCATTTCTGGTACATATACCAGAGTCTCTCGCTATGGCCAGGATATGGCGAGTCAGTGCAGTTTAAGTATTCTCGCTACAATGAGAACATTACCTCGCTACAGCGAGATCTCTGTGCTGCATTCTGGTACAAAATCCAGAGAGAAGCTCGCTGTAGCCTGGCTATTGCGAGTAATTGTTGCATATAATTTTTGCCAAGTCTTCTCGCTACTGCGAGAAAGCCATTCGCTACAGCGAGTGCAGCAGCCTCACTTTTCAATACAAAATCCAGAGAGGCCCTCGCTATAGCTTAGCTACAGCGAGAGCCTTCGGCCATCAATAATTATCTAAGTTTTCTCGCAGTGGCGAGATTTAATTTCGCTGTAGCGAGTGTAGCAGCTTTGCTTCTGGTAATAATTCCAGAGACGCTCTCGCTATAGCCTGGCTATAGCGAAGCTTCTTATATAAATATCTTCATTCCGTCATTTCTTTTTCGCTACTGCGACGGAGCGCCTAGGCTTTGTCTCTCGTTGATTTTGCTGCATTTCACACCTGTTAATCTCGCATTCCCCTCACAAATCGCATCTCGTACATCAGGTAATTCGATTAACTCTTTCTTCCCTGATTTGCTGGTTGATTTCGCTGATTATAGTCATATTAGGGTTCGAATAGTTTGACTTAAATCTGCGTATTTAGGGGTCCATTTGGTTAGTTTTTTTGGATTAGTTTTGTTAGTCGACTGTTTCTGTGCAGAAAGATGGCTTCAATTTAGCGTTACATCCGTTTAAATCTGGCTGTGCAGAATTCAGCTCGAATTCGCTATAGCGAGCTCGAACTCGCTACAGCGAGTTCGAGGTTTTTCCAGAAACCTGGCTATTATGGACCATTTTGCTTGATTTGTTTCCTTATTCCTCGTTCCTTCGTCCCTTGTAGACTTTTAATCGTGTCTTTCCTTATCAGAAACATGCTGCATGTGTCTGATTCATGTCATTTTTCTTTTCTTACTCTGTGAATCCCTACTACTGCTGCTACTGACTTTTGTCTCTTTCCTATTGGAATTTCGCAGGTGTGGCTCCTAAAAAGCAAACAAAGACTGCTGCCGCCTCCTCCTCAAAATAGAAAAAACAATCGTATGATAAAGATCGGTTTGCATCTGCCCGGGTAGAATTTCGTTTTGATAGACTGTTCGCAGATAGAGGAGTAGTGGAAGATTGCTACTATGCACCCAACGCCCAAGACCTGACTTTTCATGATTTTGAATGGCACGGGCTGCAAGGATTCACTAAGAAACCGGTGCATCGGATCCCCTTAATGATCCAAGAGCTATATGCTAATTTTGAGGATACTGAGGAGGAAGAAGATGAATATTATTGCCGTTCGGCCTAGGTGCGCATAAATGAGAAAGTCTTCCAAGACTTCTACGAATTGCCAGACATCCCAGAGTGTGCTTTCCAAGCATATATGGAGAACCCTCAGTTAATTCCTTAGGAGGAAGTAGAGACCACCATTGCTGAAGAAGGAAGAGCTCGGCTGGTGAACAAGGTTTACCCGGTGAATCAGCTCAACAAACCAGCTCGTTTTTTGTTACAATTCATTACCAGTAACATCCTGACAAGCTCCCATGGATCCGACATAATCCAAGAACGAGCTACTCTTACATGGTGCTTTATGACCAGGCAGCGGGTCAATATTCCTCGCCTCATGTACTTAAACTTCAAACAAGTGGCGAGGTCTGACAGGGTTAGCTTAGCATACCCTCATATGCTTACTGAATTGCTCACGATGGGGGGTAGTCGCGTCTCTAAGAATGACACGCAGTTCAAACCGAAGGGGCCATTTAAATATGACAGTATGAAAGATGCACCAGGGCAGCCCCGTAGGCAGAGAGCAGAGGCACAGGCACAGCATGAGGCTTCTCCACCTCCTCCCTCACATCAGCACCGGGGTACTCCAAAGCCATCAGGATAGTATGCTCCATATCAGACAGACTTTGAGAGTTGGGCATGAGAGTCCATTGATAGGCTGGAAGGTCATGTCCTATCAATGAAGGATCAGCTACAGACACTTATGGACTACTTGATGCCTGCTCCTCCACCACCACCTCCTGAGGCCTTTCAGCCACCGATCATCATTACTCCTCAGGAGCCTGCACCTCAGGATAGACCTGGGCCGTCTGATTCTTAGAACCTTTCTATCCTGCTGTCATTTTTTTTTTTTTTGCTCACTTTATATTTTGGATAACTGTATTAGGGATAACTGTATCTAATTATACTCTCAACTCCTAAATTGGCTGTGCTCTTAATTGTCTTATTACTTGTAATTGCCAACTTACTGTCTCCTGTATGTATTTTGTCCATTTTTGTCTCTCAGATGAAGGAGCTATTCACATGCATCCCCTCGCTTTGTTATCTCTTATCAAGGGAGTTTCGTCTATCCCTACCTCTTTTTATCCCTTCCCTTCACCCCCATCTGCTTCTATTTTTCTGTCCATTTCTGCATTTCCCATTTTATACATTGCGGACAATGTAACTTTTAAGTGTGGGGGAGTTAAGGTAAACATAGATAAATATAGGATAAGTGGATATAAATTGACAATAACTTCCTCTTATTAATAATATTCAAGTGCTTATATTCCTTATGCTCATATGTTAAATTAGATTCATTCCTTCTCACTTTAGATGAATACTAATTAAGGAATGTAGAGGTTAAGCAAACTTGAAATGGATAAAGTAAGTAATGTGGTTGTAGTATGCACCCTAAATAAGAGCACCTTCCAACAAGATGATTTTTGAAGTAATTTAAGTTTTTCTTATAATGAGCTTCTAGTTGTTTTAGATCTCCCCAATTTGCCTGTTCCTGATGGATACCTGATTGTTAGTTGAGAGGGATATCTAATGCAAAAAAAAAAAAAGCAAAGGATTCTCTACTCCAATGGTTGAAATCACTTAGTAACCGGGGGTTTGTACCAAAAAGTGTGAACTTTTGCGTCAAACAGTGATAAAACTAAGAGTATGCTAGTAGCCCTCTGAAGATTTCTTCAATCTGAGTAACCGGGTGGCTTCATAACCAATGTTGTCATTCGTGTCAAAAGGATTAAGTAATTTGACGATGAGAGAAAAAAAAAAGTGCTGAAAATAATTCCGCATTAAATAATAGAGACCCCTCTCAATGAGCTTTGATGATTGAAGTTAGTACAGATTATTGGGTTAGGTTTTGAAATTACTGGGAAAACTTATTCAAAAATTCTTGATTATTTCTTAACATCTCTTGTTGAACACACACACACTTTAGAAATAAGGGTGTTACTATGAGTACATTGTCTTCAATTTCAATTTGAGTTTTGCTGAGCTTTTGCTTCAGAAATTGGATTCATTATAAGTGTGGGGGGGATCTGAAATTCTGATTGCTTGGGCGTGATTCTTTTTAAGATTTGCTTGAGGACAAGCAAAGATTTAAGTGTGAGAGAGTTTGATAATCTCCTAATTTAGGATTCAAAAGGGCTATATTTGACACTAAATTACGGAGGTATAATACTTTTCTCTCGAATAATATGATTAAAAATGTATTCAATCAAACAAAACAAAGAAAGTATTATAAGTATAATGTTTTTATCAGTTTAAGCCTCATTTTATGTTTGATTTCAATTTCAGGGAAAAGTAGCAAAATATAGAAAGAGTTGAATATAAGAGAGGGAAGCTGAAAATGGCCAAGGCAGATTTAACAAGTCTTCTCGCTACAGTGAGACCGAAGTTTGCTATAGCGAGATGGCACTTTCGCTGTAGCGAAGGGGAGGCTTCGCAATAGCGAAGTCGTGTTATATAGAAATTCCAGAGAGCAACTCGCTATGGCGTGAAGGTAGCGAGCGCAGCGGAAACCTGAGCACTTATGAGACCTCGCTATAGCGAGAGACGTTCCTCGCCATAGCGAGATCGGACTTGAAACGCACAGTTTTAATTTTCAAGCTTAAAAAGAAAGATGATGCGCTAGGGTTTGATTCATTCGGCGGCAGAGGGAGTTCTGAGCGTCCAAGAGGCAATTTTGGGAGTTCTTGAAGGCTCTTTAAGCTTGGAGTGTGAAGGAAGAGGAAGAATCAAAGGGGGAGCTCCGCTTTCTGCATCTCATTCCTCCCTTTGTTTGCTTTCTTTGTTCTTTTCATTGTCTCCATGTATTTTGATTGGGAATTTTCTGTAGATTTAGCTATGTGTGGCTAAATTTCTATTTACCTAGAGCGCTATGAACTTGATGTGAACTGAATCATTAATTGTCTTGTTAATTGTGATGATTGGAATCTTGTGTATCCTTATCTTGCTTAACGCTTTCTTAAGGATTGGCCACCTCTTTGATTTGATTCGGGAAATTGGAATTTACCTTGACAAAGGGATTCTAATTGGACCTAAGAGTGGGATAAATCAAGTTTAGAATCATCTAATTTGTGATTGGGATAGACATATACCTGATTACCTTAATTGGTTTGTAGAGAGATATAGTACCTAATGCACTCTAACCTAAATCTAAGGATACTTGGATTTTAGGGAGAAGTAGGGCTGTAATTATATCGATGGACGGTTATAGCTTCTGAACTCTTGACCCACAAGTCGATAATTAATTGCAATTAAACAAGAAATTAAGTTCTAGTGAGTATCAAGGGAATAGTGACTCTAGGTAATTTCAAACCTTGGATTTTATCTTAACTGCCTGTGTCAACCAAGTTTTTCTTTAAATTGTTTTATTTTAAAAATTAGTTTAAGATCATGATTCATTTAATTGATAGCTTAACATGGATGAAAACGGGTTGTACATTGCCTAATTGCAATTAAACCTTTCCTCGTAGGAACGATACTCATACTTATCACTGAACTACTTGATCTAACCCGTGCACTTGCGGACTCGCATAAAAATTTTCGCGATCAGAGAGCAAAAGGAATAAGGCTGTAGGCTGTTGAAAGTAATATGTGTAAATCAGGTGGTTGGGAGATGAATGAATGTGAGTTAAGTCATTCTGACTCATGTGCATCTGCTTTAATCACAAAAATTGATCAATTTAAGAATGAAAAGGCTATTGGAAAAAATCTTATGACTCCTTCAGTTGAGATCGATCTCATGGATAATTTCCTTAAGATCGAAAGACTTGCTGCATTACCAGATACAGAAAATAAAAGCATTTTTGTTGGGGCAGGATTGGCATCAAATCAACGTAATGGTGACTAAAACGCAATGAGAGATGAACTAGAAGCTATAATTCAAAGGAAACAATCAGAATTAGAGAGAACAACTGCAAAAAAATGTAACCAAAAGGAAACATTCAGATTTTACATTCAAAATGTACAAAAAAATATTTTCTATTAATCACTTTTACATTCAAAATTTTTTTATCATACAACAAAAAAAAGCAAGTTTTGTATATCCTAAATAAATGTTTAAACTTAAAAGAAATTTGTGTTAGATGTAAAATCTGCTTCCATTTGATCTTTCTTTGTTGCTGATGAACTTAGCACCATTCAAAGAAGAAAAAAGGAGGGAACGCGCTCAAATTGAAGATGAAAGCAAGGCTCCCCTGTTTTATTGCCAAAACGAAGATCTCTGTCGTTCATCTCATCAATGGATTTGTCTGTGTGGCAGGCGGCTGGTTCCATATCATCCAATCTTTCAACGGCCCAAATTATAACGCGTCAGTAGCCAAATGACAAAATACACCATTTCATTTAATGAAATGGTGCATTTTGCTATGCTATATGAATGGTTGGATTTTCGACTGCTGTGCTTCCACATGGTGCATTCTGGGCCATTGGATTTTGCGCTTCAAAGAAACTTTACCGCTTCTCCACTTTAGATGATCCACTTCTATGTATTGTCATATATTTTATTCAAAGTATATAATATTGAATAAATTATATAGATTTTTTTGCCTTCTATTGAAATTACATAAATCTCCTCCTGATTTTAATTTTTTTAATTAAAATACCTTTTATTAATCTAAATATATATATTGGGTATTTTTTTTTTCTTTGCAAGAATTAGAGGCCATCCAAATATGCACAACTAAAAATAAAAGAATAGATTTCATATTTTATTAAATTTAACAAAGCTTTAAATTGAAGGAGGGTAGGTTAGTTAAAAACATATGTATTTATATTGATAGTGAATATTTTAGTGAAAAAAATTAAAATTAGACTAAAATGTAGTATACTTTTTTTAAAGGAAGGTCTTTATATTTTTTAAAAATAAAGAAAAGAATTTTATAATTTTAACAAAATTCAAAGGGAGATCATATACTTTACTCTAAAATATTATACAATTATTTAAAATTCAGTATCATATAATTAAAATTTTAAAATATTCTTTTACATATCATAATTACGTTATAGAGTCTAAAAAATACTTAAATGTTAATTATTTTTAGGTTTTGTCCTGTTTAAATTTATTATTTGGGGTGCAAAGAAATTTTCATTTGACAAGCTGACCATGTAATACCATATAAAGGCAAACCCTATAAGGAATGGTTGCATGACAGGAAGAAGGAGAGATTGACCCACAAATATTGTCACACCCGAAAATGCGATCGCGTGACGCTTTTGAAAAGAAATTATTATAAAAAGAAAAAAAATTCGATTCGATCTCCAAAGAAAATAAAAAATGAAATCAAAATTAAGATAAATAGTAGAGTCGTCACCAAAATTTTAATTTTTTAAAAGGTAAAATTTTGGAAAAGTTTTTTTATGTGAAAGATAAGAAAAATGGTCTACGAATCAGAAAATAGGTTCGGGAGTCGATTGTGAGTGAGGAAGGTGTTAGGCACCCCACAACACCCGTTGCTAAGAACTGTTACCCTAAATTAGTTATACACAATTAATATGACCTTTAATCTATTTTAATTCTCCTAACAAATTGTATGCAAAACAGGAGACAGATAAACAAAAATAAAATTAAAAATAAAAGGAAGGAGGAAATTAAATAAACAAAATTAAAAACAAAACAAAATAAAGAATGATGACAATGAAGATTAAAAAGGAAATCTTATTTACAAGCGCGAACTTGACCTAGGATGAAAGCCTAGGGCCTACATACCATTCGGAGGGATCAAAGTCCACGTAGTTCGACCAAAGATCATATTTGTTGGTTTTCTTTTTGTTTTATGTTTTTTTTTTCTTTTTTCTTGTTTTTGTTTTGTTTTGTTTTGTTTTTGTTCTTTGTTTTTCTAATTTTTAATTTAATTTTTTGTATTTAATTTTTTTATTTGGGTATTGTTTTTTTCAAAAAGATGAAGAAAAATAAATCACTTTTTCCGTTAACGAATAAAACGAGTTTTGAAATTGGTCGATGTGTTTTAATTTGTTAAAAGAAAATTTAATTTAATTTTTCTTGCATTTATGATTTTCTCTTTCTCTCTCTTGCTTTTTTTACTTTTCATTCATTTTTGTTTCATTGTTTTTATTTTTTTGTTTTATTTTTTTTTTTGAATTTTTGTTTATTATTATTATTCTATATTTTTGTTGTGTGAAAAGAGAAAGGAAATAAAATTACTTTTATCTTTAGCAATAAAACGTGATTTAGAATTAGTTTATGTATTTTAATTTGCTAAAAATAATGTAAATTTTATTTCTTTACTCTTCCCTCACTTTTAGCTTTTTCCTTTTTAAATTTTTGTTAGTGATTCTTCTTTTTTTGTCTTAATTTTTTTGCTAATTTTGATTTTTGATTTCTTTGATTTTTTTCAAGTTTTTTTTTTTTTGTTTTATGTTTTTGTTTTGTTTTTGTTTTTTAATTTTTTAATTATTATTATTTTTTGGTTGATTGCTTTTGATTTTTATCCCCTTTTTATCTCCCTTTTTATTGCTTTTGATTGATTTTAAATTAGTTGTCTTAGTTTTTTTTTTAACTTTTTCCCCTTTTTATCTTTTTTTTTTTATTTTGATTGATTTTGAATTAGTTGCCTTAGTTTTTTGTTTAACTTTCTTTCTTTTTTTTATTAATCTTGATTATTGATTTGATTTTTTAGATATGTTCCTTCGTTAATTAATTAATTTTTTTAATTGAAAGGCTTTTCTTTCCTTTTTTTTTGATTTTTTGATTAACCTCTTTTTTTTTATGTTCCCAGCCCTTTTTTATTACTTTGTTTTTTCCTTACTTTTGATTTCTTTAATTTTTTTGTGTTCTTATATTTGTTTTCTTTTCCTTTTTTAATTAATTTTTCAATTTTTGATTTTTGATTTTTTGTACTTTTGATTTTTTCTTTTTAGTTCTTGAATCTTTTAGTTATTATATATATATATATTTTTTACTTTTATTTTAATTTAACTAAAAACAAGTTTTTCTTTCCTTTCTTCTCTTCCCTTTCTTTTGTATCAATTTTAGTATTTGAAATAAAGGTTTGGGTTGAAAAGAAAAACTCGTTAATATCTTTTGCCCTTTTTTTTTTTGTCTTTATTCCAAAAAACTCTATTTTATTTGAAAAGAAAACTCCTTTATTTTTGTTATCAGTTCCCTCAGTTTTTTTTGCGTTTTTTTTTTGTTTTCTTTAATTTTTTTTTTTACTTTGGTGTGCCCTTTATTCGGAATCAAATCTCGTTTATATAAGCTAACATAGCCATAAAATTTAATGATGATTAAGGAGACTTATTGCCACACATACCTTTAAATTAATTCATATACGCTTGAGGGGACAAGAAATCCTACATTTTGAGAGTTCATAAAAGGGGATTCCCTATGCGCAGGGTAAAACCTCTATGATTCATTGAGCTTTAGTTCAAACAAAAATCATGAACAGAGATTGAGTTATATGATTTGATACCAAAACAAACAACAAAAATTGTGTGTAGAAAAATGGCATGCAGCACTTCATCCTCCAAGACAGAACCATGAGTTGTGTAGCCTTTAAACACATAAACTTTATACAGACATACGATTAAATTGGGCCTAATACTGTACAGCAACAAAGTGGTCCAGCAATATACTTTTGTTAATCGAAAGAAATAGCAATTCGATACCTAAAGTCCAGGTAAAATTTCATTCAACATTGGGTTTTAGTAAAGAAACAGAAACCAACTGGGCAATAAAAAAAACGACGAGAGGTTTCAGATTAGGACGTTCAGGCAGCTCAGTATGAGCGTCGTTGACAAAAGAGGGAGATCGACATGCATGTTGAGTATTTCCTATTTGGCAACAGAGCTATATCAAGCATCAATACCTCACATGTGTTCAGACTTCCCCGTTGTACACATCATTTTCCCAACCCACATGAATTTGCACTGTCCAAACCGGAATACAAATAAACTAGGCAAACAGCCTCATCAAATTTTCCATGTATCACTCAACTGTAATCCTAGAACCCAGATAAGAAATAAGACCTCATTCTCACTTTATTAGTTCACATGCGCAGGAAAATTTCCAAACCAGTGAACAAGATTGTGATAAATCTCCCCGGTGACTTACATATGCTAGCAGAATGCAAGATGGAAAATATACACACAAAAAAGAAATTCTGAAGACTCCCCTAAATTACACCCATTTCGTATCTCAATTCCTCGTTCCAAATCATGCAACCAGAATCAAAACCACGATCAATAAAGAAGCAAAACGGAGACCAAAATCAGACAGTATATACTCAAAAAACAAAATGCGACCAGGTAATTCGAAGCTACTACATCCAACTCAGCAGAGCCATGAGTACTTACATCCCTCTTGCCTTTCATTCCTTCTGGTGTTCCAGATTAGGGGATTCTAGGACTTCCTAATTCGGCTTCAGCAACTCCTCGCTCCTGATTAGCTATTCTGAAATTCTTGGCTTCAAATTTCGAATCCCAAGCTCTCTTTCTAATTTGTTCCTCTCTTACTGGATCTCCACCCGGCAATCTGTTTCAAAATCCCCTAAAGCAAAAGCCCCCTTTCTTCCCGTTACTCTCGCTCTCCCTCAATTTCCTCGGTGGCTCTCTCTAATCCCCAAAAATCGACTCCCCTCTGTCTCTCCTTGATTCGAATCTGAAGAAAAACCCCTCTCTGTCTCTTAGTTGTTTTTCGATCTCTCCTCCCCCTTTTGATCGTTCTCCTGCTCTCTCTTTATCCCTCTGCTCCTCCGCTCTCTGCCTCCTGCCAAATCTCCGAAAAACCCCCTGTTTTTGGTCCGAATCCAGCTCTCTTTTCCGTCCTTCCAATCTCGATCCCCGCCTCCCTCTGCTCCCCTTCCATTTTCGCGTCAGTGATCCTCTATCTCTGGTGGCGAAAGGGACGGGAGAAGGAGGTCAACCCTCGAGCCCCTCGCTGCAGATCTGCTCCCCTGGAACCCCTGAGACACTGACCCTTCCATTTCTGCTCTTCGAAGCTCTGCCCGTCTGTGTGTCGTGTTGTATGTTGTTTGAAGAGTCTGAAAAGGGAAGTTGGGTGGGGCGTGGGTTTAGCAAGATGGGCTGATTTTACTTACTTTTTCTTTTCTTGATTTTTATATTTTTGATTTTGATTTTTTTTATTTTTTTGCCATTGATATTTTTTATATGTTTTTTTTATTTTTTAATAAAAATTTTTAATTGACTTTTTGTTGATTTTTTTATAGCTTTGGGTTTTTTTTCATATTTTTTTATTTTAAATTTTATTATACTCGGACAAAATACGGTGTTCACAAATATAAAAACCAGACGAAAGACAAAGTAAAGAGTGAATGGCAAAGCGAAGGAGAGAGAGAGAATGTGAACACAGAAGCTTCTACTACGGTTCAAAGCCAAAATTTTTTGCTACCAAGTTAGAGGCTTTTTTCCTAAACTCAAATGTGGCATCCTTAATAACTCAATCCCTCAGTCAGCCAGTTCTAAAGTTTTTCAACATCAAAACCACTCGCTAGCTAACTCCACTACTTTGAAACTTCTTTTAGAAAGTTCTTCTTATATATTAGAATAAATTACATAAATTTATCATCTATTTCTAAAATATATATGAACCTATGTTAAAATAAAAAATTATACTATATTTTAATTTAATTTTTAAAGTTTTTTAACTAAAATATTTTCAATTAACCAAAATATATGACTAATTAACCTTTCTCTATTTAAATTAATGAAGAGTATTTTAATACAATAAATTAAAATTAAACTAAAACAATTATTTTAACAATAAATAAAAAATTTATATAATTTCAATAAATTGAAAAAACGTATTAATAATTTACTCCATTTATTGCGTTTGATGGTTACTCATCTCGCTGTGTTCATAGTGCGTGGTGAATGGGGATATGGATCCCACATGTGCGAAACTGATATGTAAACGTAACAGCAAGAGGTGCACAGTGTAACGAATGATACGTGCGTGCGGCAAATAAAGGTGCGTGACGTTGAATAATGGAACTCGCTTTGGAAGAATTTAAAAAAAAGGAGAACAAATAAAAAGAAAAATGAAAGAAGAATAATAGATACCCAATGCGTCACAATCTGACCAGCAAAGTGGAAAATAATAAAGACCCAAATTAGAACTAGAAATAATAATATAATCTAACGCAATTCATCACTTCAGCTGCGATGTATTTGGGTACAAAGAAGGGATACAAAAATAGTTGTTAATCAATGTTTGGATCAATTACATTTTTCTTTGTTCTGACAAAGACAAAACTAAATTAGTCCCAATTATGAAACTATGATAAAACAGTAAAATTGTTATATATGTTCCTTCTTTATTCCGCTTTTTTATTTCTTGATAGTTAGATATTATTTTTAAATATTTAAAAATTTAAATTTGACTTATATGAAAAACGAACTAATATTTTATTATTAATCATGATATATTATATATTTGCCAAAATTTTGATTTTTTTTCTTCCAAATATTCCTTCCTGCTACGTTGATCCCCTTAACTCTTTTTTTTTTTTTCTCCGTTTTGGCCAAAGATACCCTGTCCTTTGATTTCCCATTTTCAGACAGGCTCTTCCATTTGACTGCCATTCAATAATGACCCAACATTCACAGTGCCCCCCAAATCTGATTCAGACGTTTTCAGCGGCCTCAATTCTTATTCTTCAATCATCGGCTGCCATAGTACGCATAGTACGCTCCAGTCATATTCTCGCTGGTTTATGACACTAGTACAATAGATTCTTTACAAGTGTAGGATTTAAAAATAGCGCAATATATTTAAATAGGTATATTACAAAAAATATTAATAAAGTGAACTTGAATAATTAAATTTTCAAAGTATAAATTTTTAGAAATAATTAATATTTATAAGTCTACTATAAAATGTATGTGATGATATTTAGAGGTCAAATAAATCTTTTTTATTTTATATACTAGTATAAACCATAAATAACTAAGTGATTGGCTTAAATAGAGCACTTTAAGTACTCATAGACATCAAAGAGCATTTTCAGCAACAAAGGTGCGGATCCTAAATAAGATTAGAAATGGAGTCCGTGGATTGAAATATAAAGGAAGAGTTGGGAGGTTGGCTTCTTTGAGATATTTATGAAGACAATAAAATAGGGATTTTTCAGTAAGTTTCTAAACTTGAGTTGGAGTTTTGGGCTTAAAGTCGATAGGAGGAAAGTCCTTGAAACCTACTAAAGGTGGGAGAGGATGATGAACTGTATATCTTGAGATAAAATGAGCCATGGAGATAAGAGAAATGGGTTTGGCTGGAGTGTAAAGGTTCATGGACTTTGGATGAGATAGGAAATCAATAGTGGTATTATGGTGTCATTTAATGTGTTCTACTCTAAATTTATAATGAAAAAACTAGTATTTTCAGCATAATAATTGTTTATTTGGGAGAACTTTTTTCTTAGACTATAAGATCTTAGGGAAGGAAAAGTTATCTATCTGTATTACAAATTCATGTAGACATAAATGAAAGTTAAATTTCTCGATTCCTCTTTTGATAGCAAGAATTTCTTTATAAATTATATGATAATATTTCTCAGAGTCTTTGAATTATTCGCTTGCATGGCTACAATAGTACCTTTCCAGTCAATCTCTTCAATTAACACAACACCCTAAAAATTTTTACTAGCATCTGTCTTGAGTATCTGTTTGCCCTTATTAGGAATCTTTAAAGGCAAAGGAGTCTGAAAGACCTTTTTAAGATGTCGGATAGTTGCTGTTTGTGCAAGTCCCCAAGGTTGGGGGGTCTTTCTTGAGCAATTTCAATAGCTGGCTAGTGTGATTAGACACATGTGGTATGAAGTTTCTAATAAAGTTCACAATGCTTAGAAACTGTTGAATTTTTTTAATAGAGAAATCCTCAACAGAAAAAGTGTGAAGTTTCTATGCAATATGTGGACCGAACTAGTAATGTCCATTGGAAATATACATCCTTAAAAATTTTATTTGGACTAATTGGTTTTTTTGGGCTGATAGCATAATTCTATATTGTTGGATGATGTCTAGAAATTGTGTTTAGAAGCTGCTTGTGGTTTTTTTCAATTTTTGAATATAGGAGGATGTCATCAATATAGATGAGAGTACTATGAAGGATGAGTTTAAAGATTTTAATTATGGCCTTTTGAAATAGTGATGGGGCTACCTTTAAATCGAATGACATAACAGTTCATTAATATTGTGTATTAGATATGCAAAAGGCAATTTTATACTTCTTTGTAGGCTCAATTCTTAGCTATTAGAATCCAGCTTTTAAATCAAACTTTGAAAAGATTTTAGCATCTTTAAGCAAGTTGAGTTGTGAACTATATGAAAAATATTATTTTTTAAATATTTAAAAATTTAATTTTGACTTATATGAAAAATTAATTAATACCTTATTATTAATCATGATATGTTACAGATTTATCAAAATTTTGATTTTTTTCAAAATATTCCTAAAATGTTTTCTATAGAAACACATGGTACCTAAACTGAAACCACCTGGAGACATTACTGCAACTAAACTCATTTGATTTCCTTTTGTTTCTTTTTGTTTTCTTTGTGGGAGTTTAAGATAAACTGTGACCTCCTTAAGTGCCTTCGGGAAATGGGACCCCTCAAGTGCCTTTGGTGTAGGTGAAATGAGCTTATTTTAATCCAAAGTAAAAGCCTATTTTGTTTTCTCATAAGTGGTATATTTTTTAATTTTATTTTTTATAAAATTATTTTTTCAATTTAATCTTTTATAATTAAAATATTTATCAAGTTAATCTCTTATAATATTATCTTCTCATTTTGATTCTTTTAGATTGATCTTTCTTAATTTAATCTTTTACAAATAAAATTATTATCAATAATGTTCTTCTTTCAAATTGATAAATACCCATATATATAAAACTTTTATTGATAATTATTTTACTTATAAAAGAGTAAATTGAAAAATATCTTATTTGCGAAAGAATAAAATAAAAAAATAATTTTAAAAGGAACTAAATTAAAAAACATCGCATCTATAAAAATGGTAAAATATATAGGTATTTTGGATATAATAAATATACTGGCATCATATTATTGTGGTAAAAAAATTAATGTGCCATATCTTTTAATTTAAATAGCAGAGAACGTAATATTTTGAAATAGTAAAATAAATTGTGTAATTTAGATTTTTTTATAGAAAATATGAGAATAATTTACCTTAGAAATGATAATAATAACATAATAGTAAAATACAAATGCGTAAAAGTAAATATATAGAACATTTTTTAAAAAAATTACTCTAACTTGAGAAGGGTTATATTTTTTGAAATGTGATGAAAGTCACATTCTCAAGAACATATTCTAGCGAAATTCCATTAAAATAGTGAACCTGGGTTTGCTAAAAAGACATTATTGCAATGTATAGGAATTCCAGAGAGATTGTGAAACTGAGGGGTAACTGAAGCCTCCAAGTAAGCTAGATCCACATCGATAAAGTTGTTGTATCACAGTTTATATAAATAAACAAGCATTGGAAACAAACAAACGAAACGGAAAGAGAAAAGCGAAAGGAAAGGAAAGAGTGAGGAGGGAAGCGAGTGTGAGAAAGACAGGGTAAGAGAATACCCGATTTCCTTACATTTTTAGATCCTTGATATTCGAAGGTGCGGAAGGGAATGTGAAAAGGTGAGGAAGGGTGCGAGTGTGATAAAGACAGCGTGAGAGAATACCCCATATTCAAAAGGTGAGGAAGGAAGCGAGTGTGATAACATGAGCGTAAGAGAATACCCGATTTCCTTACCTCCTTAGATCCTTGATATTCTGGAAGCGAGTGTGATAACGCGAGCGTAAGAGAATACCCGATTTCCCTACCTATAGATCCTTGATATTCAGGAAGCGAGGGTGATAACGTGAGGAAGGAAGCGAGTGTAATAAAGACAGCGTAAGAGAACACCCGCTTTCCTTACTTCCTTAGATCCTTGATATTCAAAAGGTGGAAGGAAGCGAGTGTGATAAAGACAGCGTAAGAGAATACCCGATTTCCATACTTCCTTAGATCCTTGATATTCAAAAGATGAGGAAGCGAGTGTGATAAAGACAGCGTGTGAGAATACCCGATATTGTGATAAGGTGAGGAAGGAAGGAAGCCAGTGCGATGAAGACAAGGTAAGTGAATACCCGATCTCCTTTCCTTCAAAAGCTCCTTGATGTTCCAAGGGTAAGGGAGGGCCTGGCCTCTATAAATTCCCCAAGATTTATCGCTCTATTCAGAATGAAAAATGCCTCACAATACTCGAAGCTTTTCCTGGCATATCCAACTTCCCTTCAATGTCTTTGACTCTTTGTTATCAACTTTGTTCAAGAGCCATCTTCATCGCACACTATATTTGCCTTCATGATTCCAGTTTTACTTGGTTTCCTGCAAATACCAAGCTCAGGGACAGATCCTTCCCCTTTTGAGCTTCATCCGTAATAACTATGGCTTCCATTGCGTTTTTAGTAGCATATTACTTGACCTTTGGAGCTAAGCTCATGTTTCCTGCTTATGCTCCTGAGTTTGGGTCTGCTATGTTGGTGTCTGGTGCATTCTGTGTCACCACTTTGGTATCTTTGCTGCTCCTAGCCATTCCCTGGCCCTCGCTGTTTGTCCTCTACATCGAACTGTTGGTGTGCGGGTGCATCATCCTGATGGGGTGTGGGTGCCTTCTGTTGCTCCTCAAATTTAATGGCGCTCACGGCCATCCATTGCGCCGGCGACCAAGAACCCCACAGCCACTTTTACCCTTGTTTAATGTTATTGAAGGATGATAATCTTAAAAGTATGTTTGTTTTATTAATTTAGTTTTTAAAAAGTAATTATTATTAAATGAGTTTAAGTTTTTTGAATATACATCAATGGGATTCTCTCCTGATGTATCTTTTTAAAAATTTATATTCATTTTATAAAAATTATCTTTTTAAAGAATGAATTCATGGAACCAACATTTTTCAAGAATAAAAAGGTTTGTTCTTATTTTGGTTGAAGGAACAATGTCTCCCCTTAGTAGTTCAACTTTGTTTTTCACGAATCAAAATCAAAGTATCTGCGTCGGGCCATGGCCGTGACAATCTCGCTTGGTTCATACGGGTGGGGACGTGGATCTCACATGTGCGAAGCTGATATGTAACCCAAAAAGTGCAGAGTAACAAAAGCGAGCTGATTATGAATAAAGTATTATTGTGTTCTTATTTTATTATTTGGGTATAATTTTATAATATCATACTAAATATAATTATTTTAAATATTAGATAGAATAAATTTCATCAATCAACGTTTCATTTGTTTATTTTGATTTAATATTATCTCTAAAATTTAGAAAAAGTTTAACATTATATATATTAATTCCGTTAATTGCAGCCAGAAAAGTATATGGCTCGTGAATGGGACACATGGTCGAAAAATCAAATACAAAACGCCGAAACCATTTGGTGCGGAGAGAAAAGGGGAGAGTACTCGTTGCCCAGCATGTGCGAAGTTTAAAGGGAGAATTACATTGAAAGACCCAGATTTCAGAAAAATTATTTTTAAAGATTTATTATTATTATTTTAAGGTTGATTATCACTAATTTTAATAACAAATAATTAAATTTAATAATAATAAATTCTTAAAAATAAATTTCTGCAACATTGGTCCCTTTATAACTCTCTCAAGTTAAAATCTAGATGGGACCCCTAAAAGCGCGTGGAGTAACGAGTGCGACAAAGGTGCGTGAGATGGAATAATTGATGTACTGTTCCCTGGCCCTCGTGGTTTGTTCTCTGCATCAAACTGTTGTGTGTGGGTGCATCATACTTGGGTATTTTTGTTTCCTTAATTTAGTTTTTAAAAAGTAATTTTTATTAAGTGAGTTTAAATTTTTTGAATATACATCAATGGGATTCTCTCTGGATGTATCTCTTAAAAAATTTATATTCATTTTATAAAAATTATATTTTAAAAAATTAAATTGATGGAACCAACATTGTTCAAGAACAAGAAAGATTGTTGTTATTTTGGTTGAAGGAATAGTGTTTTCCCTTTTATTGTTCAACTTTGTTTTTCAAGAATAAAAATTAGAAGTATCGGTCTCGTCCCATAGCAAGTGGTTTTGATTATCTCACTGGCTCCATCATGCGAAGCTGATATGTACATGTAGCAACCAAAATGTGTAGTGTAATAAAAGCGAATTGATTATAAATAAAGTATTATAGTGTTCTTACTCTATTATTTTGGTATAATTTTATAATATCATACTAAGTATAATTATTTTAAATACTAAATAGAATAAATTTTGTCACTCAATATTTTATTTCTTTAAAAAATATGAGTAAAATTTTATTTTTAGTTTTTATAATTTCACTTAAATATTAAAAGTTTATTTTGATTTAATATTATCTTTAAAATTTTAAAAAAGATTTGATATATATATATATATATATTAGCTCCGTTAATTACATTAAGAAAAGTATCTTGCTCATGAACGTGGATAGCATTAAGGACAACTTGGGCAAGGGTGATTCTTCTAGCAAATGGGAGAGAGATATAAGGCCTTATTCACGAGCTCAAACGATTCTGAATTGATACGATGTGTTTGGTATGCACAAGAATGACAGCGCGAATGAAAAAAGAAAAAATAAAAAAATAAGCAAGATGAGAAATAATATTTATATTCTTATTTAAAAAAATAATAATAATTAAATAATAATAATAATAATAATAATATAATAAACATTTTTTTTATCAATGTCGTGCCTTGGTACCAACGGTACCCATACGTTTCTCTCCATATCCTCATATGTGACGCAAGGGCATTCTCAGATATTTCCCAAAGTCAACGCTCCAAATTAGGCAGCCTCTCTTTTACGGCTCTGTTCTTGCCACCTCATCCATCTCTCCGCTTTGAGGGCTACACGTCACCCTTCCCTATCTTTATTATTCTCACGAATTTGGATGTTATTAATTGAATAAATAATAAAGTGTTTATCAAATAAAAAGAAAATAACAATAAAAGTAAAAATATGTAAATAATTTTTTTACTTACTTTTTTTATTTTTTAAATCATTTTTCACTTAAAAAAATATTTTACTATTTATTTATTTGAAATAACTCAAATCCTATTCTCAAACTTCTTTCTTCCATTCTATTTAATCAACCGAGGCGGCTGCCTTGCCTTTTCTTTACAACCTATTCCTTTCCAAACTACTTTTCCCATTTATAATAACCAAAATGTTATACACTTTAATTCAATTCTATATTTAACTCTACTATAAAAATCAAATTATAATACCTAACAATTTTTTTATGCAATTAATCTTGTATACCTTAAATGATTATTTGAATAAAAAATTATTTCATTCACACATAACAAAGTTCAGCTATTATTTTCATCGGGGAAAACTTTTAGCTGTCGTACTATATTATTTATTATAGATTATAGATGAATTAAGTTTGAAGCATTAAAATTTCAACACATATACAAGATTTTAATTTAAGTTCAAAAAAAATGTGACAATTGTCAATTTAATGATTTTATAAAAAATTTTTATGAAGATTTTAAAATTACTTGTTTCCCAACAAGTGCGAAGTTTACGTCTACATGGGACCCCCAAAAATTCTCTGTGCGTCTTGCATCCTTCATCTTGCATCAACTGAAACCCCGAAAGAAAAATAATAAAAAATTTTCAAATGGTTCAGAATCACTCTCAATAGATCCCTTTGTTTTTTTAAATTTCAAAGAAAAGATTAAAAAAAAAAAGGAAGGAGAAAAAGAAAACAAAACAGAAAGAAAGAAGGTTAAGCTAAACTCACTGCGATCAAATTCATGGTAATCTAACCACTGAAATGGAAAATAATAGACTTAGAATGCCAAAAATAAATTAATTTTTATAATATATTTTAATATAATAATATAAAATATTTTAGCATTAATTGAGACCTCTTTCCTGTTTCCCAAACTCCATCTTATTTTTGTAACACAGGAAAATTGGATGTTGGACTTGTCATGTAATAATACCATCGTCGTTGAAATTGGATGAATCACTGATTCAGAAAAGTCATCGAGTCATATACATTAAAAATGTTAAATAAATGATGGATATTAAATTGCAATTTTCACTTTACAAAATGAATTGTACAAAGTTTTAATATGTTTGGAGAATGGATGAGAAACAAAGAAAAGGTTTTGAATTTGAATAAAAACTGTTAATGTCAAAATTTTACCTATCTTTTTTTTTAAAAAAAAATCTAAGTATACATTAATTAATGATTATTTGGTGATTCATTAGACCCTAGATTTTATGATTGATCTAATCTCTTTTAGAATACCTCAGCGACCAAGGACCCCCAACCAGTTTTACCATTGTTTAATGTTATTGAAGAATGACAATCTTAAAATATGTTTTTTTATTAATTTAGTTTTTAAATCATAATTATTGTTAAATGAGTTTAGATTTTGGAGGATACATACATTTAATCGTCTCTTGATGTATTTTTAAAAGATTTATATTCATTTTATTAAAATAATTATCTTTTAAAGATTAAATGGATGGAATGGCCATTTTTAAAGATTAAATTGATGGAATGGCCATTTTTCAAGAATAAAAAGGATCGTTGTTTTATTTCGTTTGATTTTGGTTGAAAAAATATATATTTCCACTTAGTTGCTCAACTTTGGTAGATAAATTGGTAAATTTTTAGAGGTACTGTTCTAAGAGAAAGGGCAGAAAAAAGGGTCCCAATAGACCATTAGACATCGCTGCGTGCCACTTCTTTTCTTGCCTCATCTCTTCTATTGGCCATCTCGACATCACAAGCATGTTATTTTGTAACCTTTTTTCTCATGTGTCAAAAAAAAAATCTTCTCATTACTAAAAACTTAAATACAAATTATTTAGCTATTTACTGTTATATATTTTAATGAAAGTATAAAATATTGACTGGATTATTTTGACTTTTCTGAATTTTATTGAAATTATATATATTTTTTAATTTGAAAATGTACACTTTAATCTAATTTTAAATTTTTTTACTAAAATACCTTCTATTAACTTAAATATATATTAGATGATTTTTTTTCTTCACAAAAATCAGAGGCCATCCAAATATGCATAATTAAAATTAAAAAGAATAGATTTTATTTGCATTAAATTTAAAAAATCTTAAATTGAAGAAGGGTATTTTAGCTCTCTCTCTCTCTCTCTCTCTCTCTCTCTCTCTCTCTCTCTCTCTCTCTCTCTCTCTCTCTATATATATATATATATATATTTAGACTAATAAAAAATATTTTAGTTCAAAAAAATTAAAATTAGACTAAATTATATACTTTACTCTATAATATTATACAATTTTTTAAAATTCAATATCACATCATTAAGTTTTTAAAATATTCTCTTACATATCATAATTATGTTATACAGCTTAAAATAAAATACTTAAATTTTAATTACATTTGGGTTTTGTGCTTTTAAAATTTTTTATTTGGGCTGTTAGGGAAATTTATTTTCGACAAGCCGTCCATGTCATATCTAGCTATTGAAATTTGACGGGCATGGGTCATGCATTAACCCTACAAAGATGATATTAATCTATGAGTTGCCGATTCAATGGTTGGATCATTAACAACTAAATTGAATAATATTATTCTTAAAATAATTTTAAACTTTTAAAACGGTATATGAATAATCTATAATAAGTAATGCGTTTTATTTGCAAAGTAAATAATTGTGTTAAATTTAAGTTAATATATTTGGTATTTATCAAATATATATTTATTATTTATTATAAAAACAATAAATATAAGAGTATATTAAAATAAATAAAATTGTAGTATTTTTTATTGTAAAATAAATTAATGTAATATATCTTTTGATTTAAAACGGAGAAAAATGTAAATTTATGACAACTAAAACCACTTGACAGCTATTTTTTAGGAGAAATTGTTGCTGCATATTTTGGTGTGTGTGTGTGTATTAACAAAAAGAAACTCTATCAGCAAGAATTTAATATATGTGCTTGTGCGATCAAATTTGTGTGAGATAAAAAAAATGTACAAGACTTTTTTTTAGTTTACTTTAAAAATAAACAAATCTTGTTAATATATATATATATATATATATATGTATATATATATAAGCAATTTCATAATTAATGAACTTAATTTATTGTCACTCCAGTTGTTAATCAATGTAAGAAGATGGGGGAACGGGATTCCATGAAATCACGCGAAGTCATCGAGTCATTTATGTGGTTGCTGATTCTCATTCGTCGAATCATTTAGGCATGTTAAATGAATAATAGAGATTAAATTGCAATTTTCTGTACAAAGTTTAGTATGTTTGGAGAGTGGATGATAAATAAAGAAAATGAATTTTTAAATTTAAATAAAAACTGTTAAAATTAAAATTTTACTTATCTTTTTTTTTTTCTTCTTTATTCAAAATATACACTAAATAATGATTGTTTGGTGATTTATTATACTCCGGATTTTATTATTGATGTAACCTCTTTTAAAAAGTTAGTCACTCAAATGTTTGTTTTCATAAAAAATAATTCAGTAATTTAAAATTCTATACTTTTTTCCGTGTACAGTTTATTTTATAATAAAATGAAATTATATATGCAATAAATAATTTTTCACCATTCTTATAGATAAAATTTTAAAAATCAGATCATTTAATCAATAAAAGACGACGTATAATACGGGTGCAGACTCTGTGGGTTATGGGTAAAGTTGCTTTAAAATTTTCTATTATAAAATTTTTATAAAATAAAAAAAAATGACACAAAGAATATAAATATATAAAAATTTTACTTTCCTTTTTTAACCCTTCAAAACTCTATAAAAATTTCACAATTAAAAATATTAAAGATCCAGGCTTGTGAGTTCTACCACCAAAAGCTGTCCCCTTCTCGCTTCACGGTTCCCCTCAATCTAATTGATAAGGAGACGTGTTCAACGAAAAGGAAAATTTCCAAAGGATGTGTGACTGCGGGCTTAAGAAAGGTCCCTCTCTCTCAAAGTTAAAAAAAAAAAGGTATCAATTAAGCCATGACTTTTGGACTTTTAAATTATATTAAATCTATTAATGATCACTTTACACATCCAATTTCTTTCTCTAATTAAGGTTTAGATTATTTATAATATTTCTTTTATCTCTTTTTGTTTTTTTAGCTATAGTAAATAAGTTAGGCTCGTTTATACACAAAATAAAAAACATGAAAAAGAGAATAAAAAAATAATTTTTAAGATAAAGGTAACTTTTATATTTTTGTTTTTTAAAAATAAATATTATTAAATAATAATTTCAAAATAAAATAAATATAACGTTAAATTAATAAAAAAATACACTTCCATCAATAAAAGAAACGTAAGAATGAGAAACTACGCAAAAATAGAATAGGGTGCACGGACCTAAAAACGTCAAATAAAAGTATATTTCAAGTCGCAACTTTTTTCGCACCTGAAATATAATTAGTTATTCCCTGAACAGTTTATTTTATAATAAAAATGAAGTTATATATGCAATAAATAAATTTTCACCATTCTTGTAGATAAAATTTTAAAAATCAGATCATTTAATCAATAGAAGACAACGTATAATAAGAGGGGGGGGGGGGGCTGCCTGCGTTTTGTGGAAGGTTCTTCTAAAATTTTTTATTATAAAATTTTTTTAAAATTTGAAGAGAAAATAAAACAAAGAATATAATTATGTAAAGAATTTACTTTTCTCTTTTTTCTATTATTCTCTCTTTTTTTTTTCCTCTAGCCAAATTTTATAAAAATTTCACAATAAAAAGTTCTAAAGATACAGACCTGAGAGTTATGCTACCAACAGTTAAGTCCTTCTCGCTAGTTCCTCCCAATCAACGAGAAGGAAAATTCCTGAAGATGTGTGGCTGAGGGCTTAAGAAAGGTCCGTATCCCTCAAGTAAGAAAAAAAAGGTGTCAATTAAGCCATCACTTTTGGACCTTTAAATTATATTAAATTTATTAATGATCGCTTTACACACTCAATTTCTTTCTCTAATTTAGATTATTTATAATATTTTAAATCTCTTTGCCCTTTTTTTTTTGGATTAGAAGAGAAGTTGGACTCTTTTGATGCACAAAATTAAAAAAAAACTTTGAAAGAAAAAATAAAAAAAGAAAATTTGAGAATGAAAATGATTATAGAATTTTTAATTTAAATAATAATAATAAAATAAATATTAATACATAATAATTTTAAAATATCATAAATATGACATAAAATTGATAAAAAAATTATTACCATTTAATCAATATAACCAAACATGACATGCCTACAAGAAAAGCAAGAATTAGAAACTAAACAAAAATATAATAGGGTACACGGACCCAAAAACGTCAAAGAAAAGTATATTTCAAATCTCAAATTTTTTGCGCACTTTTTTTTTTTTCTCTACATGGAATATAATTAGTTATTTGGGTGAGTTATCTGTTATTTCAAGTGATCAACAATTTACTATTAAAAATTTATCTAACTCAAATATTGAACAGTTTTATAATATTTTTAAACCTTTGTTAAGATTAAATTAATCATTTTAATTTGTACATACCACTTGATTTCATAAATCCCTTACAGGCTATAAATTTTTTGAGTTCAAATCCTTTTCCACTTGGTATGAGCAAGACATGTACTATTCTATTTTAGAGAGATACCAAAAAAAAAAAAAGATAAAAAGAGAATAAGTAAATCTCATATACAAACTCACATTCCTTTGTGTTATTTGCTTTTTATTTTTTTTAACATAATAGTATACTAAATAAGAAAATACCTAAATTAAAATTTTTTCATGTATAATTAAAACACATTGTTTTTTGTGCATTTGAGTAAATTATATTTTTTAAAAATACTTTCTATTACGATTAAAAACATTTATATTAAAATTAACACAAAAGGAAACCCCAAATTCGTTAAGTAAAAACTAAACAGAACACGAAGAACTTGAATAGTACAGTTTAAACAACAAAAGCAAATTATTTCGAGTTAAATAAGAAAGAGTACAATGGCATTACAAGTTTCCTATGAATTTCTATTTTAGGGCAAGGCAAGCAGGGAATAAGTCAGACAGCATTGTTTTTCGAGACGCAAGCCAGAGTATTTTGTAGGAAGATACAGACAGGATAGGTTCCTGTTTTCTTGGCTCCTCGGTGTGAAATTTATTAGTAGCTCAGATTTTTTTTTTCTTTTTTGAAGAATGTTTAGCCTAAAAGAGATAAAAGGAAAAAAAATTATAATTTAAATATTTATTTTTATTTAAAAATTTTAACTTATAATATATTTAGATTGAAGAAAATAGATGAGAAGAAAATAAAAAATGATTTAAAAATATCAAAAAGAAAAATTTCTTTCTTTTTATTCCATTATCCTTAATCCAAAATACCTTTTGAAGTCTTATGATTTCAAAATTCAACAGCACAATTTCTTCTTAATTTGTTTTTCCTTGTTAAAAAGTTTTTGTACAATTAAAAACTTTACATTAACGCTAACAGCTGTTACATACTTTCGCATTTGGGTTAAATCTATTTGGAATTTATTGACACTAACGCATCAAAATATTTTGTGAGAGAGAGATTCTTATGGGATCTCTTGGCTCAACATTTATTAGATCCCCATGGAGATTTTTTAAGGTCTTATGGTTGAGAAATCTTGTATTTTTATTTGAAACGATTTAAATTTAATTCGTACATGTATTCACATGTCAATTTGTGTAAGATATTTGTTTTCTGTAAACTAGTAAACTGTCCGGGCCAAGGCCCAAAAGAAGGCAACCAGTTTATATCATTATATATACATACGTGCGATATGCATAAAATTTTCTCTTTTATGGTTTATCATTATTAAAAAATTTAGCATAATTTTTTGTATTTTTATTATCAAAATTTTTAATAATAATATAAAAAGTGTAAATATTTTATAAATAAATATATAGTTTTTATAATTCAACATTATATGATTGAGTTTTTTTTTTTAATTTACATATGTTATATTTTTATTAAAAAAATTTAATAATAAAGATATAGATGACATGTGACCATTTTTGTCGAACAAATGTTTGGGAAACAAAAATGAAAGGCCCAAAGATTGAGAAGGTGGGCCCAATTGGATTTAATATGATCTTTGGACTTCCCATTTTTATCCAGCCCAAGAAGGCCCACCTGAGAAAAAACAATTGCTTCCCATCATATGTGATATTTAAGCCTTTTAGAAATTTGTAATATGCAGCGCAGCCCATGCTGTTAGCCCCTTAACAATATAAAATTCTTTTTATTTTTTAAGAAAAGTATTGAAGCATTTATTCTCTAATATTTTATGACGTAGGCTTCGAAATTTTTGTCCTAAAATTTAAAGTCAATTTAAATTTTGTTGTAAATATTTAGTTTGTATTAATTTATTTTTACAATTTTATCAATTATAAAGACTCAATTGAAAAAAGTGTCAGGATCATGTTGAATTTGAGCGAAATAATTAGACTCAATTATTTACTTATTTTTTTGGGCCAAGAATACACACTTTTGGGTGAACTATTTAAAAATATCAATTTGATGTATATGAAAAAATAATTATCTTGTTATTAATTGTGATAAGTTAACCATGTACCAAAATTTTGATTGTTTTTTTCAAATGTTGTGCACTTATATTTTGAATAGATAGGGAATAGATCTAATTATGGTTTTGAAAATCTGTCTAGTCTATTAGGCCAGATTTATTTTTTAAAAAACACAAATAGAGGCTTAAAAGTTATGGTTTGATTTAAATTCGGACTTCATTTTATAAAAAAGGTCCATGTTTTTTAAACAAGATGGGCTCAGACTCTTTTAACAATCTGATTTGAACCCTATCCCACCCCAAAATATAAAAATTTAAATTTAGTTGCACTTTGCAATACATATGAGAATTGCGTGCATGGTTGAAACCAGAGAGTTTAACATTTAAATTAGGAATCTTATTCAGATATATATATATATATATATATATTTATATGTGTGTATATCCATTTCAATCCAACTCTTTACAATACTTAATTGGGAACTGCATTTAAGCCAGCCTCTGCACCACGAATACGTCTTTGTTTATTCACTATCCTATCATTCTCAACTTTCATATTAATAAGCTATATGAGAAACAGGACTTAAGCCAAATCTTTCATAGAAAATATTTTTAAAAAAACTTGTTAATGCCTCCAACTCGGTTATTTAGAACGACAGTATGATAAAATTATTCAGCACATTAACATTTCTGTCGTCATTCCATATTTGGCTTACTATATATTCAACTCAAATACATCATGAAATAATTATCTAGTGATATGTATAGATCTTCATTCTATATTTAGTATACACATAAAAACGAAAGTTAGATTCCTTTTTTTTTTCTTTTCCTTTTTATACAGAAATGCATATAGTACCAAAACTAAATCAAACCTAGAGAAATTCCTAAAACTAAACTCGTAAATTGCACCATAATTATAAAAATTGAAGTGCTCTCTTTTCTCTTCTTTTGATATTTCCCTTTTTGTCTACAGTAGTTGATCTTCCATTATAATCATTCGGTAACATTAAAAAAAGGCAAAAGTAATTGTGAGGTCCTTCGTCTTTGGGGTAATATTTCTTAGACATTTATGCCATGAAATATATGGACGAAAGGTAGTAACTCACCAACCAATAATATGACGAAGAGAATAAACCACCATGGCAGAATCAGAAACACCAAAGCTGCAATGCAAAATGAACCAAACAGTGACATGACAGAGTCAAAGTGAGAAGCATAAATAGGGAGCATAAACTTAGCTCGAAAGGCCAAATAACATACCACCAAACCTCCAAAGGATGCCATGGCTATTACTAAATGAAGCTCAAAGGGAGGAGGATCTATCCCTGAACTTTGAATATGGAGGAAATTGAGTAGAATACGAATTATGTGGGCGAAAACAATGTGAGAGGAAATGGGTTGTGCGAATTTGAGTACATAAACATTGAGGGAGATAACAAAGGGGCTTTGCCTCTAAGAAGAAAAGCTTTGCGAGTGAGACATCTTTGTTTTGCGTGGAGATGAAGGGTTAAGAATATAAATTATTTATAATAGTATATATATAGAGAGATGGAGGGTGGTTGACCCTCCCATTGTCTGTATATGATAGGGACTTTGATAGACTTTTTCCATCTGTATAAACCGAGCACCCTTTATATTTGACGACCCAATCTGAGTTTAGGCTTTCAATGCCTTGCAGTTTAGAATTGGCCATTTGAGTTGCACATCTCTCTAGGTCCATACACGTAGGTTCGGAACTTGGCATGGAGCAGAAATCCTAAGGCAAAAGCAGTAAAGCATGACTTAAATTGAACTACGCCCATGGGAGTTTCCTATGAAATTCACTGCCATCATTTTAGCTCCACACAGTCTCTAGTTTAGAATGTTTTAAATATTGCATTAATTATTAAATAGTGAAATATAGCATTTTGAGATTTATTAATATAATTAATTGTCATCAGTATTATTAAAATTATCTTTCATATATATATATATATATATATATATGTGTGTGTGTGTGTGTGTGTGTGTATTAAATAAGTATACTACATAAAATATTAAGTGAGCATGAATAGTTAAAATATACACAGTATTAATTTTAAAAATAATAAATAATTATCAATGTACTATAAAATATGTGTGATGTTTGATATTTAGAGGTTGAATAATAATTTTTTTAAATATTTTACATGATGATATAATAAATATATAACTGTGAAAATAAACAATCAAATAATTCGCTTAGTATATAAGTAAGTTTTCAGGTAAAATTAATTACTCTATTAGATAAGGGATTGTAATGTTAACAAAAAAAGATTATTTTTTTTTAAAAAAATTTAAATGCAATTTTTATCTCTCTAATTTTGTAAAAGTTTCAATTTAATTCTTATTGATGAGTTTTTTTTTCCTTTAATTAGAGATCAGCTTTGATGTGACTTTGCAATAAAATTAATTAGGG
The DNA here is from genome assembly GCA_032878935.1 of Erythrophleum fordii. Taxonomy (NCBI): domain Eukaryota; kingdom Viridiplantae; phylum Streptophyta; class Magnoliopsida; order Fabales; family Fabaceae; genus Erythrophleum; species Erythrophleum fordii. Next base: position 401,241 of record JAVQMF010000009.1, read on the forward strand.
CTACGAAAGTCAACTGTTTGGTCCCCATTTTCTTATCCCATGCAAACGGTGCACTGTTTGATTTGTCTTCTGAAGAGGAAGTAAAACGCAACATTTTGATTATTCAAAATGGTGCGATTTGCATGAATGCAATTGCCCATTTTGACCTACATGCTTTGGAGCCTCACCTTCTTAAATGTCTGTAAGTGCATTCAATCTAAACTTTTTTAGCCAAAGTGCTCATTGTCTAACACAACTCTAATGCATGTTGAAATGGGATTAGGATTGTCTACTATTAGGGGACTGCACATGATGCAGTTAAAGTGATCTGAGTAGTTTAACTGATTGGGTCGTCCAACTCTTGACACGTGGCTTTTTTTTTCTTTTTTTAATTTTGAAAATCATCCCTTTCAGATCATAACCCAAACACGTCGTATTGGCCAATTTCTCCATCTATTGCGTTCATTCTTTTTCTTTGGATGGGAATTCCAAACCCAGTCAATCTCCATCACTAATTGTGTTCATCATTCTTCTTCTTTGAAGCTTGTCCGTCGAAGCTCACCGGTGAAGCTCTGAAACCTATGTCGAAGCATTGCCGTGAAGCTTCCCAATCGTCCACCGTCAAAGCACAGAAACCCATTTATATTTCTCTCGGCTTTTGGTTGAAACCTTTTTTCATCTTTCAAAGACTTGGTTTGCATGTTTTGAAGCAGTTGTATGTTTGTTGACTGAAAAAATATACTATAAAAAAAAAAATTGGATTTAGAGAAGGACAAATCTCTCGCTAAATCCTTTAAATCCCTCACTAAATCCGATTTAGCGAGGGATAATTTTTCTCACTAAATCTGTTGTTAAATCACAGGTCGCTAATTTTTAGCGAGGAATAGTGATATTCCTCGCTAATTTAGTGAGGGAATGAAATTCCTCGCTAACTGACTAAAAATCATATTATTTAACTAGAGATTAGCGAGGGAAGATTTCTCTCCCTAAAATTATCTTAGAGATGGATTTGAGACGCCACGCATGCCACCATATCATGCCACATCACGCCTCCACTTCACTCTTCTGAGCTATATTGTTGCCACATCATGCCTACATGCCACGCCATGCCTCCGCCACATCATACCACCATGCCACCTCACGCCACATCATGCCATGTCATAGATTTCTTCAAATTTGCCATACCTAAGGTTTGAACCCAAAACCTGAAGCTCCTTCCTTTGTGTCTACCTTTTTCTGCCGGTTGAACTGTAATGAACCTATAGTCTTTTAGTACAAAATTTAATATATATCATATTAGTTAACTATTATAATATCATGATTGTACTAAAATTATAAATATTCATCAATAAATAATATTATATGCTTTAAACATAATATATTATATTTTCACCTATTACATATAAAAGTTCAATTGTTTTACTAAAAAGGGAAAAATATGAGCTTTTTTTTTACACATAGAAGAGGAAGTTCAGTAATATTGAAAATTCATAAGGTTTTTTTAGTTTAATATTTATTTTAGCAAGGATTAAAATAAATTTTGCTAATTTTCTTGCTAATTAGAAATGAAATAAATATGCCTAGTTGGTTTCTTGGCTAGCTAATTAGAAAGGAAGAATATGCCTTGCTAAGTTCTTCGCTAGTTAGAGAGGAATGAAAAATGCTTCATTAGTTCCTCGCTGATTAAAGAGAGACAAAATAGACCTTGCTAAGCTCTCACTAACTAGAGAAGGATAAAATAGGTTTTGTTAATTCCTCACTGACTAGAAAGGGATAAAATAGGCCTCGCTAATTTTTCGCTAATTAGAGAATAATAAAATAGGACTCGCAAATTCCTTGCTAATTTAGAGAGGGATAAAATAGGCCTTGCAAATTCCTCACTAATTAGAGAAGGATAAAATAGGCCTCGCTAATTTCTCGCTAATTAGAGAGGGATAAAATAAGCCTCGCAAATTCCTCACTAATTTAGAGAGGGATAAAAATGGGCCTCACAAATTCTTTGCTAATTTAGAGAGGGATAAAATAGGCCTTGTTAATTCCTCACTAATTAGAGAGGGATAAAATAGGCATCGCTAATTCTTCGCTAATTTAGAGAGGAATAAAATAGGCCTCGCTAATTCCTCACTAATTAGAGAGGGATAAAAAATCTCTCACTAATTTCCTCGCTAAATTTAACTCAAGCTACAAAATAAATTTTTCTCACTAATTTTCTCGCTAATTCGGTGTTTTAGAGAGGAATAAATGATCCCTCGCTAAATTTTCTCGCTAAATCCAATTTTTCTAATAGTGATAATTACTGGTAACTGACAGTTCTTTAATTGTCTCTTTTAGTTTTTGTTGTCCTTTATCTTTTGATTAGATGATTGATTATGTAGATAATTATGGCAAGAAGCTATAAATTATGTAACTTGATGACTAGATATTGTATCTTGGAGCATGGCAGCAACAAGGCATCATTAGAACTACTTTTAACATTTTAACGAAGCTGAATCCTTTGTGTCAGGCCCATTTTTTACCTTTTTTTTTTACATTTTTTTCGTTTAAGGATTATAAAATTTAAATACAGACATAAAAAAAATAATTATGAGGCTAAAAATTATAACTAAAAAAATTTATAATAAAAAATTTTTAAATTATAATCATTAGTATAATTTTTGACTTTTCAATTACAGTTTTTATTTTTATATTTAAGTTTTATGACCCTTAAATTAAAAAAAAAAAAAGAAGTCATAAAATTGGCCTGACTTAAACGACGTTACATTCTACTGTTTTTTCATCTATTGGCTGTGTCATAGATTTTACATTGTAATACGTGTATATTGTTACCTCGTAACTCTTATTTGTGGAATGAAACTTTTAATAAAGATATCTAAGTGTTTGTTATTGCCTTATTTTCTTTTTATAAAATTAAAATATATAACTTTTCTACACAATAGTAAAAATAAAAAAATTAACTACAATTATGTTGTAATAGTTTTAAAAAATCCCAACTAAAACATGATTTACTATAACTTTTTTTAAAAATTATAGTTTATGTCTTATATCCTAAAACTACGGTTAAGTCTCATGGCCTAACATGCCTAATAGTGATTTTAAGCAATTTTTGAAAAAATAAGGCATTTATATAAACCTTCGATCAGAGGCCTCCTCACATCCATATCAGAGCCCACACCCATTATGAATAGAGTTCAAATTTGCTTTAGTTGCTAGGGAAACAGGAGTGCTCATTTTGCCTTCATCACAGCCGTTCAACATATCCAAGAGACAAGCAGCTGTAATGTTGCTCCAGCACACTAGAAATTGAAACGCTGTGTTTCAAATTTTTTATTTATTTATTTTTCTAAAATTGCATCCTAAATCAAAGCCATTCATGCAATCAACAATGGAGTAGCTGCCACGTTGCCTTCGTCCTTCCCAAAACTCTCATTTTAGAATTGATATCAGAACTATTTGCTTAAGCCTTCATCTTGCAATGCTATTATGTACTTTGGTGTGAAAAGTTCCTCCATCCTGCACCGTCCTTCTCTGTAAAATGTAAACTAACATCTTTACATTTCAAGAATTAAAACTATTCCACCTAATATTGCTTGACCATTATGAAAATGCGATTGTCTCAGCCAAGCTTCTTACAATCTACAACACCTAAGGAACATATATTGTTGGAGTAGGTGTGTCAAAAACTCAAATCCCACATTGCCTAAAATAAAAAAAATCTTAGTGTATATATATTAAGATGTGATATTGAGCAAGTAAATGGCCCAAAAAGAGGAGTGGGTTTACGCATACAACAACAAGCCAACGCAGGGATAATGCAGTCGTAAATCTTCGATTTCCCCCTTGCGCACAAATCAGGCGCGGTACTGAACATTTTTTATTGCAATTTTTTTGTATTTTACAAAAATATTTTATATAAATAGGCTTACTAGAAAAATCTTGCTTTTAACGATTTTGAAATTAGGACAATGAATTTATTAATTTTTTGAACGTTGAAAATTTAAACTTACTCTCTTTAATTTTTCATTAATCGGCTTTAATTTCAACAATAAAAAATGGTTGCCACTTTTAATCCCAAAGTTTAAAACGAATTTTCATTAAACCGTGATTAAGTGCCATTAATTATTTTTTAATTGCCCAACGTTTCTTGTTTCTGTCTTCGGCATATAAAAGGTAGTGCGTGGTGAGGTTTATAATATACCGAGCTCTTGGATATCTTCGGAGCTCTCTCCTTTCCTCCCCCTTCGCTCTTCTGAGTTTTTAAATTTTTGCTGTTCTGTTCCCCTATTATAAGAAAGGTCTGTTTAATTTTGGGGAGTTGCCGACTTGTGATGAAATAACTCTTAAGGACCGTGTCTCCGGGCACAACTCGGATCAATTTATACTAATAGTTTTGTTTGTTATAGCCTACAATCTTAAGAGTTATTATAGAGCCACACCGAGTTAGTTCTGATGATTATGTTCACATGGCTGCTGCAAGTTTCGATGGAGGGAGTGGTGCTATTGCTCCAACCTTCATTCCAAATCCAGTACTTGCTGTGACGCTACCCAAGCCATTCCCAGATATATCCAAGATTATGGAGCCACATCGAGTAGGTTCTGATGATCATGTTAATGTTGCTACTGCAAGTTCCAGTGGAGGGAGTGGTGCTACTGCTCCAATCTTCATTCCAAATCTAGTACCTTTTGTGATGTTGCCCAAACCATTCCCAGATATATGTAAGATTGAGGTGTTTGATGGGAAAAATTTTAGAAGGTGGCAAGAGTGGATCTTCTCTATCTTAGACATGCACGGAGTTGTAATGGCGCTAACCCAGTCTAAACCTGTCACTGATACTGACCAAAACCAAAGAACTGCTTGGGAATATGCCAATAAGGTTTATAGACATACAATTATTAGTACTCTATCTAACGATCTGTTCAATGTGTATTGTGTCTACAAGGAGGCCAACAAAATTTGGGAGTCACACCGCTAAGGATGCTAGAAAATAAAAATTTGTGATTGGAAATTACTACCGATGGGAGATGTTATAATTTGGATATGTTATTTTAGGATCAATCTATTAGGAATAGGACTACATAGTTATGGTTCATTTACATCTAATTGAATTAAAGTGAGTAAAGGGCCTCACAAATACAAACATAATAAGCATATTAAGCATATATAATATAAGTATAAGAAAGTATAAGAAAACTTTGCATAAACTGTCTTGAACCCTTTAAATCAAGTAATGTAGTGATTCAAGGGGTTCTTACAAACACCAAACAAATCCGGTCACAATTCCAATCCTTTTTTTTTTTAAGAGATGCCGTGACCCATTAATTATATATAAAAATATATATATTTTTTAAGCATTTGGGGAATGGTTTTTGCGGTGGAACATTTTTAGGTATTAGTTTTTAATTTTTAAGTACTGAAGTCAAAAAGCCCTTAATCTAAGGCTTAAAAGCCTGTACGATCTAACAGGCTCTATTTTTTAGAAAAAGTGCAGACTTAACAATGAAGGCTTGATTAAAATTTGGACTTCCTTTAAAATAGCCTATTTCTTGAAAGGGTTATGCTTAGACTCCTTTAAAAATGTGACTAAGACCTTGACTTGGCCTATATATAAAACAAGTAAATTATATGAATTTTTTTGTATGTTATTAAAATTATATAAATCTCTCTTTTTATTTTTAAAATATATATTAATCTCCCTTAATGAAAATTTTAAAATTTTTTTACTAACTTAAATACAGTTTTAAATTAAAATATTCTTCTTCAATTTAAGGTTTGGTTAAATTTAATGAAAATGTCCAATATGCATCTAGGTTAATTCTTATAAAAAAAATTATCTAATATATATTTAGGTTAATAAAATATGTTTTAATTAAAAAATAAAAATAAAAATAAAAAATATTTTTTGAAAATAGATAACATATCCATATCTTTTACTCTAAAAATTTATATATAATTATACTACATACAAGAATTGCGTGCATGATAAAGATGAGAGAGTTCGGCATCAAAATTAGATATCTAATTACCCTCCACTAGGCTCTTGTAGATCCATTTTAATCTAAATTTTTATAATACTCATGAATTGCATTTAAGCCCTTCAGCCTCTACACAAAGGACATGTCTTTCAGTATCCAATTATTCCCATTCCTATCAATAAGCTACCAGAAAAATTTAAAGTAGTTAGCCAAGTCATTCCCAACAGCTGTGATGTACTTTAACATTTTCAGTCTTTATTTGTATGCAAATCACAAACATCTTATTTTTTGAATTAGACTCGAGTTGAGCTAAGCATTTTTCTAAGTGGAGGGGGCTCGAGCATAATAATAAAAAATAAATTAAGCCAGGCTTGGATTCATGCCCATTTCATGTGAGCATTACATAGAAAAGTCTAGCCTATTTTATAAATAACTCAACCTGTGATTAGGACTAACTTGAAATACTCAAGGACAATTGCTTTCATGCATTTGCATTATGATTACTCTTAGACCTTAGAAATGTTATTTTCCTATTATTTATAGGTTAAATTAGTATTTTAGTTTTTTAACTTTATTTAATGTTTCACATTAGTTTCTTAATTTTGAAATGTTTCAAAATGATTCCCTAATTTTATTTAACATTTTAAATTAATCTTTTATCTTTGAATTATTTTAAAATAGTCTCTTAATTTATTTAACATTTTAAATTAGTACCTTAACTTTTAAATTTTTATTTTATTTAATATTTTAAATTGATTCTTTAATTTTAAAAGTTAAAGGACCAATTTGAAACATTTCAATGAACCTTTTAATTTGAAATATTTATCGTAATATAAAATATTTAAAACAAGTAATTTAAAAATATATAAAAGTTCTTTTTATAGATAAAATTAATACAAAAATAATGTAAAAGTACTTTCTTAGTTTAATCACTTAAAGAAAAAAATACTTATAAAATTTTAAAAACTAGAAAATACTTTAAAAATAATATTTATTTTAATATGAAATATTTATAAAAATAGTATTAGCAATAGATTTTTATATTAAAATAAATATTATTTTTTAAAGCATTTTATTTTAGTGAACTTTTTAAGAATTTTTTAGTTTTTAAAATTTTATAATAAGTATTTTTTTTATTCAAGTTATTAAAGTAAGGGTTTTTTTAATATAAGTTAACTTTTGAAGAGATAATTTTGAATTATTTTAAAATTAAAGAACCAATTTGAAATGTTAAATAAAATTAGGGAACTATTTTAAAATAATTCACAATTAAGGGACTAATTTGACACATTAAATAAAGTTGAGGGACTAAAATACTAATTTAACCTTATTTATAATTGGTTGGCCCAAATAGTTATTACAACATTGCAACAGATTTAATTTTATTCGGTCAAGCAGTCTGATAACTCATTTTTACTTTCCAAGCAAACAGATCCTTACGTGGAATTATTAAATTAGAAAAAAAGGGATTAATTATTTATTTGATGAAATAAAAAAAATATTTATTAGATCAAATCATTGAGTACGGCAAAAATATCAAGCACTAAATTGAAGCGCTGACAGCACTGAGAAATTTTTATCTTTAAATTAGAGCGGAAGATGACTACAAATTAAGAGACTAGCAGTCCACACGACCCATAGTTATTAACTGTGTTTTTCCCTCTCTTACAAAAAAACAATACGTTAACAAGTGTATGAAAAAATTAATTTTTTAATAGACTTGATTTTTAAAAAATTAAGTAAAGTAAATTAATCATTAAAAAATTAAATATATATTTCTTTATAATTAACTTAATATATTTATTTTTTACAAACGAAATCATCTTAAAAAATTTTCTAGAAAAACACGTATATATGGTACCAAAACTAAATCAAACCTAGAGACATTCTTACAAGCAAACTTATAATCTGCGCCACACAACTATAATAATCAAGGAGGCGCCTGGCACCTCAGTCCTGATAAAGACCCCCAAAGGCATTCCATTAATATGACTGCAATGGAACAACGAGAAAATCAGCCGATAATAAAAAATTCAGTATCACATTATTGAGCTTTTTAAAACATTCTTACATATCAAAATCATGTTATAGAGCTTAAAAATTAAATACTTAAATTTTAATTATTTTAAAGTTTTTTCCTTTTTAATATTATTATTGGAGTCGTAAAGGAATTTTAATTTGTTCGACAATCTCTCCATGTAATACTATAGTTATTGAAATTTGATGGGCATGGGGCGTCATTAACTCAACAAAAGATACGAACCCTTGAATTGCCAATTCAATAGTTAGGATCATTAACAATTAAAATGAATCTATTGTTCTTCTGATAATTTTAAAAAGTCATAAAAATAATCTATAAAAAGCTGCACATTTTATTTGAAGATTAAGTAATTACATTAAATATATACATATTAAATATTTATTATATTATAAAAGTAATAAAATATAAAATATTTTAATTACAAGCGATATAATTGTAGAATATTTTCTTAAAAAAAGTTAGTGTGATGCATTTTTAATTTAAAATAAAGAGAATATGATCTTTTTGAAATAGAAAAATAGATTGTACAATTTAAATGTTCCTTAGGAGTGAGTAAAAAAAAATTATGTACTATAATAATAATAATAATAATGATAATATTATGAAACATTTAAAGAAATAGAGAAAAGAGGATTTAGAGAAGATATAGAATAAGGGAAATGTTTTTTAATTTTTTATTTATATTTCTCAATACAAATGAGATGTCTATTTATAAATATAAATTTGTAACTCCAAAAGGTCCCATCGTAAATGTAAAATAATATATTATAAAGGAGGACATAAAGGTAAGAAATGAATATCTAAAGAATTACAATTTTTGAAACCAGAGGGTTACAATTCTTGAAGGAAGTGATCATCTACATAAAAAATAGAATTATAATACACCTTCAATGAATTTGGGGGTATAAGAAACTAAAGAGATATCCACCATAATTGATGGATTTATAACACTCCCCCTTAGATGTCCATTGTATAAGGAATATGGCTCATTAAAACCTTATTAGAGAAAAATCCAGTGGAAAAAAATCCTAGCAAAGAAAAAAGAGTACACCGCTCCTTGTATACTCCCTCTGTTCATACTATCATTGTAGATCTTTGAGTCGTTGCATCTCAATTTTGTGTACTAATCTTTCAAATGTTGAGGTAGGTAATATTTTGGTTAATAAGTCAGTTAGATTATCATTTAAACGAATTTGTTAAACATCAATATCACTATTATTTTAAAAATCATGAGTGAAAAACAATTTTGGTGAAATGTGTTTTGTTCTATCTTCTTTGATATATCCTTATTCAACTAAGCTATATATGCTGCATTGTCTTTATATAGTACAGTCCGAGTTTTCTTACAAGAAAATAACCCGCATGTTTCTTGAATATGTTGAGTCATAGATCTTAACCACACACATTCTCTACTTGCTTCATGAACAGTTATAATTTTTGCATGATTTGAGGAAGTGGCCGCAAGTGTTTATTTAGTGGAACATCATGAAACAACTATATTTCCACTTATATTCCACTTATAAATATATAGCTTATTTGAAATCTAGCTTTGTGTGGGTCAGATAAGTATCCAACATCTATCCAGTATCTACATATCCTAAGAGTTCTGATCTGAATCCATTTGTATATAACAAGCCCATATCAATAGTGCCTCGAAGATATTGGAAAACATGTTTAACTTCAATCAAATGTCTCCGTGTTGGAGCTAAATTAAACCTGACTAATAAACTTACAACAAAAGCTATATCAGATCTTATATTGTTAGTAAGATATATTAATGCACCAATTGTACTAAGATATAGTACTTCAAGACTAAGAAATTTTTCATTATCATCTCAAGGTCAAAAAATATCATTTTTCATATCAAGTTACCTAACAACTATTAGGGAACTCAATGGATGTGCTTTATCCATGTAAAAATTGTTAAGAACTTTTTGTGTGTAATTTGATTGATGTATAAAAATTTCATCTTTTAAATGCTTAACTTATAAGTCAAGACAAAATTTTATCTTTCTAAAATCTTTCATTTCAAATTCCTGTTCAAATAATCTACTATCTTTAGAATCTCTTTAGGAGTTCTAATAATATTCAAATAATCAACATATATAATGATGATTACAAATCCTGAATTTGCTTGTTTTATGAAAACACATGGACATATATAGGTATTCTTATATTCTTTCTTTAACAAATATTTATTAAGACGATTATACCACATTCATCCATATTGTTTTAGTCCATATAAGGATCTTTGTAATTTAATTGAATAAAGTTCTGAGGACCTTAAATTATATGCTTCAAGCATCTTAAATTCTTGTGAGATTTTCATATAGACGTTATGATCAAGTAAGTCATATAAATATGCTGTAACAACACTCATAAGACGCATATTAAGTTTTTCATACACTGCCATACTAATAAGATAATAAAATGTGATTGCATTTACCATGGGAGAATAAGTGAATTCATAATCAATTTTAGATTTTTGTGAGAACCCTTAAGTGACAAGTCATGCTTTATATCTCATAACTTCATTCTTCTCATTTCGTTTATGTACAAATATCTATTTGTGTCCAATAGGTATTACACCTTCAGGTGTTTGGATTATATGCCCAAAAATCTCACATTTTTCAAGTGAGTTCAATTATACTTGAATTGCATCTTTTCATTTTAGCCAATCACATCTACGTTGACACTCATCAACAGATGTAGGTTCATGATCCTTATTATCATTTATAATGTTAAGCGCTACAGAATATGCAAAGGTGTTGTCAACAACTATTTTTTACAGTTGAATCTTTTTCCTATAGAAATATAATTTATTGAAATCTCTTCTTTTTATCAATTTTAGGTACTTGAACTTCTTCTGGAGTTATATTACTTATTATGTCTTTAGACACTTTAGGAGTATCTATTTCTTTAATAGACTCATTATGAATAATTGTTCATTTCCTTTTGTAGGGACTTCTATCTTTTGAACCGATTTGTCTATCATGCTTTTGGCGTACTTTGGACTTATTAGCTATTTCACTTATAGATTGTCCTTTAAGAACTTCAATTTTTATAGGAGTATTTGAGCTAATATATGTAACTTTATTACTCTCTTTAGGTTAATAAATGTATTTAGTAGTTGATTTACTATACTTTGTAAGTAAATTATTTTTTAAACTTCAAGTTCATATTGTTTTGTACGAAGATTAAGATATGTCAAAGTATTTTACATAATTTCTTTGACCAGCTGCTTATCTTTTTCTTCCTTTAATGTTGGGAAAACTAAATTATCAAAATAACAATAAGCAAAATGTACTATAAACATATCTCCTGTCTTTGGCTTAAGATATCTTATAATAGAAGGGAAATTATACCCAATATATATTCCCAATCTTCTTTGAGGTCCCATTTTAGTATGTTGTAGTGGAGTTATTAGAATGTATATTGCACATCCAAAAATTCTAAGATAAGAAACATTTGGCTTCAGATTATAAGTTAGTTATAAATGGGAATATTTATAATAATTTGTTGGTCTTATGCATATAAGTGCTGTTGTATGCAAAATTGAATGTCCCTAAGCATAAACAGGGAGATTCGTTCTCATTAATAAAGGTCTAACAATTAATTAAAGTCATTTAATAAACGATTCAGTTAAGCTATTTTGTGTATGAATATAAGCTACAGAATATTCAACATTTATTCTAATTGACATGAAATAGTCATCAAAAGCCTGTGAAAAAAATTCTCTAACATTATCTAGTTGAATAGATTTAATGGTATAATCTGAAAATTATTCTCTTTATCAAATAATTTAAACAAGCAATCTTACAAATGTCAAGTTATGAGTTGATGACAAACATACATGAAATCATCTGCTGGATGCATCTATTAATACTATAAAATATTTAAATAGTCTAGACAATGAGTAAATAGGCCCACAAATGTCACCGTGTATACATTTTAGAAAAGTTGGAGATTCAGTTCTAACTTTAGTTAACAATAGTTTAATAATCAGTTTACCTTGAAAACAAGTAGCATATAAAAATTCCTTAAATTAAAAAATCTTTAAGTTTTTAAATGAGTACCCATGCAAATTCTCAATAATTTTTTGCATAATTATTATTTCGGGATGCCCTAATCGTTCATGCCAAATGGTAAATATTTTTTAATTTATAAACTTTTGGTTTATAATTGCATGTATTTTAATTATACTAATTCTTGTATAGTACATAGCAGAAGGGAAAGTTGATAATTTTTTTAGTATCTTTTTCTTACTAGAAACAATACTCATGATATAGAGATATTTATTATTTCCTTCACATATTGTTTTTATATGATATTTATTACGACAAATATTTTTAAAACTCAACAAATTTCTTTAAGATTTAGAAGAAAATAGAGTATTATTTATAATAAATCTCGTTCCTTCTGATAATATAATAATTAATATTCCAGATCCTTTAATTAATCTTGTACTACCAGAAATTGTAGTAACATAAGTTTTATCTATGTTTATTTGAGAAAATTTTTTTTTATCCTTTAAGATTGTATTAGTGCTTACGCTATCCACAAGACAGCTATCTTCATTCATCTTTTTTAAAATTAAACAAAACAAAAGTATAAGAAATATTATAAAAACTCATACTTAAAATTTCATATAAACTTATAATTATAAAAATAATTACAAACACATTAAATTATTTTAAACATCACTATTTTTTTGTGGATTGACAAAGAAATGTGATACATCTAAGTGTGTAGTATTTATGGGATTATTGGAAAAATTATCACATAGATTAGTAGAATTGGTCTCAACACCTTTTTCTTTTTCTTTCATTGATGTTTGATAGAAATTAACAAGGTGTTTTGTTATACAATATCAATGTCCATTAATACCACAACGATAGCATAAATTTTCTGAATTTTTCACATGCTTCTTTTATCCACTTGTGCTTCCTTATTTTTCTTATCTCTTATCCCATTTTTTGTGGTAAACAATATTTTTATGATAAAGAGCATTATTTCTTCCTCAACCACATCCATGGCCTCGACCATGACCATATCTATGTCCCTATCCATTATTATTAATCATTGCCATATTCACTTCAAGGAATGGAATAAAACCAGTTAGATGGGCTTTATAGTTTTTCATTAGTAGTTTGTTATTTTGTTCTTCCATAAGAAGACACAAAATTACTTGTGAGTATTTGTCAAACTTTTTTTCCTCTATATTGCTATTGTAGAAGCATATTAGATATATAAAAAGTAGAAAAAGTTTTCTTTAATATATCTTTTTTAATAATTACTTTTCCATATAATGTTAATTGAAAGTTAATATGAAATATTGTGGAGTTATACTCACTAACTAATTTAAAATTTTACAATCATAGATGCATCCAGTTATAATGAACCTTTGGAAGAATAACAATTTTCTAATCATCATATTTCTCTTTCAAATAATCCCAAAGTGCAATTGGATCTTTTACTGTAATATATTCATATTTCAACCCCTCATAAAGGTGATGATGAAGGAAAATCATCACCGTAGTGCGATTTTGCATTGACTCATTATTTCCTTCTTTAATGATATTTCTAAACCCCATTGTTTCAGGGTAAATTTCAGCATCTAAAATTAGAGACAAATAATTCTTACCCGAAAAATCAAGAGCCACAAATTCAAATTTTGTAAGATTTGACATAATAATTCAAATAGAATAAAACTAATAGAAAAAATTAAAGAGTAAGATGAAAAGATCTTATATTTCTTGTTCAAATGGTCAAGAGTAAATTCATACTAATAATATATTATGAAACAACTCAAGAGATATAAAAAAGAGGATTTAGAGAAGATATAAAATAAGAGAAGTGCTTCTCAATTTTTTATTCATACCTCTAAATACAAATGAAGTGCTTTTTTATAAGTACAAATTTGTAACTCTAAAAAGTCACTTCTTAAATGTAAAATAATATATCATAAAGAAGGACAAAAAGTTAAGGAATAAATATTCAAAATGTTATAATTTTTGAAACCAAAAGGTTACAATTCTTGAAGAGATAATTATTTATATAAATAATGAAATTATGATGTACCTTCAATGAATTTGGAAGGTTAGGAAACTAAAGGAACGTCCATCCTAATTGATGGATTCATAACAGATAACATAATAGTAATCTAAGATGACAATAAGATAATCTAATATGAGAACGGATATATGTTTTTGCGATGTGATAAAAATCACATTAGCACCGTTAGGAAACCTCTAAACATTAATGACATACTTCTTGTAGATGTTACCAGGTGGCCTAACCCCGTTAGAAATGGGGAGTCTTAAAAATGATGGATGTAACAATGTTTGGAACGGGAGAAGTTGTATCAAAAGAACAGAAGAAGGGGAGAAGTTGCGAGGCACCTTCCCAAAATTTTCCCTTCCCAAATTTTAAACATCCCAATTATCTAAGCATAAAGGGGGGCCTTGACAGCTGAGAATTCCCCAAGATTCATCTTTCTTTGAGACTGAAAGATGCCTATTTTTATTTTTCCAAGGACGGTCTTGATTTGGCATTGCAGATCCGGCACCCTCACATTCAAGCATAAAGGGAGGCTTGAGCTCTGACAATTCCCCAGGATTCATCGCTCTATTGAGACTAAAAGATGCCTAACATTACTCAAAGCTTTTCCTCACTTAGCCAACTTCCTTCCAGTTTCTCCGTATTCAGTTCTGTTCAAGAGCCTTCTTCATTGCACACAATATTTAAGTTCATGGTTACAGTCACACTTGCTATGCTGCAAATTGTAAGCTCAGGGACACGCGCTTCCCCTTGAGCTTCATCCAGTAATAACTATGGCTTCCATTGTGTCTTTCGTACCATATTGTTTGGTCTTTGGAGCCAAGCTCGTGTTTCCTGCTTATGCTCCTCAGTTTGGGTCTGCTATGTTGCTGTCTGGTTCATTCTTTTCTATCACTTTATTGTCTTTACTGCTTTTATCCATTCCCTGGCCCTCGTGGCTTGTTCTGCGCATCAAATTGTTGGTGTGTGGGTGCATCATACTGATGGGGTGTGGGTGCCTTCTGTTTACTCCTCAAATTTTATGACACTCATGGCCGTCCATTGCGCCGGGGAGCAAGAACCCCACAGCCACTTTTACTCTTGTTTAATGTTATTGAAGAATGATAACCTTAAAAGTGCGTCTGTTTCATTAATTTCGTTTTTAAAATGTATTTATTATTAGATAAGTTTAAATTTCTTGAAAATACATCAACGTGATCCTCTCACGATGTATCTCTTAAAAGATTTAGATTCATTTTATAAAAATTATATTTTTAAATATTTAACTGATGGGTTTCCAGAATTTCTCAAAAGAAAAAGAAAATTATATTTGGTTAAATAGAAATAAAGATCTCCATCTTCTCCGAGGCCTAGATCTCCGTCGCTGAAAATGGTGCTGCGGCCAAAGCTCGACGGCCAGATCTTCGTCACTGTCTTCGTCTCGTGTACCTCTCATTTTCAGTCCAGATCTCTGTCGAAGACTTTAGAGGGCATTTTTGTTTTTGCATGTTTTATTCCCACTGTAAAAGCATGATAAAATAGTAGAATTGTTATCCATGTTCCTTCTCTATTCCACTTTTTGATTTCTTGCTATGCAAGTATTATTTTTAAAAATTTAAAATTTTAATTTTGACTATAGTTAAGATGAATTATTAACCATGAAATATAATATAGTTACCAAAACTTTGATTTTTTTCCCAAATATATCTAAAATGTTTTCTATAGAACGCAGACGGTAATTAACCCTAGCTGAAACCATACCTGGAGACATTACTCCAACCAAACTCAATGACGGTGCTGTGTGCATGATTTCTTTTTGTTTCTTTTTTATTTCTTTTGAAAGGTCAAGATATGTCTTGGAAATGGGATCCCCCAAATGCCTTTAGTACTTTCGCCTTCTCAAAGCTTCCTCCCTTTTGCACTGATCAAAGGAAAATTCAATGCTCACATAATCCTAGTTAGCGCGACCTCACGCCCGCTCAATTATTATCTTTCCAAGACCACAAAATTGAAAAAAAAAAAAAAATTTACCTAACAATAACTTTCAGTGATCCAACAGCATCGTTTTTTATTATTTTGTGAGGGAGAAGAGTTACTTACTTTTATAGAAAAAAATGCTTATTTTAAAATTTTATAACGTTTGGCCTAAGCGTTTTATTAAAGTCTTTTTAAGTGATAATAAAATTAATTTTTGTTGTGAGAAAATAGCAAAATATTAAAATTTCTCTTTTAAAACAAAAGTAAAAATTTACTTTTTATGACAAAAATACTCTACTTTTAATTTAATAGATCTAATGGATTTAAAATTTTAAAGAATATGAAGTTATTCTCTTAATATGTTGACTTTTTAATTTAACTTTGAATCAGATTTAAATCATATATTCAAACATTATTGCATTGGAGTTCATTTACATTCTCTTAACATGTTTATTATCTGAACTGTTGAATCTATATGCGCTAAAAGATAGATTTTAACATCAAGCATGAAAAAAGTATTTTTTTTAAAAAGTATGATATTTATATTTTTGTTATCAAAATTTTCAATAATAATATGATAAATATATAATTTGCATAACTTAATATTATATAATTGAATCATTTAAATTTTGTGTATACATATCATATTTTTGTTAAAAATTTTAATAACAAAAATGTAAAAGAATTATATCTAAATGTAATCATTCTCTTTTATGTTTGTTAAACTCTTCAATCTTAACGCTCTTGAATTATTTGGATTATCCTTCTCATTGAGTTTGCTTACTTGCAAGAGACGTGCGTAGGTAAGTAATGATATTATAAAGTCTAAGGTTATCATAAATTTTAATAATGATATAAAAAATATTAAATATATAATAATATTATTTTTATAATTTTATGTTTAATTTGTTAAAATATTAAGATATTTAATAATTAATAACTCTTAATTGTGTGATTGACAAATATAATTATAAATAGATATTTTCTATTTAATAATTATTAGGTCATATATAATAAAATGGTAGACCTAAATCCATAAGATTATCAATAAATGCTTGTTATAAGATTATTAAAAAAACATAGTCAGGGTTTGGTTAAATTAGTTTCAAAATTATTCAAGAGCGTGGTGGGAAGGCTACGATCAAGACCCAAGGGCAAGACTACTTCTTTTAAAGCAAAGTTGTGAGCAGTATTTGACGGCCTTACCTTGTCACAGGGCAAGACTTTGATAATTCGAGAGAAAAAAAAAAAACTCAGGATTTTGATAAGTCAGTGAAAAGATAAAGTTTTGCCAGTGCCCTTGGGCCTCTGCCTGACAAAGAGTTAGGGGTTCAAACCCCATCCCCCCAACCCCTCACTATGTAATTAAAAAAAGAAAGTTTTTTTTTTTCTTTAATTATTTTGGATTTGATTCTTTTAAGATGTGCCCAGATTGTGGAGAATGAGGTTAAAAAATAAGAGAAATAAAATTTTAATTTTGATATTAATTTTTTGAACTGCTGATTGAATAGTTTGATCACTAACAATTAAATTGAATATTGTTCTTAAAATAATTCTAAAACGTTATATAAACAATCTATAGGCTGTATGATATATTTTATATTAATTAAATACGTATTAAATTTTTTTATATTATAATAGGTATAATGATGATATATTTTTTAAAAAAAAAATCAGTGAGACCTATATTTTAGTTTAAAAGAAGGATAGAAAAAGAAAAAAAGAAAAAAAAAAGTTACCCTAACAATAATGATAAGTATAATGGTAAAATACACAAATGAGGTTCCAACCGAGGTTTGGGGAATTGTCATATAGAACCCACAAGGTTCCAACCGAGGTCTGGAAAATGCCAGCGTTGTTTGGTATATAAAAAATTTAGAATGAAAATAAAATTAAAAATAAATGATTTTGTGGATAAAAAATTTTTTGTGTCTTTATTTTTAAAAAGTAATAAAAAAATAAATAATATTAAATTAAAATTATAAAGACATAATAAATATTACATAAATTTTTTCATTTTCCTTTCATTAACGATTAAATTGAATATTGTTCTTAAAATAATTCTAAAATGTTATGTAAACAATTTATAACAGGTTTTACGTTTTATTTAAAAATTAAGTAGTTACATTAAATTTAAGTTAATATATTTTGTATTAATCAAATACATATTAAATATTTAATATATTATAAAAATAATGAATATAAAGTGTTCAGATTACAATAGGTATAATTATGATATATTTTTTTGTTGTAAGAGTATTAGTGTCACCTATATTTCAATTTAACAGAAGAATAGAAATAAAATTATATTTTTAAGAAAAAAAGGAAAAAACTACCCTAACAATAATGATAAATGTAATAATAAAATACACAAACCAGTTCCCAAACGATGGACGGGGGAAATAGTCACTCCAAACCTACAAGGTCCCACAAACGCATGCAAAATGACACATGGCAAATGTAAGGATGGGTATGAAAATAAATAAATAAAAGATAATTTTATAAATAAAAAATAACTTTTACACATATACTTTAAAAAAATAAAAATAATAATTATTATAAAAATATAATATATTATATAAAATTTTTTATTTTCTTAAAATTTTTTATGATAATACAAAACATTATAAAGTTGTATCATCAACGAAAAGTTAATATTCGTGGAAAAAATTAAATGAAAAATAAAAAATTATAATAAAAGATATTAAATTACTCTTTCACTCCTTATAAATTTTCATAATTTACAATGTAATCTAATAATTTAAAATTTTATAAATAGATTGCTATTGCTTTAAAAATTTTTAATTTAATTCTTACTATTTAGTCATTGTTTATATATTGCTTAATTTTGTTGACGTGATTAATTATATATTATCTTAATATTAATATATATGATTCAAACCAATTTATTTCAACTTAATATAAATTGCATCATATGTTATATATTGACAAAAATTTAGTAGTAAAAACTAAAATAAAAATTTTACAACTCTAAAAATCCAATAATATATTTGTTAACTATATATAATCAAATAAAATTATATAAAATTATGGGAAACAACATAATAATTAATCATTAAATGTAAATATATATATTGCAAGAATAAATTTTAAAAAAAATTCTTTCGTTAGCTTACATTAATTGTATAATTTTTAATTTTTAAATACAAGTTAACCTAAGCATATTTTTGAAAAGTTAGTGTTTCAAGTGATAATAAAGATAATTTTTTGTTGTGAAACAATAGCAAAAAAAAATTAAATTTTCTTACTTAAAATGAATCATTCAATTTAAGTGTAGTTGTTTGTACTTTTATTATCATATTTTTTAATTAAAACATAATAAATGAATAATTTTTTAATAATATTATAATAAATATATAGTTTAATTCAGAAATTATATACATTTTTTATAAAAATCATATATTTGTTATGATATTATTAACAAATTATATATTTATCATATTTTAAATAAAAAATTTAATATTAAATTATAATAACAAAATTTAATATCATATACATTCAAACTTTGAAAAATTGAAGGAAGGCATCTGATTATCGAATCTAACGTAGCCCTGTGGATTGACATTGGTAGAATGATTTGGATTGATTGACATGGGTGTCAATTGATTACTTATCTCTACAATAGTTGTATAAAAATTAACAATCTCTACATTTGAATTTTAGGCCAAAAATCTCACATTTTTTACTATCCAAACATAAAATAAGTACAGAGAAGTACAAGTCATTTCTTTGTAAAAAGATAATTAATGTAAGGGTAATTAATTAGGTCAACTCACAAGGCGTCATGAAATAAAAACTTAATAGAGTATACCTGCCAGGATCTGGATACAGAATCCTAAGTACAATGTTTCTAAAAAGATAATTACTGTTTTCTTTCTTTTTCCAGGTAAATAAATATCTTAATTTTTTAAGTGGTAAAATTTAAATTATAAAACATATAAAATATTACTGTATATTAATATTTACAAAAAATTAATCTGAATATAAAAGAGAGTGGCATCACTAGGCAAAGTGGCCAACCCTTTTATGTTATTTTTTAGAAAAAAATTATAATCAAAAAATTAAATTTCGTAAAATTTGTAACAAACAATCTTAAAAATTAAAATT
This sequence comes from Erythrophleum fordii, assembly GCA_032878935.1. NCBI lineage: Eukaryota > Viridiplantae > Streptophyta > Magnoliopsida > Fabales > Fabaceae > Erythrophleum > Erythrophleum fordii. The sequence goes on from JAVQMF010000009.1 coordinate 421,375, forward strand.
ATTTTTAAATATTATAATTATTAGCAAATCTTAAAAATTTTATTAACAAATTTAAAATAATTATTATTAAATTTAGAAAAGTAATAAATTTTTTGAAATCTAGTAATAATTTTTTTAAATATAATAATAAATTTCTTAAAATTTAATAATAATTGTAATTTTTTAAAAAATTTAATTTTTAATATTTTTTATTATAAATTTTAGGAGTCTTTTATTATAATTTTTCTTATTTTTTTATATAAACCACAAATCACATCACTTGACATGGAAGGGAGAATTGACTTTTGTTGGCAGTGGCCAATTTATATTTGCATCATGAGTAAGGAAGAGATAGGCAAAAGCCTTTGGGAACATCCAATCGAATTTAGAAAAATTATTATTGAATTTGAGAAATTAGTAAATTTTTTTAAGTTTAATAATATTTTTTTTAATATTGTACTAAATTTTTTAAAATTTAATAATAATTATAATCTTTAAAAATAATTTTTTTATAAGATTTGGATCTTGAGTTATGATTTTTTTATTTTGTATATAAACCATGAATCACGCCACTTGATGTGGAAGGTAGAATTTTGGTAGTGGTCAGTCTATATTGGCGAGCAATTCTTACATGTATCAGAAGTGTCACGTTATTTATACACTTAACAGTTAAGAATTACTTTGCACGTAAACCTTACCTGTACTACACATAGATCTTACTAGTACAGACTAAATTTTAGCCATTAATTTACTTGGTGCATAGTGCACCAAGAACACTTAAAAAAAATTCCTATATTGGCATCATGAGTAAGGAAGAGAATAGGCAAAAGCCCTGTTTGTTGTTGTTTTTTGGAGTTTACGAGCAATGGTGGTTATATATTGATATTTACTTCTCTTAATCTTGAGCCTGATTTCCATTTTATTTAAAAAATAATTAGTTTCATCCATTTTCAAACATTACATTTTAGCCACGACTGAGAGGCTATACTAGGCGTTGAGTAGTTAAATATGGATAAATTGATATCAATAAGCCAAAGTAAAATTTGAAAATTATTTTTTTACTTATTTTTAATTTTTTAAAATTATAGTTAATTTAGATCATTTAAAGGAATTTCACTCATAAAAAAAAAAAAGAAATTTCATGATATAAATGGAAATGGATAGAAATTCAAACTCTAATCTACATATTTTTATTTTTATTAAAATAATTTTAAAAATACTTAATTATTTGTAATTGAAAATAAGTAGTTATTTTATTTTTTTTCCTACATAAATATTTTTTAATTCCTACATCTTCTATTATTATTTATTAAGAAATTTTATATTTCTAAATTTTTGTTTATTTACACTGATAATTTTTTTACTTTCAAAGTTTTTAAACAATTTTTTCTAAACTACATATTTCTTTTAAATAATTATTTACTAAACAAAATAACTATGTTATAAATTAATATTGTGTTGCATTAAAAATTTATTGTTTATTCTTATACACGTGATGTATCTAGTACATAGAATTTACAAAGGAAGAAAATAAAATTTTTTTCTAAGTTTTTTTATGGGAATTTTTTTCTAAGTTTTTTTTTTCACTATTTTCAAGTCTAAATAAGCAAAGAATACAAAAGTATAATTTTTTCTAATATTTAAAAAATTTTAGAATACAAAAATATTACTTTAGTCACAAATTTATAAAAAAGTAAAAGAAAGTAGCTATGGACTTCTTCAAAATTAAAAATAAAAAAATAAATAAAATATGAGAGCCATAAACTTTTCCAAAGTAATAGCATATAGGGCAAATATTTTTATTGACAAGGATTTGATAAAATAATATTTTCAGAAAAAGAAAATGGCTCAAAAAGGCCGTTTATTTTATTTGATGATCTACTAAAAGTAGACTTAATCATGGGCCAAAAAATTCACCGCACCCAATAAGTCGAAGCCAAAAAAATGAATATAAACCAAAAAAAGTTTGATAAAAAATGGGCCTCTTTTTTTTTAAAAAAATTGAATATAAAATGAGTAAAATTTACACTTTTTTTTTAAATTTAGCTTGTATTATAATTATTTTATATATATTATTAATAAATAATATTATTAAAAAACTATTTATAACTATTGATATAAGTATAAAAAAATTATATAACATATATGATTATTATATTTTTTTTACTCTTATTTGTTGCATGGTATATTATTAAGAATAAATTATTCATACAAAATAAATTAATAATCAATAATATTATTAAAAAAATTATTATTTTAAGATGTTTTATTATCTCATGTATATTTCAAGTGGTTTAAATTCTTTGCAATATCTTTTTTAAACTATTTGATATTTAAAACAAAAAAAATGAACCTAATAAATAATAAAATATATATATTTAGTATTTAAAATTAAAAAATAAAATAAAATAAAATAAAAATTTTAATTTTTTTTTAAAATGACTAAATCTGTTTTTGATTGGTTCAGGTTAGATTCAAAAAATTGTTTTTTTTAATGAACCCGGCCCTAGACTAAGAGACATGTCTTATAAGACATTGGAATGCCCTTCTGATTTCCACTTATATAGTATTCGTATATCCCGTGACGCCTTTCAAAACCATTTGAATGCCCTTCCTGTAAATGACACGTCCTATAATATGACATTTGAAGACCCCTCTCTAATAGAGAGGCTCCCAATTGAAACAAGATCTCCTATTCATCTTTTCCCTACTTATTCCCTATTCATTTTGATTTCAACAATTTAAATCAAAGTTAAATGATTCAGATTTTATGCTTTTAATTTTTTATATTGTATTTATTTCAAAAAAATATAAAATAAAAAATAAAAATAATCTTTTAACTATTAATTTTAATAATAATAATTTAAATTAAAAAAATTAAATATTAAATCTAGACTATACAGATCAAATTTGAATAATTCAAATTTAAAAAAATACCTGCTCATCTTCAAAGGATAAGCAAGGGATCCAAGTCCCTCCCAATCTGAGTTAGGAAATTTACAAAACCCAGCATGCCTACTCTCGTTGATTTATATGCACTAGCACAATAGATTCTTATCAGTGTGGGATTTACAAAATATTAACAAAGTGAGGGTGAATAATTTAAATTTACAGAGTATGAATTTTAAAAAATAATTAACATTTATAAATATTTTTTCTTAAATATTTTGTATAAGGAATATATAACTGTGTACAGAAACAACCAAGTGATTGGCTTAGCATGATGATAACTTTGCAAGTAAAATTAATTGCCCTATTAGATAAGGAATTGTTATGTTAACAAAGATTAATTTACTTGAATAATCTTACTCTCCGATAAAATTGAAACTAGTTGTGTCATAATTCAATTGGGCTATAGAACCCCAAAGCCACTTGTGCCATTGTTTGATGTTTATTGGAGAATGATAATCTTAAGAGTATGTTTGTTTAATTAATTTAGTTTTTAAAAAGTCATTATTATTACATGAGTTTAAATTTTTTGAATGTACATCAATGTGATTCTCTATTTGATGTATCTTTTAAAATATTTTTATATATTCATTTTATAAAAGTTATCTTTTAAAGATTAAGTTGATGGAACCAACATTTTTCAAGAATAAAAAGGATTGTTGTTATTTTGGTTGAAAGAATTATAATCTTGAAATGTGTTTCCTTCATTAATTTAGCTTTTAAAAAACATAATTATTGTTAAATGAGTTTAGATTTTAACAAATACATAAACTCAATCCTCTCTTGATGTATTTTTAAAATATTTATATTCAATTTATAAAAAAGTATCTTTTAAAGATTAAAGTGATGAAACAAACATTTTTCAAGTATCAAAAGGATTGTTGTTTATTTCGTTTGAGTTTGGACCCAGTCGATATAACGCACACCATGCATTCGGTGCAGGCGAAAAAGTAGCGAGTGTTTTTGTGATAGTTTGAAACGTCGAAATTTCGTTTGAATAATTTAGATTTTTATTAGTTTTTTAATCATTAATTATTATCTTTTTTAAGTTTATAATTAATTTTTTTTATTTTACGTTTTATTGAATTTAAAACAAAAAAAAAATCAAAACAAAAATAAAAGAAACAACATAGAGCATTCATATTAAATTTAGAAGTTTCAAACTATATTATAGCAACACTTGCTACTTTTTCTCCCAATTGCAAAGAATCTGCATTACATTTGATATTGTCATTATGTAACTATTTTCTCATGTATTAAAAAAGGATAAAAAACACCAATGCAGGTCAGCGCAAGTGGTATGAGGGTCGTTCTCGTAGCCTCTGAGTTGCGGGTTCACTTAAGTCTTGCTTGGTGACACTTGATTGTAGGGAGATCTCCCACTCCTTCGGGGTCTAGAGGCTAGCCTGGGGTTTTGACCATGATGCTTTACAACCCCAGGCTCACACTTGGTCAACCCCTATTAGGAATTGGGAGCGCCATCCCTCCCTCCCGTTTTGATTATAAAAAAAAAGGGGATAAAAAACCTAAAACAGTTATTTAGGTATTTATTGTTATATGTTTTAATCAAAGTATATAATATTGAGTAAATTACATAAATTTTCTCTAATTCTGTTAAAATTATACAGATCTTCTTTGTAATTTCAAAACATGTACTTTAGCCTAAGTTTATTGTTTTTGTTTAACCTAAAATTCTCTCTATTAAATTAAACATATATATTGGGTTTTTTTTCTTTGCAAGAAATAGAGGCCATCCAAATATGCATAATTAAAAATGAAAAGAGTATATTTTATTTTTATTATATTTAATACAGCCTTGAATTGAAGGAAGGTTAATTTAGTTAAAATATATATATACACACACATATATACATATATTTATATGTGTGTGTATTTAGGCTAATATAGGATATTTTAGTGAAAAAAATAAAATTAGGCTAAAGGGTAGCACATTTCTTTTTGAAAAAAATCTATATATGTTTTGAAAATAGAAAAAAATATTTAATTTTAACAAAATTCAAAAGAAATCCATATACTTTACTCTATAACATTATACAATTTGCTAAAATTCACATAAGATCATTAAGTTTTTAAAATATTTTTCTACATATCATAATTATGTTATAAAAGCCTAAAAATTAATACTTAAATTTTAATTATTTTAAAGTTTAGTCCCTTTTAAATTTCTTATTTGGGCTGCAAAGAAATTTTCGTTCGACAGGCTGTCCACGCAATATACCATATAAAGGCACACGTACAAGGAATTGTTGTATGATAGGAAGAAGAAGATTGACCCCCAAATATAAAAAGACAAGATGAAAGACATCGAAAAGATGGAACAGCAAAGGGAAGGTGTGAGAGACAAGGATTGGTGTGTGATAGAAAAGCAAAGGTAAAGAGGTTGACCCCCAAATATAAAAAGATAAGATGAAAGACATAGAAAAGATGGAACGGCAAAGGAGAGGTGAGAAAGACAAGGATTGGTGTGTGATAGAAAAGGAAAGGTGAAGAGATTGAACCCCAAATATGACAAGGATTGATGTGTGATGGGAAACGAAAATCAAAGAGATTGACCCCATATCATTACGATTAACAATTTGTTTTTTATTACTTAGACATGCATTAGGTGCAATAAATGTGACCACACAAGTTTCTACCCATTTAGCGTTTGGAGCCAAAATTCTTTGGTACTAAGTTAGAGGATTTATTTCCTAAACTCAAATGTGGCGTCTTTAATAACTCTATCTCGCAGCCAGCTAGTTAGTTTTTCAGCATCAAAACTCCTTGCTAGTTACGGCATGGCATGAGTCCGATACTTTGAAACTTCTTTAATAAAGTTCTTTTTATATATTAGAATAAATTACATAAGTTTTTTTATTTATTTTTAAAATATATATAAATTTCTTTTGAAATAAGAAATTAAACTTAATTTAATTTAATTTTAAATTTTGTTACTAAAATATTTTAAATTGATCTAAATATATGATTAATTAACCTTCTTCTATTTAAATTAATTGATGATATTTTATTAAATAAATTAAAATTAGATTAAAAATATATTTAAAAATAAATAAAGAAAATTTATATAATTTCAATAAAATTAAAGATTTATTCCATTTATTACATTTCATGGTTGCTCATCTCGCAGGGTTCATACTGCGTGGTGAATGGGGATATGGATCCCACAGGTGCGAAGCTGGTATGTACATGTAATCCACAAGAGGTGCAGAGTGTAATGAATTGTGCGTGCGTCTGGCAGATGGGGAAGTAATTTCCGTGGCATTTCTTGAATGGGGATACTAGGGGTAGTACCCAAAACTCCGTGCTACCGGAAGATTAGAATTTTGAATAATTATTTTACAAATAAAATGATTATAATGGTAGCGGCAAAGTTAATGTATAACTCGTTTGAAAACTTTTTTATTATCTTACAAGAAATCTCATATGACTATTTCAAAAAAAAAAATCATTTTTCAATTTTAGATATCATCAAATTGAACAAAATGCTAATCTTTTTGGGTATAACTTAATAATATCATACAAAAATATAACTATTCTAAATAATAAATAGAATAAATTTTGTCACTCTATATTTCATTTGTAACTATAGGCAAAAATTTATGCAATCTTTGAAATTTTACTTAAATATAAAAGTTTATTTTGATATAATATTGTCTTTCATTTTTTTTAAAAAATTTAATATCATATATATATATATATACTTAACTCCATTAATTACAATAACGAAAGTACCGTAGCTCATAAATGACATTAGTTTTAAAAGAATTCTTATTTAATTTTGATGTCATGTTAAATATAAATAATATAACATTTTATATTTTAACATTTTTTTTACAATTACATTATTAATAATTTATTGAACCAAACCGACTCTAAATAAAGATGAAAATGTGGCAAATTCTCAACAAATCAGATCTAAGTTAATCCCTGCCGTTACCCTTTTTCTCTTGCTGGCGCTTCATTCCTTCCCCGTTAGTTCATTATCTTCGGCCCCTAAGTATATTGACTAGTATACCTTCATTTTTATTTTTTGTCCAACGACGAGTATACCTTCACCAGCATGTTTCTGCAATGTCGGAGTCAAGTCAACGATGGCATCAGAGCAAGTACATAAAGGATGGAGGACCCAGTGGCCAGTACTATGAGAATTCTGAGTTTTGCCATTGCCTGACATATGCTACTAGTAGTGGTAGCCCGAACTCCATGCTACTAGATGAGTATTTTTTTTTTTTAAATCACAAGTTAAATTAAAACTCATTTAATATACAGAATAAAAAATAAAATAAAATAATCTCGTGTCTTTATTTTTAAAAAATAATAAAAATAAACTTATTAAATAATAATTATAAAAATATAATAAATATTACAAAAACTTAATACAATATTTTTCATCTTCATACCAAACGGGATGAATCGAAGGCGCGGAATTGAGGTCAGTGGGCCTACAGAAATTATTGTTCGATAAAATCAGGCGCGGGGGGGGACATGCTAGTGGAAATCGGCCACAGAGCTGAATATTGGATAAGTTAATAGATTCCTTCCTTCCCTGGCCTCGTGGTTTGTTTTCTGCATCAGACCGCTGGTGTGTGGGTACATCATACTGATGGGGTGTGGGTGCCTTCGGTTGCCCCTCAAATTTTATGACACTCACGGCCTTCCATTGCCCCAGCGACCAATAAACCCACTGCCACTTTTACCATTGTCCAATGTTATTGGAGAATGATAATCTTAAAAGTTTGTTTGTTCCATTAATTTAGTTTTTAAAAAGTAATTATTATTAGATGAGTTTAACTTTTTTGAATATACATCAATGTGATTCTCTCTTGATGCATCTTTTAAAAGATTTATACATATATTCATTTTATAAAAATTATCTTTTAAAGGTCAAATTGATGGAACCAACATTTTTCAAGAATAAAAAGGATTGCTGTTATTTTAAGGATCCAAACCACTTGCTAGCACAGCCATGGCATGACTCAGATGGTGCAACTTTTTTGATAAAGTTCTTCTTATTATATTATTACCTTTCATGGTTTTGAATTTTGATAATCTCGCTGGGTTCATCCGTCCAAAGCTGATACCTGATATGTACATGGAGCACCCAAAAAGTGCAGTTTAATGACTGAATGATTCCAAAGGGCGTGTTCTTATGTAAAAGTCAGTTGATTATGAATGAGAAGTATCATAGTGTTCTTATTTTATTATTTTGGTATAATTTTATAATATTATACTAAACATAATTATTCCAAATAATAAATAGAATAGATTTCGTTACTCAATATTTCATTAGTTTAAAAAATATAGACAAAAGTTTATTTTGATATAATATTAACTTTAAAAATTTTAAAATGTTTTAACAGTATAAATACAAATATACTAACTCCGTTAATTACAGGAACATAAGTGTCTGGCTCATAAATGGTACAAATTGTCAAAAAGGGGAAGAGTATAGTAGTACTCGTTGCCCAACACATGTGCAAAGCTCATATCTACATGGGAATAAGAGGGACAACGGTGCGTGAGGCGGAATAATGGAACACGCTTTGGACGAAAAGGAAAACAAACAGAGACAAGAAAGAAGGAAGGAAGGGAAAAAAAGTAAAGCTAAACATAGTGAGACCAAATTCATCATAATCTGACCGCTAAAATGGAAAATAATAGACACCCAGTTAGAATCAGAAATAATAACATAATCCGACCAAATTCATCAGTTCAGCTGCAATCTATTTTGGGTACAAAGGAGGAATACAAAAATACTAACTTCCTGTTAATCAATGCTTGAATCAACTATGTTTATCTCTGTTCGACCAAAAAAGAAAAAAAAAAAAAGAAATAGTTCCAGTTATGAAATTGTGATAAAATAGTAGAATTATTATATATGTTCCTTCTCTATTCTAATTTTTGAGTTAACTATTATTTTTAAAATATTTAAAAATTTAATTTTGGCTTATATGAAAAATGAATTAATATCTTATTATTAATCATGATATATTACATATTTACCAAAAAATTTTTTTCCCAAAATATTCCCAAAATGTTTTCTATAGAAACACATGGCACCCAAACGGAAACCATACCTGAAGACATTACGACAACTACACTCATTTGATATCTTTGTGTTTCTTTTTTATTCTTTTGTGGGAGGTTAAGATAAACGGTGACATCTCAAATGCCTTCAGAAAAAATGGTACCCCTAAAATGCCTTTGGTATAGAGAAAATGAGCTTATTTTAATCCAAAGTAAAACTCTATTTTAATCCCTCATAGGTGGTATATTTTTTTAATTTAGTCCTTTATAAAATTGTCTTTTTAATTTGATCTTTTATAATCAAGATATTTTTCAATTTGACCTCTCATAAAATTGTCTTTTTATCTTGGTCCCTTGTAAATTGGTTTTTTTCAATTTGGTATCTCACAAATAAAATTATTATTAATAATGTCTTTCTGTCAAATCGATAAATACTTATATATAAAGCACCTTTGCTAATAATTATTTTATCTGTGAGAAACTAAATTGAAAAATATTTTATTTGTGAAAGATCAAATTAAAAAAATAATTTTATAAGGGACCAAACTAAAAAATATAGCATCCTAAAAATAATAAATATATAAATATTTTGATTATAATATATATAATCATGGCATATTATTGTCGTAAAAAAATTAATGTAACATATCTTTCAATTTAAATAGAGGAGAATGTAATTTTTTGAAATAGTAAAATAAATCGTGTAATTTAGATATTTTTTTAGAAAATATGAGAATAAATTACCTTAATAATAATAATAATAATAATAATAATAACAACAACAACAACAACAACACAATAGTAAAACACAAATGCGTAAAAGTAAATATGTAAAACATTTTTAAAAAAAATTATAACTCTAACCTGAGAATGGTTATATTTTTGAAATGTGATGAAAATCACGTTCTCAAGAATATATTCTAGCGAAATTTCATTAAAATAGAGAACCTGGGTTTGCTAAAAAGACGGCATTGCAATGTATAGGAATTCCACAAAGATTGTGAAAGAGACGGGAAGTCGACAAATAGCCAGGTCCACATCGACACAGTTGTTGTATGATAGTTTATATAAATAAACGAGAATTGGAACCGAAGAAACGGAAGAGAAAGAGACAAAGCGGAAAGAAATGGACGTGAGCGTGACAAAAACAAGGAGAAGATTATAGCTAATCTCCTGTCCATATGAAAATCCTTGATGTGACGGGTTGAGGAAGGGGGTGTGATGGGTAGGGAGTGTGGAGTGTCGTAAGAGAATACCGAAGGGACTGTCATTCACACAGCGGACGGGTGAGAGAATACCGAAATTCAAGGGGTGAGGAAGAAAGTGAGAGTGATAAAGACGGGGGAAAGGGAATACCCCGTTTCCTTACCTTACCTTCTTAAACCCTCGATATCCAAAGGGTGAGGAAGGAAGTGAGGGTGAGATAAGGTAAGACAGGGTAAGAGATACCTGATCTCCTTCCCTTAAAAAAGTTCTTGATATTCGAAGGGTAAGGGAGGGCCTGACCTCTCTAAATTCGCCAGGAGTCAACGCTCTATTGAGATTAAAAAATGCCTAACAATTCTCAAAGCTTTTCCTCACATACCCAACTTCCCTTCAATGTCTTTGTATTCAACTTTGTTCAAGGGCCCTTTTCATCGCACACCATATTTGCCTTCATGATTCCAGTTGTACTGGGTTTCCTGCAAATACCAAGCTCAGGGACAGATCCTTCCCCTTTTGAGGTTCATCCAGTAATAACTATGGCTTCCATTGTGTTTTTAGTAGCATATTACTTGGCCTTTGGAGCTAAGCTCATGTTTCCTGCTTATGCTCCTCAGTTTGGGTCTGCCATGTTGGTGTCTGGTTCATTCTGTGTCACCGCTTTGGTGTCTTTGCTGCTTCTAGCCATTCCCTGGCCCTCTTGGTTTGTTCTCTGCATCAAACTGTTGGTGTGTGGGTGCATCATACTGATGGCGTGTGGGTGCCTTCTGTTGCACCTCAAATTTCGTGGCACTCACGGCCTGCCATTGCACCGGCGACCGAGAACCCCACAGCCACTTTTACCCTTGTTTATTGTTATTCAAGAATGATAATCTCAAAAGTATATTTGTTTCATTAATTCAGTTTTTAAAAAGTAATTATTGTTTTATGAGTTTAAATTTTTGGAATATACATCAATGGGATTCTCTCTTGATGTATCTTTTCGAAAATTTATGTTCATTTTATAAAAATTATATTTTTAAAGATTAAATTGATGGAACCAACATTTTTCAAGAATAAAAAGGATTGTTGTTATTTTGGCTGAAGGAACAGTGTTTCTCCTTAGTTGTTCAACTTTGTGTTCTTCAAGAATCAAAATTAGAAGCGTCGGTCTCGTCCCATAGCAAGTGGCTTTGATTATCTCGCTGGGTCCATCATGCGAGGCTGATATGTACATGTAGCACCCAAAAAATGTAATGTGATAAAAGCGAATTGATTATGAATAAAGTATTACAGTGTTCTTATTTTATTATTTTGGTATAATTTTACAATATCATACCAATATAATTATTTCAAATAACAGATAGAATAAATTTCGTCACTCAATATTTCATTTCTTTAAAAAAAAAATATAAGCAAAAGTTCATTTTTAGTTTCTATATTTCACTTAGATATTAAAAGTTTATTTTGATCTAATATTATCTTTAAAATTTTAAAAAATATTTGATATTATATATGTGTATATATTAACTCCGTTAATTACAGCGAGAAAAGTATATGGCTCATAAATGGTACAAATTGTCAAAAAATCAAATCCAAAACACCTAAACCAATCAGTGCGGAGAGAAAAGGGGGTACGGTAGGAACTAGTACTCGTTGCCCAACACGTGCGAGGTCTATATCTACATGGGACCCCCAAAAGTGCGTGGAGTAACGAGTGGGACAAAGGCGCGTGAGATGGAATAGTTTATTATAAATTTTCTTTGCTCAGTTTTCCATTATGTCTCTTTTGTCTATTTTATCGTCAACTTTTTTTCTGTGTCTTCCATCTTTCATCTTGCATCAACTCAAACCCCAAAAGAAAAATAGTAAAAGAAATTTTCAAATGGCTCAAAATAACTCTCAATATATCCCATTTCTTTCAAGTTTTAAAGAAAAGATTTAAACAACAAAGAAAGGAAGAAGAAAAAGAAAACAAAACGAGAAGGAAGAAGGTTAAGCTAAACTCATTGCCATCAAAATTCACGGTACTCTAACCATTGAAATGGGAAATAATACACTTCGAACGCTAAAAATAAAGTAATCTTTATGATGTATTTTAATTTAATAATATAGTATATTTTGGCACTGATTGAGGCCTCTTTCCAGTTTCCACCAAGTTTCCCAAACTCCATCTTGCTTGTGTGACGTAAGAAAATTGGATGTTTGACATGTGATGTAATAATACCATAGTCAATGAAATTAGATGGGTCATTGACTCAACAAAGTAATCGAGTCAAATACATTAAAAAAAATTTTAAATAAGTGATGGATATTAAATTGCAATTTTCACTTTAAAAAGTGAATTGCACAAAGCTTTAATATGTTTGGAGAGTGGATAAGAAATAAAGAAAAAATTTTAAATTTGAATAAAAACTGTTAAAGTTAAAATTGTACTTATCTTTTTTTTTTTTTTAATTTTTTGTTAAAATCCAAGTATACATTAAATAATGAATGTTAGGTGATTCATTAGACTCCAGAATTTATGATTGATGTGATCTCCTTTCCAATACCTCAGCGACCAAGCAACCCACAACCACTTTTATCATCGTATAATGTTATTGAAGGATGATAATTTTAAAATATGTCTTTTTTATTACTTTAGTTTTCAAAACATAATTATTGTTAAATGAGTTTATACTACAAGAAAATAACAAAATTACGACAAAATTTAGTGACAAAAATTTTTTTCATTGCTAATTTGTTACAATTGTGTTGCAAATTTTATCAATGGAATTAGTGATTGATTTTTTTTTGTCAAAAAAATTTTTTGTCAATAATCCATCGTTAAACTGTTTGCAACAAATTTCTACAACAACAAATTTTGTCGTAATGTCTGGAGTGAGTTATTTACATTTTGTGATGCATTTTTGTGAACTTCGTCATAAAATTTGTCGCAAAATATGATTTAAATTTGTTAATAATTTATATGATATAATAATTTAAATATTATATATATATATTATTTATTAATTTAATAATTTATATATTATAGTTTAAAATATATATATTAATAATTTTAATATTAAAGAAGTAAAATTTGATAAATATTAATGTACTTAATTATTTTATTATTGATTAAAGGTCATTGTTTATATTCAAAAGTTTATAAATTTATAATTTATTTAGAAATATTAATATAAGTGTAGAAAATATTTTTTAATAACTAATAATAAAAAAAAAAAATAACAAATGTAAATCATATATAATTTAAACAAATGTATATAAGGGAATGATTTAGTTAAAAAAAAAAGAAATAAAAGTCAAATAAATATTTGGTTAAATTAGTATTTTATTCTCTTTACTTTATTTAATGTTTCAAATTAGTTTCTTAACCTTGAAATATTTCATAATGATCCCTTACTTTTATTTAACATTTAAAATTAGTACCTTAACTTTGAAGTGTTTAAAAATGATTCCTTAACTTTATTTAATATTTCAAATTAGTCACATAACTTTTAAATTTTATTTTATTTAATGTTTCAAACTAGTCTGTTAATATTAAAATTAAATTAAGAGACTAATTTGAAAAATTTTTTAAGAACCTTTCAATTTGTAATATTTTTTTAATATGAAATATTTGGAAAAAGTAATTTGAAAATATACAAAAATTATTTTTATAGATAAAATTATTGGAAAAAGTCATGTAGAAGTACTTTCTTAGTATAATTACTTGAAAAAAAAACACTTATTATAAAATTTTTAAAACTAGAAAATACTTAAAATGTTCACTATAATAAAATATTTTTAAAAATGATAGTTATGTTAATGTAAAATATTTATAGAAATAGTATTAGTGATGGATTGTCATATTAAAATAAATATTATTTCTTGAAGTATTTTATTCTAGTAAACTTTTAAATCATCTTTTAATATTTAAAATTTTATAATAGGTTTTTTTAATAGAATTGATTAAACTAAGAGTTTTGTTATAATAAGTTAACTTTTTTAGGGTCTATTTAGAAACACTTCGAAGTTGGGGGATTAATTTAAAATATTAAATAAAATAGAGAGACTATTTTGAGACACTTTACAGTGAAAGAACCAATTTAAAATATTAAATAAAGTTAAGGAACCAAAATATGAATTTAACGTAGATATTTCATTCAAAAAATACAAAAGCTAAATAGCATAAAAAAATAACAATATGTCTCTTTTCCAAGATTTTACAGATAAAAAAATGACTCTACTTGTTCACTATGCTTTAATCATACTATATGCCTCTTGCCTATCTCTTCTCCCAATGAAGATCTACCTACTTTCAAATGAATGTAGCTTCACTAATGAACTCTTTTATCTTATATGTGATTTCTTAATAAGTGAACAAACTCTAACTCTAATCATAACCTGATGGGTTAAATTTTAAATATATTATTCAAGATTTTGTCTATGCAAGAGTTATCTTCTAAATTTTTAGACTTAAATAATTTTTTTAATTTCTTTTAAAACATCTTACGAAAACAAATCTTTTTTAGTATTTATGCATATTTATTATGCATCTTTATTGGTGGAGGGATCATTTAAAATATTTTTATTTAATAAAGAAAGCAACATAAAAAATAAATAATTAGAATTTCTTATAGAATTATCTTTAGAAAAAATAAAAATTTAAAATATGCAAAATATAATATAAAATACCATTCATCCTTCCTTTTTAAAAAGAGTTTTTAATCTTTGGATAGTACAAGAGAGCAAATTCATGGAAAAAGGCAAATTTGTTATCATTTGTTTTGACTTCAAATTATTCAAACTCTAATATGCTTGAAAGTACACAATGAAGTTAGTTTCCATTTGCTTTCCGAAATTTGGCTATCAAATATTGCTAAAGGTTGTGAATTCCTTTCCATTTCACTTCTTAGCTTACCAAATAGGGTTGTGGTAAGTCAATTAACTATCTTATTTATAAATATAGAAATAAACATAAAGAGGAAGAAGAAAAACATTTGTGTTGACATAAAATATTAAAATTTTAATTGAAATATATAGTTAGAGCATTTTATCTAAATTTTATGAAACATCAAATGCCAAAAGGTAGAGAATGATTTATGTTTACATTTTTAGAAAGCATTCCACTCCTATTGAAAAAAAAGAAAAAAATATTCCACACCTATTACATCATGAGGGTTTATTCTATTAAATTTAAGGAAACAAAATTATGAGCATGAGGTTAGTTAAAAATTTTTAGACTGCAATTTTGAGTTTTTTTCCCTTTACCTATGAGACAAATTTAATATCAATAAGTTAAAGTTGATGGTGCGCGTGGTTGGCAAAATCAGTTGAAAATTTATAAAAGCATTTTAAAAAAATTTGATACAAGGTTTAAAAAAATATGTTTGCAAAAGTACATAGGTAGGAATGTTGGATCTCTACAATAAAATGTTTAAAAAATGATGAAGGTTAGAGATTTTAGTTTTGTGAGTTTAGTATATCTGCAAGGCTCTTGTCAAAATATTTGTCTTAGCACTATGTCTAATATTTATGGCATTTTTTATTTGATTTTTGAATTATATCTTAAATTATTGTAATAGAGAAATTATCT
Organism: Erythrophleum fordii; assembly: GCA_032878935.1. Lineage (NCBI taxonomy): Eukaryota > Viridiplantae > Streptophyta > Magnoliopsida > Fabales > Fabaceae > Erythrophleum > Erythrophleum fordii. The sequence goes on from JAVQMF010000009.1 coordinate 437,111, forward strand.
CAATATATATAAAATATTATAAAGACTAACTTTATAATTATGATAATATTAACTGATTATAGTACACTGATATTGATTATATTTTTGGTTTTTTTTATATAAATTACATATGTTTTAAACAAACCAACATGAAAAATTTTAAAAAAATTTGATTCTATGATTTAGTAATGAACGCTTCTACCCTCTTTGTAGTTATAACTGGAAATTGATAGAAAGAAAGAAAAATTATAATTAAAGACTTTAAATTGAAAATATTTAAGATAAAAGATTTTAAATTTAAAAATTATTGTTAAAATCTAAAAATAAAAATATTAACATAAAACTCTAAAGTATAATTTTTATGTGTAATTTAAATTTATAATATTTATAATTTTCAAACTAATTTTTAAAAAATTCTTCAATATAAATATTTTCTTGATCTACTGTAATTTTTTTAAGGAAGAAATGAAAATTCATTATTGATTCTTTTATGACTATATATGTTTGTAAAGTTTATAATGATCAAAACTAATAAATAAAATAAGACTATAATAAAAGGGATGTCTTTGTGTTTCATAAAACAATAAAGGCAGCACTCAACTAATGGAAAAGATATATCATACAAAAATTAAACATGTTTTAAAGGTTTATATGTTATTAAGATTTAATTATTGATATTTCAGTAAAAACTATATATTCAGACTTACTTGGGTTACATGGAGAAGAAAATAAAAGAAATTTCATTTAATAATGTAAGTAACATAGATTTCTCATAAATTTTATTAAAATTATATAAATTTGTTGTACTTTTTTAAACTATATATATCTTATATGAAACAAGATGTTATCTTACGCTTTAATTCAATGCTAAATTTTTTCACTAAAATATAAATGGACATAACTGAACCATAAAAAAAACATCAATATAATCTAGTTCACTTGACCAAAAATCATATCAGGATCACTAGTTCCGTGGATTAGAGAATATGACATGATACCAAAAAAAAATGAAATATCAATAAGTGAAGAAAATAATTTCTATACTTTTATTTAAGAAAAATAGAAAAAGTATATAATATAGAATAATGTTTTATAAAACTATAATAGATATTATATAAAATTTGAAAAAGAAATTTCTCACTTGTGCTCTCCTTTTCTTCCCCCTAAAATCTTGGGTCACTTCTAAGCTTGCCATTGCCTTTTTCTTCTTTCTTCGTATGATGACTTGGATTTGAACTTCGGAGAAAAATGATGTATGTAGTCCCAGTTTCAAGCATTTTTCTCATTAAAGTGACTGTGTTCCCATTATTTTTTTGTTCTTTTGCTTCACTTTTATTTCTCGATCATATGCATTCAGGAATATGTATCTCTGTAAAATTCCTCCTTGATTATGATAATTGAAACCCCATCTGTGAGATGATCGTATTATATATAATAATGGGATTGGACCTTGCTTCGATCCCCTCTTTTATTCAATGACTAGTTAGAGTCTGGTATGAAGTACTTAGTACTTGTGCTAAGGTAGTTTACTTGCTTACTTGTTAAAGTAAGGAATTTCTTACTAAGCTACTAATAACCGGTGAACCTTAACATTTCCCCCTGCTATGCTTTCTCCTAATTGTGAACACCATATTTTGTCCAGATAAACTCTAAAAAGACATAATAATAATATTAATGAAATTAATTTAGCCAAAAATATGAAAAAATGACAAAATGAAGAAAGTAAAAAAAAAAAAGGTATAGGACTCATTTTCCTCCAAATTTCTGAAGCCCAATAATTCAACATAAAAAAAGTAAAAGTTAAAAAAAAGGGAAATGGAATTGAAAAAAAATAAAAGGCTGAAATTTTAAGGAACTAAAAAAAAAAAGAAATAAAAAAGGAAGATTTCTTAATAAAGATAAGAAAACAAAAAGAGAAAATGTAACCTAATAAAACGGGCCAAGAAAAAAAAACCCAACATGTCTGCACTGAACTTCTGATGGGCCTACCTAACCTAACTTGGATCCATTCAGGGTAAACCCTACTCGTTTCATTAATCTACTGGTCCCTTTCTGACCCACACACTCACACACACACAGAATTGAACACAAAAAGAAAACACAAGAGCAGCAGGTCACGAAAAAGGACAAAAACACGCACAGAAGGTAGATGCATAGGAAACGAAGAGGGAAGGCCATTGTCTCAGGAGGAGATCTGCAGTGACGAGCTCAAGGCATGGACTTCCCCTGAGGTCCTTTCACCACCAGAGAAACGAGGCGAGGCAGATGCAAGAGAAGGCGAAAAGATCAAGAAGGGTAAAAAAAGGAAGAGGAGATTTTTCAGATTCGAGGAAGAGAGGCAGAGAATAGGAGATTCAGTGAAATAGAAAAGCTGAAAGAATTGAGGAAGGAGGAGATGGAGAGAGAAGGGAGAAACAGGGAGGATGAGGTTAAAGGATGGTTGAGAGCAATGGAAATTCGAAAGAGAGAACAGAGCATAGAGGAAGAAGAAATTGAAGCCTAAGGTAAATCTGATCTTAAACTGAAATTAAAATGGTGATTTAAAAATTGATGATGATGGTCTGTGGTTTCCGCTTTGTTTTTCCTTCAATCTTATAGTTATGAGAATCTTATTCATCTAACTGCTATGCTTACTGATGTAATTGAGAGTACAAATTTGGTGATATCATTTTTGTATCAAGAATGTGTGCTGGATGCTTGAATACGTGCCTTATTGTAACTGGGGTATGAATTCAGTGGTTTCATTATCATTGTCATGAATAGGATACTCTAATGTACCTTAGCTCTCCATCTTCTGCGTGGACAATATAAGTTCATGCGAGTTTGGGTAGCGACCTAAGGAACTAGGTAGTTGGAGTTTCCTTAGGGTAGTGTTTCTTGTTTTCCCTGAGTCCTAATCCTTTTGGGTATTTTGTTGCTATGCCTTTGTTATGCAATTTCATGTTGTGAGAGAAAATTTTAATTGAAATCTCTATTGTCCTGACTCAATGGATTCGCTTTTGTGTGATGGATCCTAAATTAATCCTCGACCGTTCACCCCTGATTTTTAATTTGATGTTGTATATAGGGTTTGGAATAAATGTGAGGTATGAGTGAATCTTTATAATACTTGGACTCTTGGATTGGCAATTAGTTAAGATGAATTTGGTTTTTAAGTGTGAGCATCGTGTATTGTTTGCTAATTTCAAGTGTTGTCTCACGATCATTAAATTTATGTAATCTAAGTTGGTTGTGCTTGACGTGGCTTTGGCTATACGCTGGCAACATCCCTGTTTTACTTTGCTCTGAATTAAGAATATTTAGGGTGGTAAAGTCAAACTCGTTAATTGTTCTTGTTGCTAAAAAGGTTTGAAATTAATCAAGAGGGAGGCTTAAGAACCATTTATAATTAGGCACTAGTACGGAAGAATAGACTATAATTACCTAGAATAGATCACCAATATTAACAATTAGAGCTTGTGGGTTAGGCTTCACACCAACCCATTTTCCATCTTTCATTAATTGCAATCCCCCAACCTGGTATTGATATACAATGGTGAGGAAATTAGAGTCACAGTGAGGCAATAGGCCAAACACCTTTAAAGATATTGGGCATGGTGGGTATTTGCTCAGTTGAATAAAACAGCTTTTTGGCAAGCAATTCTCTTGTAAATAACTGGATTAGCTTCAATGCTTCTGAATTTAAAATTGTGAAAGCATAATTAAAAAAATTCATAAAAGTATATCTTTAAAGATCCTACAAGAGGTGTTTATTGTAATTAACTAGTCAGAATATTGAAAAGGAAGAAGTTTATCATGATGTCCAGAAACTTTTTTATTTTTGGTTTTTTGTTTTTGACCTTTACTGGCTTATGAATAGCTACATACATCTCCTAAAGTGGCAACATGTCTAGAAGGGTATTCAAGTTCAAGACCTCTACTTTAAAGGATTGAGATATAAACTTTTACAAATGTCCGGACAATATGTTGCTTTGATTAAATTGAGACATATATATATATATATATATATGGAAATTATTATAAACCAAAAGCTTATTCCTCTTCATTACTCTTTAAACACAAATGTGCTTGCACGTCAGTATGCATAAAAAATGCAAATGTGATTGAAGCTTATCATTTAATGTAAAATAAAAATTTTTATGTTATAATAATTTTTTAATTTATTAACTTTAATTATTATTATTATTTCAAAATGATCTCTTAAATTCAAAGTATTTTCAAATTATTTTTCATATTTTAATTTTATCTTGTAAAACTGTCTTATAACTAAATTTTGTAAAAACAAAAAAAGTATTATCTTTTATTTTAAATGAAGAAGTTAATCCCAACTAAGTCCTAAGCTCATCTCCTTCTTTATCTCTTCCATGCCTATAGCATTAGCACAGGAGTTTGATTGCTTTCCTAAGGTGTGTGAAAAGGAAAGGAGGAATTGAGATCCCACCTCTATTTACCTGTAAGTAGTAGTCGAATGAAACTTTCCTGTCCTAGGCCTTTTAATTGACATTTATTTTTAACTTATTCAGACCCCATTTCATAGGGATTGATAGCTAGTATCCATTGGGTTGTATTATGTATACATATTCATAGGAAGGATACTATTCATCTTCCATTTTCTTTTCTTTCTTTCCATTTCTTTCCTGTTAAACAAGCCATACGGGAAGAAGTTCGAGTTTTCAGTTTTGAGATAATTTTTAGATTTGCAATAAATGATATTTTATTATTATATGTAAAATCTAAGACATAATTAGATGATTGAAAGTTTGAGAGATATTAATATTCTTAAATTATTTACTTAAAACTAACATCTAATTTAATAATACTTAAATTATTTTTATAGCTGCAATGACTAGCAATTAGGTTGGCTATATATATGATCACACACGCACTCTCTGGTAGTAAATTCAGCGATTAATTATTTACAATGAATTAATTAATGTTGGTTGGTGTTTGTGTATGCGTGTGTGTGGACTCAAAATATATATATTGCTTTAGTCTCCATTTGAACGAGCGTTCTATTGTGTAGCCTCTATATTTTGAGTCCAAAAATTCTATCTATGAATCTATTACTTTAGACAACTCATTATTCTCCTCCAACAAGTATAATAGAAGAAACAAAAGCAATATAGAAAGCATCACTTTGTTGCCATTTCTTTATCTATTTAGTTATGTAATATAAGAGTTTGATTTTTTAGTCAATTTGCGCATCAAATTAAAGGGCCACCCTTAATGTTATATTTATGAGAATAAATTCTTTTGGATAAGATTAATCCTAAATACTCAAAGTATAAAGCAAATCTCTTTAATTATCAGACCAATTTTTTTGGGGGGTTTACTTTGTTATTAGCAAATCAATCTAATATGTACATGTTTAATAATTTATATAATTATTATTTGTTCAACTAAAATTAAAGTAATGAATTGTGAATTAATATTTTCATTGTTTTAATAATTGGTCTAATTTTCAAAATATTAATGATTATTATTGTAAAGCACACCCTTGTGTTAATGGTTGAGCGAATGTACATATAAGAGGAAGTGAGTCTTGTTTTACTTTATTCTTTCAACTATACAGCTATAAATAAGGGAATAGGGCAAACATAGGCATAAATAATATAAGTGATTATTTTAGTTATGATATAATAATTATAGAATGTAAAATAATATTCTGATTATTTTGTTAGAATTATTACACTAACTTGTAAGAGATCTATGCATCACTTGAGATATTTAAGCTTTTGTTATTTAATCGAAACATGAATATTATATATATATATATATATATATATATATATATAAGTTATTTAATACACTTATACAAATTAATGATTGAATTATTTTGTGATATAAAACTATATAAAGTTAAGTAAATTTTTAGTAAATTTTAATCGTTGAACACTATATAATATAGATAATAGATTAAGTATACAAATTGCTAATTAATTTTCACTAAATATTAATACTTAAAAGATAAGGCCAAGTCTTTCAAGTCCTTTTCGCTTTTGTCGTTTGCTTTGGCCGTTTCTCCTCCTTCCTTTAAAAGTTCAATTTGACCAATAATATGAACCAATACAATGAAATTCATTCTGTACAACAAATTCCCAACCAACAAACTACTGACATATCTATGCTATCAGCAACAAATTTATTGCTTTTCTTATATGGTCCTGCTTCAGTTTGTTATGTTATACTTTATACCAGTTTTTGAACTTTTGTCGTTTGGAAAATTATAGGATTGTGTGGCAATATTTATTTAGGTCAAGATAAGGCAATATTTATTTGGAAGAAGACAAGGCCAATGCCATCGTTGTTATCCCTTGCTCCTTTTGAGCAAGATAGTGTAACCCCTGAGCTTTTAGAGCAGGAAAAAAAATTATCTTTGTAATATGAATTATTAAAAACCAAAGCAAATTGAATTCTACTCTGACCTTAAATTACACTTATATTTGTAGTCCTTGAATTGATTCATTTATTACAAGGAATATATATATTTTAGTCCCTAAAGAATGCATGCTTTTACCATTTAGATAATTAGATGTAATAATTTTGTAAAAATTATATATACAATTATTACTTTGCAGACTCATCTTTGTTTATGAAAAGAGTGATCACAATGAGATACTTTGCAGACCCATCTTACATTATATTCTTTTTATTTGGTTATAAGACAAATATATGTATTTTCATCATTTGCTTCATAAATTATCGATTTTCCTCACCTCGAAAGCTGTTGTCCATTTTTTCTCACATAGCTGCACTTTTTATAGCCTCGTTGAAAGTGATATTAACATAAATATGTGGAGGAAAATATTAGGTTTGGGTAGTTACGTTTAGTGTACAAATCCTTTCATATTTATTGCTCCACAAGGTATAAGCATAGTTATGAATTAGACTTTAGTCTTATTTCATAGGGGAGACACTAAATCTTGTTTTGCTATTTTTTTTTTTTTATGATAGGTGTGGTCTCTATAAAAAGCCGCTCCAGAGTCTCAAAAGCTTAGTACTAGCTTAAAGAAATTCAAGGCTATTTCAAGAGAAAAGGTTAGCACCCTTAGCCTGATGGACATGGACTTACACTGAATTTTTGTATTTGTTAAATGAAATAAAATTTTTTAGGAATTTAACATGTAAGTGTCATGTGTGTAAATTGCATCTCAACCATTAAGTGTATTATACCATTTTGTATCTAAGAATCTCTTGAGGAAGTTTAAGATTTTAAGGCAAGTAAATTAAATGAACTTGGATGGTAGTTTGAATCTTTTTCTATATAGATTTTGTAAGGTGTAAAACCTGTAAAATAATGGTTGAAAAAGTAAATTAAAAAAAATGTCACATATATATTATTATTTTTAGTTTCACTGTCTTACACATAAAAGATACTATATAGTTTGTACACATTTAAAAATTCAAATACTTTGTAAAGGAGATCTTGGAGGAAAGAGTAATTGATGGATAATGAATGCCTTTTTTGAAGGTTAAAATGACTAGTTTTTTAAAAGGAAATTTTGTCTTTTATAGTAATAAATTAATTAATGACACAACAACTTTGAATAAAAAAACTTTTTATTCACTACTTGACATATAATATACATATGCATGCCCTATATTCATGATTCAATAACCTTATCTAAGCTTTCTGTGTAAGTAGATAAAATCAGTTTAATTGAGTAGGTAAACATGTGCATGCTATAGCTTTTTGTTTGTCACTAATTATATGTGATGTTTGCACAATAAAGTGACTAATAGAATGGACGTACCAAAAAATCAAATATGGATGTATAGTAGAGTGGATTCAACTCTTCAATACTTTACACAAGAGTTCGAACAGGGTGTTGAGGAGTTCCTAACTCATGCATGTTAATGCCTTCTTTTTTACATTCAGAGAAGATTAGGTGTCTATGTGCCCGGTGTAAATACAAGAACTATCTACATCTCAATGAGGTGAAAGAGCATATTTATAAACATGGATTCTAACCCGACTACTATATATGGACTAGTCATGTGAAAAACAAACTGAGTATCATTCACTTGTGTGTCAAATGCCAGGTGTCCACCATGTCTCACATGGGTTGCTTGGGAACTAGGTTACACAATATGAGACTATGGTGATGGATGTAGCTAGCCCAAGTTTCAAGGATCACTACTAGAAAAAGTCAATTTAGCGAGGACAATATTCCTCGCTAATTTAGCTTCATTCCTTGCTAAATAAAATTTAGCGAGGAAAGAAACTCATCGCTAATTTCGTAGCTAACTTACGGGTTGCTAAAAAATAGCGAGAAACTCATATTCCTCGCTAATTTAGCGAGGACACTGTCCTCGCTAATTCATCACCATTGTCTCTAATGTTTGCGAGAAATTAGCGAGTTAGTTTTTCCTTGCTAATTTAGTGAGGACAGTGGCCTCGCTAATTCATCGCCATTGTCTCTAATGTTTGCGAGAAATTAGCGAGCTAGTTTTCCCCGCTAATATTAGCGAGGGATTTATTCCTCGCTAAGTCCTCACTATTCTCGTGCAATTTGGCAATTAATCCATGAGTAATTTATCCCTCGCAAAATTTAGTGACGAAAGCCTCCTCGCTATGTCCTCGCTAAATTAGTTAATATTATACTATTTTAGAGAGGAATGATCTCCTTGCTAATTCCTCGCTAATTTAGCCCTAGGTAAATAACATTTATAAAATTTTAAAATATTGATTATAAATAAATCCTGTTTAATCACACAATTGTCCCACAAATCAAATTTTAAATAATAATCTGAAGTACACAAGTGGTTTAACATTTCTTTAACCATAATCATAAGTCATAATGTATGATAAAAAGTTGTAAAATTATTTCATACATAGAAGTTGAAGGATAAAAGGTCCGAATAATACAGTCATTTTTCATAATGATTTGGATCTGGTTGCTTGGAAGAATTTGCACTACTAGCACGTCGCTCTGGAGCAGAGGTCATCTCACCTAAAGATCGAATAGCCCTAAAAATGTCCTACTGTATAGAAAATCTCGTCTCTGAAATCTTTTGATTCAATACATGTTCTATCTTTTCTTCTACTACACGGTTGACAGCTTCTTCAAATACAGGCATCCCAACAAAATCTCCTACATTTGGTGTAAGCTGAGGAGGAGCAGGTTGAACAGTATGAATGTTACAGATTGTCTTGCCACGATTGCCGCATACTACCCAGTAAGAATGCTACTTAATCATCCATTCCCATCTCAGACCACCAGCAATCACCAGGAAATTGCGTTAATAATAAAAGTAAACTGGAATCATGGGTTACCTGCAGGGATTTCGAGGGAAGAACAAGTTTCTCCTTCGTGCTTCTTTCTCGGCTTCAATCTCTGACTTCTCTCTCGTTGCTTTGCCTCTCCTCCCTGAATCAGGGAACCTCGGTCTTTCTCTCTAATTCTTTTTTTCTCTCGCTACCAGTCCCCCGTGCTCTCAACTCGTCGATGTTCCTTGGCTTCTCGTTACTGGTCCCGTCTCTCGCTTCTGTCAGGTTAGGAGTGAACAAAGGAAAGGCGGTTTCAAGGAAGCCTCCCTTTTTGCGTTTACGCTTTGTTTAAGCAGCTTCTAATGTGCCCTTGTCTCCACCTCTATCTCTCGCTCCCTCCGTTTGAAGACTGCCCTGGCAAGAGTAGGTTTGGTAAGTGGCGAAGCTAAGGTCTGCGTTTGCAAATTGACAACAGCTGGGTTTGCAATTTAGATACACATATTTTTCATTCAAATGGTGGGTTTGGTAAGTGAAGCTAAGGTCTTGAGTGAGCAGAGTTAAAATTTTTTTAAATTTTTTTAATGTTTTGTTTAAAAAATTATTTTTATAACATAGTATTTAAATAAAATGTTTTCTTTTAAATTTTTTAATTAAATTAAACTCATTAATAATATTTTAAAATTTTTTGAAATGTAAAATTAAGTTTAAAATTAAATGAACAATATATCAAAAATTATTTTTTTATATTAGTATCAACTTCACTATTTAAATATTTATAAAAATATAATTTTTTATCCACTCAATATTTATATAATATATAACAATTCGTAATATTTTGAAGAGAACAAATTTGTTTAATAAAGCATAAAAATGTATCACTGTCAAATTATAAACAATTATATTTATATAGTATTGCAAATACTATTTTATCTGATATATCAACAAATTTTGTAATATCTTTTAAAAAAATATATTTACAAAGTATGGTTCAAACACAAAAATAGAGTGACATGAGAAAAATATACACAAGAGGAAGCTAATAAAAAAAAAAATCTAGTGGAAGCAATGAGGTGAAATTTGACTAAACCTACGGGTGATTTGGAAAAATCACCTTACCAATGGGCACAAGCTTACGTTCTTCCTTCCCATATACATGTAGGCCTTTACGAGACAGCACAACACTTGTCTCTATCGTTGAGGTCAAACGATTAATGGCGAAAGTCTGTAATCTAAATGAGCATTCCCATTCCAGACTACTGTAATTATTAAATTGTCATCATCATTTTAATTTATCTTCTCTTTGATACGTTATTTATTTATTTAAAAAAAATCAGAGAGATATGAAAGAATAAATATATATAATTTATTTTTTAACATTTTTATTTTTTGATTTAAGGGGAGATTTTATATGATAGAGAAATATCAAATGAGTATAAATAAAATCTATTTATATAAGTATTATATTATATATATATAAAATCTATATATATATATATATATAAAACACAGGATCTCTTCTTAGATAAGCATAAATTTTGCTACCACTTTTTTACTTACTTTTTTTTTTTAATTTCTTTATAATAGAATAATATTTTATTCATATTCATATCGACACAGGAAAGAATCCAATCTACTATTATTTCTTCATTTATTTACTCTTGCATATTCTTCACTTGATTGTATAATCATCATTATGACTATGTTTTTCCCTTTTTTTCAATTAATTTTTTAGAGAGGAAAAAATTCCTCGCAATTCCCTCGCTATTTAGAGAGAAAAATTACTTCTCACTGTGTTCTTCGCTAATTGGGCAATTTAGAGAGGTTACACTATTCCTCGCTAATTTCCTTGCAATTTAGAGAGGATTGAGCATGGCCTCGCTAATTTCCTCCTTAATGGGTAGTTTTAGAGAGGGTCATATTATTCCTCGCTAATGTCCTCGCTAATTTGGAAAATTAGAGAGGAGTTTTAGATCCCTCGCCACTGGCCTCGCTAAAATTATTTTTAGAGATGAATTCAATGTTCCTCGCAAAATTCCTCACTAATTTGGTTTATTAGAGAGGCATATCAATGTCGTCGCTAAATATCCTCGCTAATAAGTGATTTTCTAGTAGTGGATAACAACAATGAAAATGCTGAAGAGATGCCAAATCCTAATGCAAAGGCATTCTATGACATGCTACATGCTGCACAACAACCCTTGTAGGAAGGTTGTGAAGAGGAATCTAAACTTTCAGCAACTATATAATTATTAAGCATCAAGGTAGAGACCAACATGTCACAATAAGGATACAATTTAGTGTCACGCCTTATGTGGAGAACACAACCTAAAGACACTCGTATGCCTACAGATTTGTATCAAACGAAGAAGTTGGTGTTAAAATTAAGGCTTGGTTATACAAAGATTGATTGTTGTGTAACTGGGTGTATATTGTATTATAAAGATGATGCAAATACAACCCAGTATAAGTTTTGCAGGAAGCATGATATGCTGTAAGAAAGTGTCATGGAAGAAAAAAGAAAATTGCAACCAAGCAATTGTGGTACCTACCACTAATTCTTAAACTTCAGAGATTATTTGCTTTTGCAAAAGCAGCAAAGGAAATGAGATGGCACCACGAGAACCATAGAGATTTTAGCATCCTTACTCACCCATCTGATGGAGAAGTGTGAAAGGTATTTGATAGCACATACCCCGACTTCATGTGTGATGCACGAAATGTTTGACTTGGGTTATGTACTGATGGCTTTACACCATTTGGCCAATATGGTAGAAAGTATTCTTGTTGGCTGGTTATTGTCATACCTTACAATCTACCACCAACAATGTACATGAGACAAGAGTATATGTTCTTAACACTAATTATCTTTGGTCCTAGCAATCCTAAAAGGAAAATTGATGTTTATCAGCAACTATTAATAGATGAACTAAAATTGTTATGAACTGAGGGTGTGTTAACATATGATGCCTCATTGAGATAGAACTTTCAAATGCGTGCCACATTATTATGGACAATCAATGACTTCCTAGTATATGGCATGTTGTTTGGTTGGATGACAGTGGGGAGATTGTCATGTCCTATAGGAGAAATCAAATTCATTCTAATTGAAACATAGGAGGAAAATATCTTTCTTTGACTACCACGAACAATTTCTCCCCCCAAATCACACATATAGGAGAAATAAAAGCTCCTTTTATAAGAATAGAGTTGAGAAATCAATGCCTCCACCATGATTAGATAGAAAGGAAGTTTGGCAAAGAGTGTGTAATTTGCTAACAGTGACTAAGTGGGGAAGACTTATACCAATTAAAGGATATAATGCCACTCACCATTGGATGAAACAAAGCATATTTTGGGAATTGCCATATTGGAAACATAACCGCATTAGACATAATTTTGATGTCATGCACGTTGAGAAAAATGTGTTTGACAATTTATTTTTCACCGTCATGGATATAACAGGGAAGACTAAGGATAATATACAAGCTTGGTTAGATGTGTAAAAATATTGTCGACGAAAAGAATTAGAACTTGTTAATAAAGGTGGGAAAGTTCTGAAACCCAAAGCACAATATACTTTGAATATAGAACAGAAACGAGCAGTTTGTCAGTGGGTAAAGAACCTGCGACTCCCTGATGGGTATGCATCTAATTTGGCTCGATGTGTTGAGATGAAAAAAGCAAAGCTGTATGAAATGAAGAGTCATGATTGTCATGTGTTTATGTAACACTTACTTTCTATTGCCTTTGGTGCTCTGCCTTAAGCTGTATATAATCCTATAATCGTGCTTAGTCAAATTTTTAAAGAACTTTGTTATACTACCTTGACAATGGCTCAATTAAAGTTATTAGAGCAAAATATTGCATTGACATTGTGTAAGTTGGAGAAGGTCTTCCACCCTGGGTTCTTTGACTTAATGGAACATCTACCCATCCACCTTCCTTATGAAGCCAAAGTTAGGGGATCGGTTCAATATCATTGGATGTATCCATTTGAAATGTAATAAAGTATATCATTATATGCTTGGAATGATTATGTGCTAAAAAGCTAATAAAAGGTGTTTAACTACTCTTTTTGTAGATTCCTCCATACATTAAAAAGTCAATAATAAAGTTCAAGTGGAAGGATTTATATGCAAAGCTTACATCATTGAGAGGGTCGCAACATTTTGCTTGTATTACTTTGAGCATGATGTGCTATCAAGAATAATGAGACCTCCAAGAAATGATGATGGCGGAGATTCGGGCTTACCTACAATTTCTATTTTCAACTATCCTAGAAGGCCTTTTAGAGAATGCAAGTCTCGTTTCTTAAATGATCAAGAAATGGAAGCTGTCATAAAATATATTCTAATAAATTGTGATGAAGCATAACCTTATATTAAGTAAGTGATATTGCTTACACGTCACTTATTTATATATGCTTAACACATTTCTTTGCCCAAGTTAATAAAAAAAATGCATTTATTTGTTATATAGTTTATTTGTTCATGAGTTAACTTTGTCCAATTCTCAAATTATGGATGTTGAGGTAGAAGCTCAAATTGAAGCAAATTTTCCTTCCTGGGTTTGAGAACATGTAAGTAGTAATATAGCATGAAATTAATTGTGTCTTAAAATAAAGTGTCAACTTACATAAAATATTAAAAATGCCACACAGGTTCAAAACCCAGCCAACAATGTTTTGGATCCATTTTTACATGACATTACTCGGGGACCAAAAAGAAGTATTAGAACTTAGCCTACTTATTTTATTAATGGGCATAGATTTCATATACATCCATTGAGCCATAAAAAATTAACAATAAATAATGGTGTATGCATAAAGGGGACTAACTTTGCACAATCAAAATATGACTTTTATGGCATTTTAGAAGAGATTGTGAAGATTGAATATATAGGGGTTCCTGTGAAGCAATTAGTGTTGTTCAATTGTCAATAGTATGATCCTTCACTTAATCGCAGTATGAGGGTTCATAAACCATATAAGATTGTTAAAGTTCACGAATTAAGGAGGTATAAGAAGTTTGATCCATTCATATTTGCACAACAAGCGACACAGGTGTACTATGCACATTATCCTAGTTGCCATTAGAAGGCTAATTAGTTAGCTGTTATCAAAGTTAGGCCTGTAGCATAATTGATACTCCGATATCTAAAAAAAAATATGGGGCCATTTCAAGTGGATGGATTAGAAGTCATACTACCTACAATTGTCTCCAATGACAAATTCCATAACCTAAGAGACCCTATAAGATCTTATGAGGAGATAGATATCTTAACCACTAATATTATTTATGAAGAAGAAGAAGAAGAAGAAGAAGAAGAAGATGATGATGATGATGATGATGATGAAAAAGATGATGATGATGATGATGATGATGAGGACAATGTTGACGACGACCACGATAAGGACGATGATGATGAAAATATAGATGACGGTGATAAAGATGATGAACAAGATGACGATACATAAATTAAGGTTGGGTTTGGTTTAATTTCAAGTTTGATTTTGTTTTTATAATGTATTATGCTATTTTGATTGAGTTGTATATAGCACTTTTACATTTTTCATTTAATTTTTTGCCAACTTATACTAATTCAAGGTTTGCTATTGTATATATAGATGTCCAGTCGTGGCTCTAGGCGAGTTTGTGCCTAAGGTAGTACCTCAACACTACTACCTCTGCATCCACAACCATCTCCTTATCCTCCTACTTTAGCACTTGCATCAATTCCTATAGTGCCAAATGCATCTACTACACCTCCATCAGCTCCTCTCATGCCTGAATCATCTAAGAGACACTCAGTGTCACCTATATCATCTCCTCCAATACCATCTCTTGTCTTGCAACACTCACATTCCACTTCGCAGTGTCCTTTCATGAGTTCTACACCCATGCCACCTATCCAACCTTTTGGCTATAACCCTACTGACGGTCGAATATGGTTGTATCCTGACAAGCATACGTAAGTCATAAAATTTATGTTGTTTTACTTATTATTTAGTTAACAACTTAGTGTCATTGCAACATTTAGAATCATTATTGTTAAATGATTAGGTTTAATCTTATCGTCATTGTTGTTCGTGATATTCTTCTGGTAATTCAAGAAAAAATTGAACATCCATGTCATAGTTGGAAAGTAATGCCTCTTGAGGTCAGGCAGCTATAGTTTAATAAATGGGCGTTATATATCTTATCCTATTATATATATAATGTGTTGATTTTTTTTTCTCTCATTTTGTCTTAGTTTTGATTTTTTTATTATTTATGCGGAAGAAGTATAAATGGTTGCCATAATATGACCAAACAATTAGTCATAATTGGACCAAAAAGTGTGGGGACATCTTACGAAATGCAATGCACAAAGTTTGATCATACTTGGAAAAGGGTATCACACCTAACTGGATCCTAAATGACGTTATAGTCTAATTAAATCGTTATTGGGAGTTAGAAGAATACAAGGTTATGTGCCAAATAGCTAAAAACAATTGAGCATCTACCACAGGAGGCATGCAACATAAAAAGGGAAGTATTCCTTCAACTAAGCATAAGAGGAGACTGGTAAGCATTTAAATTCAAATGTAATCATCATTTATTTAATGCATGAGATAACTAATATCAATAAACAATTACCGACTTCACAGCTTGGAAGGCCACCTACAATGTTTGAACTATTTAAGCACACCCATTATGATGAGGCAACTGGTTAATTTGTGGACCATAGGACAGTTGAAGTTTATGTATGTATATGTTTATTTGTTTTACTCTCACTGGAATTATACTGACGGCCAGAGGCCTGACTAGTGGTAGTGTTTGTCTTGCTTTTTGTTTTGATTCTCATTGGGATTGTGTTGATGGTAAGAGGCCTAATTGGCTGTATTGTGAGTTCTCCTTTTTGTTTTGATTGTCACTGAGATTGTGCTGATGGCTAGAGGCCTAATTAGCTGTAGTGTAAGTCTTACTTTTTATTATGATTGTCACTAGATTTGTGTTGAAGGCTGGATCCCTGACTAGTTATAATATCAGTCTCGATTTTTTGTCTTTATTGTCATTGTACTTGTGTTGGCGGCTAAAAGCCTGATAGACAATATGTGAGTCTTACTTTTTTGTTTTGATTATCATTAGAATTATGTTGATGGTTGAAGGCCTGACTAGCTATAATGTGAGTTTTGCTTTTCTATTTTAATTGTTATTACATTTGTGTTAACGGACAGAGACTTAACTAGTTATAGTGTGAGTCTTCTTTTTTATTTTCATTGTCACAAATTCATGTTAATGGTTAGAACTTGTTGTAGTGTAAGTCTTGATTTTTTATTCTGATTATCATTGAAATTGTGCTACCATTTATTTAATATTTTTTACTCATTCAGTTGTCTCGATGACTATCAATATCATTGCATATTCTTTTTATACACATAATCGTGCAATTCCAATATTTAATTGCCTTGATTGTGAAGGATGAATATATTTGTAGTTTTAAAATACTTATTCTTTATTATATGATCATATTTCATTTTGATACAATATATGACATAAAGAATGTTTCAACATGTGTATATTTTTTTGATCTTAATGCATTGTTGTTGTTTTCTTTATTTGAAAATTGTCTTCCTTTGTTTGCTTAAACAGGCTAATTACTTGAGGCTTAAGAATTCCAAAGCTTCTACTCAGGACTCAATAGGCGTAGCATCAAATGACATAAAAGATTATGATGAAGTTGCCTTATGGTTAGAGGCTATAGGTGGTAATAATAAGAGGGGTTGCATTTTTGGGGTTGGATCTGAGGCTCATGATATTGACCTAGCTATTCCTGTGGAACCTCTTCTTTTATTCATAACTCAAGACTTCATTCAGATTTTGAAAAAGAATTACGTAAGAGGATTGCTACAGAGATGGCACCGTTGAGACAGGAGAATCAAGAACTTAGAGAGCAAAATCAGCGTATAACAGAGCAACATCAATAAATCTTGTCTCTACTAGATTAACATCAACAAACACTAAATAGATTACAAAAACTTGAACTGTGATTGTCGCATGCTCCAGTAGATCTTGTACCAAAAGACTTAGTACTTGAGAAGACAGGTCCAGATGATCATCTTCCTCCGTAAGGATTTTATTTGTCATCCCCTATCTATAAATATCTTTAGTTTGAAACTTTAGTTTGAGAATTGCTATGCTTTGTTTTAGAACTATTAATTGACATTAATTAAATATGGTTGTGTTCTTGTACTTTTTTGGATGGTGAAAAAATTTAAATCTTAATTTTATTATTTAATTATCACATTATTCTCAATTCATTTTTTTCTTATTGTGTTTTTACTGTATTTCTCTGGACAAGCAGCAAAAAAATACAACATCAAATTTAGGTTAAAATTTTTAAAAAAATTTTAAAAAATCAATGATGGAATTAGCGACGAAATGATTCTATCATTAATACCGTTGCTGACCAACGATGGAATAATTCTATCATTAAACAATTTCGTCATTAATTCCATTGTTGATCAGTGACAAAATTCCATTATAAATTTCATCGTTAATCAGCAATGAAATTCTGTCACTAATTTTGTAGTTGATCAGTGATGGAAGCCGACACTATTTTGTCATTAATCAATGATGAAATATTGTTTATCGCTAATTCCATCACTAATAAGTGATGGAATATTCATCACTGATCTGTCGCTAACTTGGGATACGTTATCCTTTCATTTTGCGACAAAATTTTTTTATGACGGAATTTTTTGTCATTAATTAGTGACGGAATTTTTATTTCTGTCGCAAATGTCTTAGTGATGATGAAATTAGCAATGGAAAAATTCCGTCACCAATTTTTTTTGTGACGGACTAATTTACGTTTAGCGACGAAAAATTTTATCGCTAATTTTGGTTTTTCTTGTAGTGTTAGATTTTTAAAGGTACATACATTTAATCCTTTCTTGATGTATTTTTTAAATATTTATATTCAATTTATAAAAAAGATTACCTTTTAAAGATTAAATTGATGGAACGACCATTTTTCAAGAATCAAAAGGATTGTTGTCTATTTCATTTGATTTTGGTTGAAAAACATAATATTTCCACTTAGTTGTTCAACTTTGGTAGATAAATTGGAAAGTCTTTTAATGTATTGTTTGACAAGAAAGGGCAAAAAGAAGGGTCACAACAGACCATCAGCATCACTCCGTGCCACTTCTTTTCTTTTCTCATCTCTTCTGTTGGGCCATGTCGACATAACTCACATCCTTAAAAACAAATTATTTAGCTATTTAATGTCATATATTTTAATGAAAGTATATAATATTGAATAAATTCTATCAAATCTTTTGAATTTTATTGAAATTACATAAAATTTTTTTCTAATTCCAAAATATATACTTTAGTTTAATTTTAAATTTTTTCCTAAGATACCTTGTATTAAACCATATATATATATATTAGGTGATTTTCTTTTTTGTAAGAATTAGAGGGCATCCAAATATGCACAACTAAAAATAAAAGAAGTAGATTTTATTTGCTTTAAATTTAACAAAGCTTTAAACTGATGAAGGGTATTTTAATTAAAAAATATAATTACATTAATAAAAAATATTTTAATTTAAAAAATTAAAATTAGACTAAATTATCTATAATTTTTTGTTTTAAGTTAGGTTTATGTACTTTACTCTATAATATTATACAACTTTTTAAAATTCAATATCACATCATTAAGTTTTTAAAGTGTTCTTTTACATATCATAATTATGTCATAGAGCCTAAAATATACACTTAAATTTTAATTACATTTAGGTTTTGTCCTTTGAAAATTTATTATTTTAGCTGCAAAGAAGTTTTTGTTCAACAAGCTATCTGTGTAATATCTAGTTATTGAAATTTGATAGGCATGGATCTTGCATTAACCCTATAAAGATATTAATCTTTGAATTGTTGATTCAATGGTTGGATCATTGACAATTAGAAACATTATTCTTGAAATAATTTTAAAATTTCAAGATGTTATATAAATGATCAATAATAAATTGTACGCTTGTTTACAAAAGTAAATAATTGTGCTAAATTTAAGTTAATATATTTTATACATTAATTAAATATATATTTAATATTTATTATATTATAAAAGTATTAAATATAAGAGTATATTAAAATACATACAATTGTAGTATTTTTTTTGTAAAAATATTTAATGTAATGTATTTTTTGATTTAAAAGGAAAAAAAAATAAATTTTTAACAATTGAAACCACTAGATAGCTATTCTTTTAGGGGAAATTGTTGCTACAAGTACCCAATAGTCCTAATGTGTTTTATCAAGATCTACTCACTCCCTACAGAGTAATACCAAAAACATTTTGACTACTAGATTTACGTACACTTAATCTTTTACCTTGTTTTCATGGGACAAATTTATTATTTCATAATTTATATAAATCAACCAAAAATGAAGTTAAAGGAATGAATCGAAAAAAGACATAACAGAAAAAGGCATTCAAGAAAAGGTGTGAGAGGATGATGGTGAAAACAATTCTCTTAGGTATCATTTGCTATGTAGGATACGAAATTCTGAAATGGAAAAAGGAATAGGAAAGACCAAAAAATGTGTTTGGTTGGCAGGTGTCCTGAATCCAATGGAAAGCAACATCCTATAAACACAGGAGTCTTCTTTGCTTTGCTTAGTCAAGGGAAAGAGCTCACCATCATAGGAGAGCAACATCAAATGACCATCTTGCCAATGATCACCATGTGCATCTTCTTTATTGTGCCATAACCTTGTCGTTTATCATTGTGCCAAAACTCTGCTGAAAAAAAATGCCATCCCTGTTTGTCGTTCACTCATCGCCATTCATTATTATGCAAGAATCTCATAGGAAAAATTGCTATCTCTATTTGTCATTCACTCACCAAAATTATTGCTTGGTGTTGCCATTCGTCCTCCCCTTTTCTACTCATTGGAATTGTTGTAGATCTGTTGCCAAAAATATTGCCACCTCTATCTATCGTTCATCAGTCTATTCTCTTGCTAGAATTGCTACAGATCTTGAAGCCAATAGAACTTGAGGCCAGAAAATATGCTGAATGGAGGTGTTGGGTTTTAAAGAATGGAGGAAATAATTGTGATTGATATTTACAGGAGGCAAAAATTCTATTCAAAATATTATTATTATTATTACCACCTTTGGACATTTTGGTCTTTTCATAATTTTTTATTATCATTTCTATCTAAACACATAATAATATTCCTATTCCTTCGTATATCATATCAAACATTTATTCAGGATACAAGATTCCTTTCCATTCTCAATTTATTTTCTATTTTTATTCTATAAAAAGACTTTCATGCATACTAAACAAGGCCTTCAAGTTAGTAACCTCCCTTGACTTGACATTCTAGAATTACCACATTAGGGATAAATTGGGTTGCTTTGCCAAAAAGTAGTATGGTGGTTTTAGATTAATGGAAAGGTAATAAAAAAAAAAGTTATTACCAAAGGGTAATAAAAAGGTTAAATTCAGATCCTTAGCTTCCAATTTTGAGTATTGTACATCTAATATTAGTGCAAATTTGGATGCATATATGATTTTTTAATATATATATTTTTTTAAATGTCAATAGGAATTCACATTCTATATGAATTTTTTATGTATATTTTTTAAATTTCAATAGGAATTTGGATGCTATACATCCAAATTCTTTTCAATTTTTTTTTTTCAAAATTCTAGAGAATACAGATTATTTTAAAATTTTTCTTTCAATTTTTAATTTTTTGTTAATTTTTTATTATAATGAGATAAATTTTTATTCAATATTAATAAATTGAAAAAAGATGTATTTATGTAAGCAATTATAGCTATTAAAAAATTGAGGATAAGATGCACAAATAAATTATTTTGATTTAAAGAAATTGTATCTTAACCTATATTATAAATCTAACTTGAACTCTATTTATTACCTAAAAAGTGCTATTTCTATTATTGGATTTAAAGAGGATTTTGAAGGAATGAAGAATGCAAGAGCATCTTAATAGCCTATAAAAAAACAAAAATTTCTCTCATAACAATAGGATCTACTAAACACTCTTACTTTAATTGAATTAGTAAATGTTGTTAATTATAGCATGATAATTAATGAATATTATTATGTCTATTTTATTAAAAAGTTTCACAATAATTACATTGGTGCAACTAACAAAAATTTAATATAATCATTAAAAATTAATAAGTACTGAATAAGACGTAATTATTTAATGTTATATTATATTATTTGAAATTTATAGTATTATTAATTTTACATAATGAACCAATCCGAATTTCCTTTAATGTTTTTCTAATATTTTGTTATATTAAAATAAACTAAATGAAAAAATTGTAATTAAAAAGTAATTGAATGGAAAAAATATAATAGAAAAAAATTATGTAATATTGGACATAAAATTATATCAATATAAATCTTATAAAAATATTTATAGTAAATGACTTCCTATATTGCAATGAGGTTGTCTCTTTTTACGTCACTCCCGTTGTTGGCATAATTATTCTAATTCTTATTGTTCATTGACTATTGGATTAGAGTTTAAATCTAAAGATGGAGCTTGAATTAGAGGAATCAAATGAGGTGGCATCAAAAATCTTGGTTGTGATGATCCTCAAAGCTCAAAGGAGCAACTGGCATATGCTGCATTAAATGTAGATGTATTATATAGGAGATCTATGGATGATTCGAATGAGTCAGACATCTGCTGAGGGGTTTTAGAAAGAGATGAAAGAGATGGAGGTATGTAAAAAGAGGGACCTGTTCCACTAAAGTCACCAAACTAGTTAGGTGGTATAAAATAAGATGGACCAGCCATGCCAATATCTTACTACACTAAAGTAAGCATATATAAAGATGTATTGGGAATGTCAATGTCCTCTTGCACTGGTCCTTGTTGTTATTGGATATTTCTTCCCTCAGCAGGCTATTAAGTTGATAGGTAACCTTGACGTCTTTTACCTAAATGACTTGCCAGAATCTGAGGTCTAGGTAGATCTGATGCCTAGTTAGCAGGTTAGGAAAAAAGTGAAAATCACTATTCATAAAAAGGGCAAGTAATATATTACTAGCTCCTTGGTCCATGATATCACAGAAATCTGTAAGTAAAAGATCCTGTAAGTGCATCCTATAAATCCCATTATGCCAAATCAACCTAATCAAAAAATATGAAAAATTAACTATCAATTTGCATTATACCAAGAGAATGATGATGACAAAGATGACAAAATGGAATAAAACATACAGCATATCCAATAACAACACTTGATCTATGGATCCATCGACGAGTATATCGCTAACATTATTGCATGTACTCAAATGTGCGATCAAAGGGCTCTTTTAATGACGGGGGATTGAGACATGGTATCTTGCCATCCAAACCATCGTTGGATGAATAGGCTATGTTTAGAAATCTAGTTAGTCAGGGTTCTTTCTCAAAGTTGTAGATTATAGAGAGAGTCCAATTTAACTGGCTCTTATAGAATAGGATGGCAACGACTAAATTGTTATAAGACGCAATTTAGATGGTATCACTTTATGATTCAAAAACAAATGAGTAACACTGATGCAATTCAAATGTCCAGAGAAGTTAAACAATACTTTGAAATTAACTCGCGTATTGATTATGGCTAGTATAGACATCATACAATCTGTAAACAAAATGGAAGAGAATAGTAAGTAATTATTAAATAATTAAAAAATATATATAACATAAATCAAATCAAATTTATACCTCATCATCTCTCATTGCATCTAATAAAGTTTTGTATAAGTGGAGAGCTCTAATACTCAAATAAGAAGGTCATCCAAAATTTTTCCATATGTTACAATAAGCAAGTATATTTGGTAAATAATAACTAATAAATAGAGTCAATATGTTTTAATAAAAATATGTAAAATTTTTAATTCTTTTACATACTTAAAACTTAAAGGTAAAATTATAGGATATTCCTTAATGTGAGGTCAGGGGTGGGTGGTCTCTCAGGTGCTAGCATAAGAAAGCGATCTCATACCCATAGATGCAACAATATCAAGTATCCAGTTATACCACAATCATTCTTGTAAGTTGAGTTGCACAGCTCACGATATAGAAAGGCCAACACTGCTGATCCTTAACTATAATGGCCAACTTGTTGAAAGTCATCTAACAAACTTAGGTACATCAAATAAACTCTGTAATTAGATCTATCTAGCATCAACTAATCTTTACACATGCGAAGAATGTATACATGGGTAAACTAATGCACAACCTCATCCTCTGTGTCATTGGGTAGATATGCAAAGTTTTGAACTAACCAAGTGATGAAAAGTTACTATCTATCTATCTAGTCAGCTGGGGGCATAATCCCTAAAAGCCACTGACAAAAGTCTGGCCAATTGAAACCCATCCGACCTATAACAAGGTCTCCATTGATTGGTAGGCCCAATTATACAACTACATGTAATACTATAATATATTAACCCAACTAGTCTCTACTTAGGCTTGATTCCTTATGATTTCCAAAGAAAAAGAGTAAACCATGGCATTTTCATGCTAGATATTGGGGTATAAATACTCATATTTTGCCTTGTGGTTCCCGTGAACCCATCAATTACATACTCTACTAAAATCCATTTATACAACTCATATATAATATAAAAAAACCCATGAACCACGGACATGAAGCCAAAAACCCCAAAATGTGATTTCTCAAAACGGGCCTAAAAGTCAAATTTTTTGGCTCTAAATTTGGAAAATCATAACTAATTCTAGAAAAATAAAAATCAAGCAAACCATAGCTTTTTGGAAATATTTAAGGTTAAATTTATGCTAAAAATAACTTCCAATCACAATCTCAGCGTTTGGACTATGTTTGACATCGAAAAAGAGATAGAGGTCTGGCTGTCCCTGGTACTGATGCAGCTTATTATTATGAACTTCAAAAATTCATAACTAATTCCCAAAAAATTCAATCTAGACAAACCATACCAATTTAGAAAGATAAACATGTTAACTAAAGGAAACAAATAAGTCCAGATCATTTCAGTAGCCTTTGTACCTCGAAAACTAATGGAACAATAACGAAGGTTGGATGGCTTCGCTGATACTGACACAAAATTTCAGAAAGTTATTTCTCCCTCTACAGGCCTCTAATTGAGGTGCTTCTAATTGGTATAAGTTACTGTGTATGTTTAGTTTATGACTATAAAATTTCATGACAATTAGATATCATTTGATGCATGAATGACATAGATTCATTTTTGGACCTATTAGCATAGGAACTAGCCAAAACCAAAAAATTCTCCAATTTCAAAAATTTATCAAATATTCCATAAACCTCTAAATATTACCCACTTTAGTTTCCCAAGAAGCTCTTAACACGCTCTAGAGGCATGCTAAATTTTATATCAAGAAGAATTTATTTGGTCATACTTTAATAAAACTCACAAATTTAGCAGTTTTGACACCATAAATAGTTCAAAATGGGGGTAAATTGTCTCCTACATGCTCTATCACCTCTTGGGCAAGTTATAAAGTATAAACACAACATATATGAATTGCCTAAGTGATTCAAACCAACACACATCTCGAACTCATCATGTTACAGGCAAAAGTACACTATTACATATAAGCCACCAAAGGGCCAAATCTCATCTTTTCGATACTTTAGTTCCATACATGGATCATACATCAATTATATATACTTTTATACCTGCTTAAGCATTTATATCTCAATATATATATAAAAGCACTTTGGTTTTTCTATACATCAAACTATACTAAAGTGGGCAAAAAGGGTAAAAAAGGGCCATCTATACCTCATAGCCTCCACTTTTAGGCTCTTGAGCTTCACCTTAATCATATGAGATAGGAAAGGAAAAGGGGTGAGATTCATAGAATCTTAATAGCTCATGCATTCATTCAAGGAAGCAATCAATGCATATAAACAAGTCAAAGCATGCAAGTAGACATCTAACCATTCATAATCATACAACACATGATTTACATGCCATAAAAATCATATCAATGTCAAGAATGAGCTCCAGGGACTTTTGGTCTAGCCTCACCTTATTTTAGGGACTTTTGGATGGCCTCACCTTAGGTTTATGGACTTTTGACTTGGCCTCACTTATCCATGAGACTTTTGGCTTTGTCTTACCTATTTCGAAAGACTTTTAGCTCCACCTCATCCATCACAAGGGACTTTTAGTACTACCTCACTTGAGCAATTTTCATAACCCAAAATATAAGTATATTAGTACCAATGCATCAAGGCAACATCAAATGGCATGTCTCACAATATAAGCACATACACAAGCATACAATGACTATTACACATCCAAGAATGTAACAAGAAGGAGTAGAGAGCTATCTTACAAGCCAACACAAGTCTTCCCTTTTGATTTCTCTTCTCCCTTCTTGGTCTCACAATTACAACTAGATGGAGCTGCTTCTCTTAAGCCTAGACATAATAAATAGCATGCAATTACTCTCTTGGAACTCAACAATTTCTCATAACCCTATAAAGTATGTAAGAAACTAGAAGTTCTCCCTCTAGACTTTCACTAACTTTTCTTCTAGGTCTTTTGTATTTCTCAACTTCTCACACTTTAATTCAAGGATTTCTTGCTTGCTCCAAGTCAGACTTCCTTCGTCTCTCAAGTTCTCAAGTTGGTATAACCAACATAATTAAGGAAAGCAAAGAAAAAGTTTCAAGAGTGATTTTCTTTTGCCTTCACCTTCCTTTTTATTCTTCATTCTCCCTCTTCTGATCCAAGCTCAAAACAAAACTAATTCAACATCCAAAACCATAGAAAGAGAAGGCAAAGAGAGAAGTACAAAATTATAAGGAGGAAAGCTATGGAAATCTCAAGTTTGCTTACCTTTTCCTTGTTCTTCTTTTCTTTTCTTGGTCTCTCTCTCTCTCTCAAGCCATTTTCTCTGTTTTGGATGAAACTTAGATCGGTTAAAAGAAAAGGAGAGGATCTAGACTCTTTAAGAAATAAAATTCTCTTTTTTCATGCTTTTTAGGACTAACCCTTACTATAGCGAAAAATAACCCTTACTACGATGAGCACGCATAAGTTCTAGACCCCTGTTCTCGCTACGACGCACGCTATTATGAGGAACCCCCTAGTTTTTATATGAGATGCCTAAACTCGCTATAGTGAGAAGCATTCTTGCTATAGCGAACAGGTACATTCGCTATAGTTAGGTCATTTCTTGCTATAGTTAATAGGTACATTTGCTATAGCCGAGTTATAGCCAGTAGACTTAGAAAAATTTTAGGACTTAAAAATTTCAGTAATTTTTGGTTGTTACACTACGTCCTCAAAGGTGATCGTACACCTTCCTTGAGTGGTATGAAATATATATATTTTTAGGCACTACCATTCCCCTAATGCACTAACCAATGATGTATCATACTTAAACTGGTCGACTCGTGCAACACTATAAAAACCAACCTACCTCAAATAATTGACAATAGCTAGTAGTGGATCACCTAAACAATCATCTTGCAAATATGGATACGTGAAATAAGCAACTACTCGCTTAAAATAAAAAATAAAATAGAATAATATATTTTACCTCGCCATCTCAAATAGCCTATGATATATGCTACTCCTGTAGGTATAAAAGCAACTCATCCTCTGGACCTGGATGAATAGGCTATCCAACTTTGGACATAAAATTTATGAGTAAAATAACATAATCTACTATTATTCATTTAAAATTAATATGCACAAGTATTAGTGACATAAAATTTTTTTAGGCCTTTCAAAAATGGTCATATACAAGCATAAATAACATACTTAATTGATATCCATATATGTGTACAAACAATAAATAACTTCTCTTATTTGTAGACAATTACAACTTTTGTTAATATACAACTATGTAGCAGAAGTGTAATGTGGGTAAGAGATATGGTTATGCCCTGTTTGTTTACAGAGGTTGTACTTGTTTGGTTGTCCTGAGGCCTTAAAGTGCATTTCATTTAGAAAACAGCCTAAACAAGGTCAACCTCTTTCACAAAGCATGGATAGATCTAGGACTAACTTTGGATTACTTGGTTGTGGCCAATATTCTTGTCCTCCAATGGGTTGAAACATATTTTTATATACATTGCATGTGATGTCCAAGTGAAATACAGGATCCATAAGATGGAATGGCTTTTGAGTTACTGCTGTGATCGTATTAATGATTCATTTGGTCATAAGGCTTATCGACCTCAAACAATGCCACTTACCTGTTGAACACTTGCACAACACATAAATAGGAGAGTTGTACATTGTTGCCATCTTTTTCATTAAGGTCTGTGAGTACGCCTAACTTGCTACCATCTGAGCATTGATTTACTCAGCATGTTGCACAAAGTATAGGCTGACTTAGTAATATGTTGCCTTGGCTATGTTTGATATAGGTAAAAATTTAACCTCTTTCAAGACGTCATTCATGCATTCTATCAAGTTCGTTGTCATGTGCCTATAGTGACAACCATCTACATAATATGCTTAAGTTCACTATTCCTTTGAGATCTTAGCAATCCACCAGATTATTTCTTTATGTATAGTTACTACCTTGACCAATTTTTTGTTGACATATTGATTTTCGTATGCATAACCTATATAGCATAATTAATGACTTTTCCATTAGTTTTTAATCATCTATATTGTGTATAATCAGGTATGGAAAAGAAACATATCAATGTTTTTCAACTTTTGCTTTAAATTAGATGATCTATAATGAGTGTGAAGATTGTTGGCTACATGACGAAGACAGAAAATATGATAATTATAAGGTGGCAGCTAATCAGTCTGTAGATTAGCAATGACAGATAGAATTGATAGATGTCTATTTGATATCAAACAAGTACCACATCTTCTTGGAACTACTTGTTTCTGCAAGTTGAAAAGGAGCCATATCCATGCTAATTGTGTCTCCCCTTCCATAATAACAAAGGAGAAAGAAACAATATGTTAATCCTTATCTTGTTTCATTGCCATCAATAGTGTCATTTTATATTTTCCATAAAGAAATGTCCCATTCACCTAAATCATTCATTTTAAATGTTTAAATGCATGTATACAAGGCTTGAAAGCTCAAAATATGTGCTTAAACACTACTACTGCCTCATTAGTAGAAGTACTTTGGAGACATTGTTGCGTTACAAACTCAGCGTATGAGCCAGGCATAAAATATTGTACCGTAACCAACCACTTGGGCAATGTAGCATATGAGCTCTCCCAGTTACTAAAAACATCTATTACGGTTTTATATTTTGCTCTCCATGCCTTTCTATATGATATAGTATAACTGAACAAGCTCCTTATTCGCTTAATGATTTGGCTGATTGGAACATCAGGTGTCTCAGTCACCATTGCCACGATATATGATGAGATAATGTCGAAATCTAATTTTAGATAATCTTGTGATAACATCGGAGACAAACAAGTATATGAACTCCCATATTGTGTAATTTGTTAGGATGATCCTTTGTCCTTGCCTTTTTTGTATGCTTTGACTCGCCATCTATAATTATTGCCATAATTAACGCATCAACATTCTTCATAGTTTTTACTTGTCAAATATTTTTTAAAAGTATGGTGTGCCCTCATAGAGTATAGCTTCACAACAAATGTAGTGCCTTCTGATTCAGATACCTTAATCTAACATGCAACTTGATTGTTCATTTGTATTTGATTTCCTCTTTCCTCAAACTCATCGCCTCTCATTAAAGCCAAATTAACTTGCTTGAAGTATACAGCAGCAGGGTTAACATATTAGGACACTGGTTCAACCTGAATGGTATCATCATTATCACTCTCAATGTCATACACACTATCATCATCATTAGTGGTATTTTCATCATCTTCATCATAATCAGGGTCCAGTTCTGCATTATAGTTATATTCATTTTTAAAGTCTTCTAGGACATTTTTTTTCTGAGCTAGGTAGAGAAGAAGGTTCAACAAAGCTAATCGTTGATCGAGAGGTACTTGGTTGCAAATGACCCTTTATTAGTAGAATTTCATGAGGTTTAGCATAAATTGGCAATCGAGACAATGAATCAAGTGCGGGCAACAATTCATTCATCGAATTTGGCTCAAAGTTAATGCTCAACTGTGGGTCAATGCATGAGGTATTTGCATACAATTCAATGGCATTTAGTTTTGATAGGAACTGTGAGTGAGATTGCCACATCCTCTATACATTACAATCATCTTCCAACATAATCATTTGGTACCATGTTGGGTTTATTGTTGTTAAGAGCTTATATATCAAATCAAACACAACATAGTTGTGTGGTAGCCGTAATTTTTGAGAAACTGTTTGTTTTAACTCTTTTAAGGTGATGTTAGTGCTAATTATTCTATATCTTGACAATGCACATTGAAATGTTACACCCTATATACTTTCATAAATTTTTCCGTTCGCATAAATGCAAACAATCTCATTCCTCTCAGTCATTTCTTTCACCTTAAATATCCTGATTGTAAAATGCTTTATATAGTTATTGTTGTAATGGACTTTTTGGTTCACTTTGAATTATTCAGTTACATCTTTTAAAATTGAAAACAATTTTTTCCTATATTTATTTAAATAAGGTCCTAAGTTTCTCTTCCAATTGTAATAATGACCATTTTTATATATTTTTAACAAATTTATGTGGTAATTTTAGTAATTACTTATTAATAATTACAAATATTTATTTGCTTTTATTTTAAATTATTTCTATTTTCTTTTCCCACAATTATGGACACTGTATTTGTTTCCTTTTTATATCATTTTCTTTTTAACATTTTCTTACCATTTTACTTTTTAAACTAATTTTTTCTATTTAAGCTATCTTCTTTTTTCCAACTTTTAAAATTTTTTTTTCCTCATCTTACCTATTTTAACTAATTTTTTTGACACATTCCTAAATCAAATCTTTCCTATGTTTTAAAATACTATTCGATAAATTACTATTTAACATATTTTCTTTTCTCATTTAAATTAGTCTCTTAGTAACTATTAGTTTCTTTCTAATTATAATTATAAATGTGTATATATTTTGAATATTTCCCCATTTTTGTCACTTACTAATTTCTTTTTTTTTCCTTCTTTTGAATTTTAAATATATTCCACTTTCCCAAGTTCTATTCTTTTTTAGCCTTTCTTTAAATGACTATTATCTCATTTAAATTACTATTTCCCCTTAATTTTGCATTTTTTTCCAATACATATATTTCACAATTTTTCAAAATATATATATTTCCAAACATTTATATTTTTCCCCATCATTCTTGGTTTTAATATCAAATGAGTTCGTTTTCGTTATGACAAAAAAATTGTTTAGTTTCTTTACTTTTTCCTCCAATTTCCAAATGTCTCATTTTTATTTTACTCAAACTTCTTATTTCCACCATTATTTAGACAATTTAAAACTACCAAATCTCTTTATATATTCTCAAAGTTTAGTTTAAAAAACAAATTTTCCTACTTAAATAGCAAATGTTTTTCTCATTTATTTTCCCTTTCTTCATTCTTAGTGTTATAATTTTTTCTTCTTCTTTCATTTTGTTGAATCAATATCTAAAATAATACCCATAATCAATATTATTCATACAACAAACAATATTCTACAACTTAAAATCTATAAATTCAAACAACATTATTATCTTGCAAATATTTCAAAAAATATATATTTTACAGTAATAATAAAATTAAAATATTTGATATAAAAAAATGATTTACCTAATAATTTTGTATCAAATTCATAATTTTTTCTTTTCCGCCAACATTTCAAGGCAAAACTTATTAGAACTTTTCTAAAAGTTAAAATTTGAAGGAATAATAATTTTAATCGCTGCTGAAGTTGGGAGACTCAACTATCTTAAAGAGAAGGAGTTCTAGGGGCAATTCCATAATTTTACCTTCTCAATATCTTTATTTTTTTCAACCAATTAAAATGTCTAAAAATCTTTCTTACTCAATAAAATCATGCCATGTGTACGGATAAAATAGTAACTGCAAAGTTACTGTTACACATGACCAGTCAAACTTAAGTAGTCATGTTTGCAGAGCAGGCTAGCCTACGTTGAATTTAGAAGCTGCCAATCTGAATTCACTGAATTCAAAATCAGAGATTCCAAAGTCAATGCATCTGCTCAACCCTCCTGCAATTTATTACTTTCGTGTATTACTTTTAGCTTTATTATTTCTTGCGATTTTTTTTCTTTTTTTGGTTACCTCTGATCCAAATAACAGGGTAAATTGATTAAGGGAATAAAACTTTTTTTTTACTTTACTTTAAAAATAAACAAATCTTGTTAATTATATATATATATATATATGTGTGTGTGTGTGTGTGTGTGTGTGTGTGTGTGTGTGTGTAAAAGCAATTTCATAATGAACTTAATTTATTGTCACTTCAGCTTTTACTCAATGAAAGAAGATGGGGGAACGGGATTCCATTAAATGACGCAAAGTCATTGAGTCAAGCAAGCAAGTGGTTTGTCATTCTCATTCGTTGGATCATTGAGTCAGTTAAATGAATAATAGAGATTAAATTGCAATTTGCTGTATTGTACAAAGTTTAACATGTCTGGAGAATGGATGATAAATAAAGAAAATAAAATTTTAAATTTAAATAAAAACTGTTAAAATTAAAATTTTTACTTATCTTTTTTTTTTTTCATTCCAATTATACACTAAATAATGATTGTTTGGGGTGATTCATAAGACGCCAGATTTTGTTACTGATGTAACGTCTTTCAAACTAGTCAGTAAAATATTTCTTTTCATAAAAAATAAGTCAGTAATTTAAAATTCTATACTTTATTCCTCCGAACAGTATATTTTATAATAAGGTGAAATTATATATGCAATCAATATAATTTCATCATTCTTCTAGATAAAATTTTAAAAATCAGATCATTTAATCAATACAAGATGATGTATAAGAAGGTTGGGGGCCGTGTGGCTTCTATGTAAGAATTCTATAGGATTTTTTACTGTAAATTTTCGTAGAATTTTAAAAGAAAGTGGTACAAAAAGTATAAATATGTAAGGAGTTTATTTATCTTTTTCTTCTTTTATTCCCTCTTTTCTTTCTTCCCTCTTAAAACTTTAAACAACTATATAATAAAAATTTTAAAGGCACAGACTAGTGATTTCTACTATCAAAACCATAGTTCCTCTCAATCTCCTTGTTGATAAGTAGGTGAGTTCAACAAAAAGGAAAATTTCTAGATGTGACTGAAGGTTTAAGAAGGGTCCCTATTCCTCAAGTTAAAAAGAAAAAGGTATCAACTAAGGCATGATCTTTGGACATTTAAATTATATTAAATCTACCAATGATCACTTTACACACTCAATTTCCTTTCTTTGATTAAATTTTACATTATTTATAATATTTTAATTTTCTTTTCTTTTTTTGGGCATTAAAAAAAAGTTAAACTTGTTTACCACACAAAATGACAAAAAAATATTTTAAAATAGGAAATAAAAGAATAATTTTGAATATTAAAATGACTCTCATACTCTTATTTAAAAAAATAAATATTATTAAGTAATGATTATAAAATTATAATAAACATGATATAAAATTAAAAAAAATTATTATTTCTTTATCAATATAGCCAGACAAAACGTGCCTCAAAAAATCGCAAGAGTGAGAAACTACACAGAAATAAGATAGGGTAGGAGGATCCAAAAACGTCAAGGAAAAGTATATTTCAAATCTCAACCTTTTTCGCACTTTTTGCTATACATGAAATATCATTAGTTGTTTGCGTAAGTTATAGGCTATTTCAAGTGATCAACAATTTACTACTAAAAATTTATCTCACTCAAATATCGCACAGTTTTATAATATTCTTAAACCTTTGTTAAGATTACATTAATCAATTTAATTTGTATATACCATCTTGATTTCATAAATGACTTACAGGCTATAAATTTTGACTTCGAGACTTTTTTTTATATGGTGTGAGCAGAATATATTTTATTAAAAAATAAAAAAATATGAAAAGAGAATAAACAAGTCCCATGCATATTTTCATTTTTTATTATTTTTTATCTTTCTTAAACAGAATAATATATTAAGTAAAAGAGTATCTAAATTAAAAATTTTCAGTATTGTTTTTTGTGCATTTGAGTAAATTATATTTTTAAAAATAATTTATATTATGATTAAAAACATTTATATTATAATTAACACACAAAAAAAACTACAAATTCGTTAAGCAAAAACTAAACAGGACACGAAGAACTTGACTAGTTCAGTTTAAAAATCAAAAGCAAATTATTTCGAGTCAAATAAGGAAGAGTACAATGCCATTACAGGTTTCCTAGGTTTCCTACGAATTTCAATGATGGTATGTCTTTTCAGCGAATAAGTGGTCTCCGTTTAGGGCAAGTCAAGGGGGGAATGAGTCAAGGACAGCATTATTTTTTAAGACGCAAGCCAAAGTCTTTTGGAGCAAGATAGAGACAGGATAGGTTCTTGTTTTCTTGGTTCTTCGGCGTGAAATCTATCAGTAGCTCCAAAGAGATTCCTTTTGAGGAATGTTTAGCCTAGAATAAGTAAAAGGAAAAGATAAGAAAGAAAAATTATATTTTAAACAAAATTGAAGGGCCCAAAATGTGAGAAGGTAGGCCCGTAATGGATTTAATATAATCTTTGGACTTTCCATGTTATCCAGCCCAAGAAGGTCCAACTGAGAAGAAACAATTGCTTCGCAGCATTTGGGATATAATCATTCTTAAGCCTTTTAGAGATTTGCAGCATGTAGCGCAGCCCATGCTGTTAGCGCAGTTAACAATACAAAATTCTTTTTATTATTTTAAGAAAAGTATTGAAGTATTTATTCTCAAACATTTTATGACATAGGCTTCGGAATTTTTTTTTTGAAATTTAAAGTCAATTTTAATTTTGTTCTGAATACTTATTTTGTATTAATTTGTTTTTACAATTTTATCAATTATAAAGACTCAATTGAAAAAAGTGTTAAGATCATGTTGAATTTGAGCGAAATCATTAGACTTAATTTATTTACTTACTTTTTTGGCCAAAAATACACAGTTTTGGGTTAACTTACTTACTTTTTTGGCCAAAAATACACAGTTTTGGGTTAACTAGCTAAAAATATCAATTTGATGTATATGAAAAAAAAATTATCTTGTTATCAATAGTGATATGTTAAATATGTACCAAAATTTTGATTTTTTTCAAATATTTTGCACTTATATTTTGAATAGATAGGGAATAGAACTGATCATGGATTTGAAGATCTGTTTAGTCTAAGGCCAGATTTATTTTAAAAAAACACAAATAAAGGCTTAAAAGTTAAGGTTCGATTAGAATTTGGACTTCATTTATAAGAAAAAGGCTTATGTTCTTTTAAATAATATGGGCTCAGACTCTTTTAAAAATAAGATTTGAACCGTGGCCCACCCCATGAGAATTGCGTGCATGGTTGAAACCAGAGAGTTTAACATCTAAAATTACGAATCGTATTTAGGCTCTTTTATATATATATATATATATATATATATATATCCATTTCAATCCAGCTCTTTATAATACTTAATTGGGAACTACATTTAAGCCCTCTGTCCTCTGCACAATGAATATGTCTTTCTTTTTCAGTATCCTATCATTCTCAGTTTTCATATTAATAAGTCATATAAAAGAAATTTACAGTACTTAACCCAAATCTTTCATAGAAAATATTTTTAAAAAATCATTTTGCTGATACCTCCAACTTGGTTATTTAGAACGACAGTATGATAAAATTATTCAGCACATTAACACTTCTGTCGTAATTTCATATTTGGCTTACTATATATTCAACTCAAATACATCATGAAATAATTCTCTAGCTATATGTATCTATCTTGATTCTATATTTAGTGTACGCATAAAACAGAAAATTATATTCATTTTCCTTTTTTCTAAAACAGAAATACATATGGTACCAAAACTAAATCAAACCTAGAGACATTTCTACAACCAAACTTGTAAATTGCGCCATTATGATACCAATTGAAATGCTCTCGTTTCTTTTCTTCTGACTTTTTATATTTTTTTTTTCTTCAGAAGTTGATTCTCAATTATAATCATTCAGTAACATTAAATAAAGGCAAAAATAATTGTAAGGTCCTTCGTCTCCAGGGTAATATTTCATAGACGTTTATGCCATAAAATATATGAACCAAAAGTAGGAACCCACCAACCCATAGTATGATGAAGAGATTAAACCACCATGGCAGAATCAGAAACACCAAAGCTGGAACACAAAATGAACCAAACAGTGACATGACAAAGTCAAAGTGAGAAGCATAAATAGGGAGCATGAACTTAGCTCCAAAGGCCAAATAATACACTACCAAACCTCCCAAGGAAGCCATGGCTATTACTGGATGAAGCCCAAAGGGAGTAGGATCTGTCCCTGAATTTTGAATTTGGAGGAAATTGAGTAGAATACGAATTATGTAGGCGAAACTAGTGTGAGAGGAAATGGGTTGTTGTGCAAATTTGAGTACATAAACATGGAGAAAACAAAGGGGCTTTGCCTCTGAGAAGAAAGGCTTTGCAAGTGAGACATCTTTGTTTTGCGAGGAAAGGGAGGGTCAAGAATATGAATTATTGATAGTAGTATCATTCTCTGTATATGATAGTGACTTTAATAGAACTTTTTCCTCCCCATATACCGCCACCCTTTATATTTGACGACCCAACCTGAGATTACACTTTCATTGCTAATTGCTGTCTGGAATTGGCCATTTGAGTTGCACATCTCTCTGGACCCGTAGGTTCGGAACTTGGCATGGAGCATAAACCCTAAGGCAAACGCAGTAAAGCACGACTTAAATTGAACTATGCCCGTGGGAGATTCCTATGAAATTCATTGTCATCATTTTAGCTCCACAGAGTCTCCCTAGTTTAGAATGTTTTAAAAATTACATTAACTATAGAATAGGGAAATAAGGCATTTTGCGATTTATTAATCTAATTAATTGTCATCAGTATTATTAAAATTATCTTATATATATATATATTAAATACTTAATATTATATACTTAAATAAGTTTACTACATAAAATATTAATAAAGTGAGCATGAATAATTAAAATTTACACTAATTTTTAAAAATAATAAATAATTATCAATATACTATAAAATATATGTGATGTTAGATATTTAGAGGTTAAATAATAATTTTTTTAAAATATTTTACATGATGATATAATAAATATATAACTGTGAACACAAACAATCAAATGATTGGCTTA
This sequence comes from Erythrophleum fordii, assembly GCA_032878935.1. Taxonomy (NCBI): domain Eukaryota; kingdom Viridiplantae; phylum Streptophyta; class Magnoliopsida; order Fabales; family Fabaceae; genus Erythrophleum; species Erythrophleum fordii. Next base: position 473,592 of record JAVQMF010000009.1, read on the forward strand.
GCATAAAATTAAGTTTCCAGGTAAAATTAATTACTCTATTAGATAATGGATTGTAATGTTAACCAACAGAGATTGAGTTAAATAACTTTTTAAAAATTTAAATGCATTTTTTATCTCTCTAATGTTATAAAATTTTTAATTTAATTCTCATTGATGAGTTTCTTTTTTCAATTGGAGATCAGCTGTTGCTGTGACTTTGTCGTAAAATTAATTTGGGCCGAGAAAATCGAACGGCGCACTTTTTGATTTGTTTTCTGAAGAGGAAGTAAAACGCACCATTTTAATTCTGTAAAACGGTGCGTTTTGCACGAATGGAATTGTTCCTTTTGACCTACATGCTTTGGAGCCTCACCTTCTTACACGTCTGCAAGTGCATTCAATCTAAATTTTTTTAGCCAAAGTGCAGAGTGCTCATTGTCAAACACAACTCTAATGCATGTTAAAACGGGATTCGGATTGTCTACAATTAGGGGACTGCATGTGATGCAGTTAGAGTGATCTGAGTAGTTTAACTGATCGGTCCGTCCAGCTCTTGACACGTGGCTTAAAAAAATCTTACCCTCTCAGATCACAACCCAAACACATCATGTTGGCCAATTTCTCCATCTATTGTGTTGATTCTTATTCTTCGGATGCGGATCCCAAACCCAATCAATCTCCATCACTAATTGTGTTCATCATTCTCCTTCTTTGAAGCCTGTCCGTCGAAGCTCACTGATGAAGCTCTGAAACCTGTCCATCAAAGTAGTGCGGTGAAGCTTCCCAATCGTCCACCGTCGAAGCCCTATTCGTATTTCTTTGAAACACAGTTTGTCTCAAACACCCATTTGTATTTCTCTCTGCTTCTGTTTGGAACCTTTTTTTTCGTCTTTCGAAGACTTGCTTTGCATGTTTGTTGACTGAAAAAATGATTATTGGTAACTAACCGTTCTTTAATTTTCTCTTTTAGTTTTTGTCTTTTATGTTTTGATTAGATCAAAAATTATGGCCAGAAGCAACAGATTATGTAACTCGATGACTAGATATTGTATCTTGGAGCATTGTAGCAACAAAGCATCGTCAGAACTACTTTTAACATTTTAACAGAGCCGAATTCTCTGCGTCAGGCCAATTTTTGACCTTTTTTTAAGATTTTTTTTTTAGTTTAAGGAACATAAAATTTAAATACGAAGATAAATAATATAATTATGAGGTTAAAAATTACAATTAAAAAATAAAAAATTTATAATTAAAACTTTTAAATTATAATTATTTTATAATTATATTTTTTGACCTCTCAATCATATTTTTTACTTTTATATTTAAGTTTTATAATTCTTAAATTAAAAAAAAAATTCAAAAAGGAAAAGAAGGCAAAAAATTAGCCTAACTTATGTGAGGATACATTCTACTCCTTTTTCATCTCTTGGCTATGTCATAGGTTTAACATTGTAAAACATGTGATTGTTACCTCGGAACTTTAATTTGTGGAATGAAACTTTTAATAGAGATACCTAAGGCCTGTTTGCAACGGGAGTAAAAAAGGAAGGGAAAAGAAAAGTTTGGCAAAATTTTAATTTTAATTTTATAATTATTACTCAATTATTATTTCATACTCTCTATTAATAATTATTTAATTATTAAAAGTAAGAATATTATAGATATTTTTTATTTATAAAATCATATTTTTTCTTTCTCTTTTTATTTTTATACATAATTTTTTGTATACCAAACAAACCCAAAATATTTGTCATTGGCTTCTTTTCTTTTTATAAAATTAAAATATATAACCTTTTTACACACTAGTAAAAATAAAAAATTTAACTACAATTATGCAGTAATAGTTTGAAAAATTCCAACTAAAACATAATTCATCACAACTTTTTAAGAATTATAATTTATGTCTTATAGCTTAAAACTATAGTTAAGCCTCATGGTATGTCTAATAGTGATTTTAAGCTATTTTTGAAAAAGAAAAGGCATTTTTATAAACCCTTGATCAGAAGCCCCCTCCCATCCACATCAGAGCCCATATCCATGGTGAATAGAGTTCAGATTTGCTTAAGTTGCCACAGGAACAGGAGCACTCATTTTGCCTTCATCATAGCCGCTCAATAGATCCAAAGGACAAGCAGCTGCCATGTCGCACTACAGTACAAGAAATTGAAACACTACGTTTGAACTCTTTCATTTTATTTTATTTCCTAAAATTGCATTCTAAATCGAAGCCGTTCATGCAATCAGTGATGGACTACTTGCCACATCACCTTTGTCTTTCCCAAAACATGCATTTCAAAACTGATATTGGAACTATTTGCTTAAGCTTTCATCTTGTTGTGCCATTACGTACTTGGTAAAACTTATTCCATCCTGCACCTTCCTTCTCCGTAAAATATAAACTAACGTCTATAAAACTTGGGAATTAAACTATTCCACCTAATATTTCTTGACCATTATGAAAATGTGATTGTCTGAGCCAAGTTTCTCACATTCTGCAGTGCCTAAGGAACATATATCAATATGGATTCGAGTTTGACTTTGGTAGAATTAAATCAATATTATATCCAAATGAACAAACATATGAACATAATATTCATTCAATATTAATATATGCATGTTTCTTCATATATTATATCTCCTTTCCTTGAGCAAATTGGTTCCTGTGAAAATCAAATCTCGAGTGCTCCCCTTGCATAGCACAGCCCTCACATTGATGACAATCCACGACAGAAGCCCACACCAATCCACAATTTCAAGTCTGTCCTCTCTCTCTCTCTCTCTCTCTCTCGATCTCCATCTTCCCTCTTTCCTTTAGCCATCTACCAACTGTTTTGCCACTTGGACCTAGCCATTCCTTGCTTCATTTCGGCCATTTCTTTGGCAAGAATCTCAGCAACTTCTGTCTCGTTCCCTACCATTTACACCCATTTTTTTTCCTTTTCTACATCTTGCTCATCCAGCCACCATCGTGCCTCTTGGTCTCATCTTAGCTTTGCTTGTCGAAGATTCATGCAATCTACATCTTTGCCTTTCGGGGCTACTAATTTGTTAGGTAAATGCTGTAATACTTATGTTAAAAGTTTTGCTTCCAAGTTTCATTTTCTTTTGTTGGTCAAATCAAGCACATGCAAATGTTTTCTTGCTAATTTCTTCAATCTACGATGGTTCTCGTTCTTCTCACAGAGATGTCCTAAGAAGGAGGAAGATTTCAGTAATGATTTTGCCCTCTCCCACTCATGGCTTGTGCTCAGCTCATGCCACTTTTGTCTTGATACCTTCAGATTCCAATGTTAGTGTAGATAATGAATTACATTGGGAAGCTTTTCTATTTCCATCTTTTACGTTGGGAAAAGGAAATTTATTGTTGTTATTAGATTTTGACTCTCTTTTATGTATATTGTTTTGGATAGTGTTATGGTATTTATTAGATTTTGAATTATTGTTGGTTCTCCCTCATAAGAAGGATCTTATGGTTTTTCTTATGATTTGTTGATCGCTTTGCATTATAGTATGAATAAACCGTTAAAATCCTTATAGTATTAAATGTATTAAATTTGAAATAGAATAAACAAAATAACAAAATTTGAGTAAGTTATTATTCATAAAGCATGTTTTCTTAGTAAAGGTGGTACAAAGTTTTAGAGAAAACTAGTACTTGAAATGAGTTTATTTTCGAAACAATTCAACATTACATTTGACTTACCTTTCTCCTATTTATATTGCATAAGATAGAAGCCTACTCCTTAGAACACTAACAGCAACTATTAGTAACAAAAGCAACAGAATTATGCTAACTAGCAATAATAGAACACTAACTCACTACTACAATCAACAGTTACCAATTATTCGCCTTTAAAAAATGATCCTTGTCCTCAAGGATCAGTACAAATTTAGGAATTTAGAATATTATTCTTTAGAAGTTCCCAATCTTGCATAGCCTTTAGATCTAGTATAGAATCCTTGTGCCTATTGCCAATCTACAATAGTTGAGAGGAGTTCCCAATGGAAATCAAATTGGGCTCCCTTTTGATGGTGAATGTTTCCCTAAATTGTAAAACTATAAACCCAAAATTCTTAGCTTAGTTTGTAGGTGGCCAATGGTATTAGACCTTTTACACATAAATCCACACTGTCTAAGTTGCCCCTCTATGTTGTACAAGGCCCAATACTTTGAATTTGGATTTGCTCGAGTTCACACTAGCAAATGAGCTCCTCATTTCCAACAAATTGGAGCTGTCCAAGTGATCCAACAATGCCAATCATGACACATCACTCAAGTCAATTATTGAAATGCTGTGTTGTGATTTTTTTCAAAAAAAAAAAAAGATTTTTAGCTTCAGTCCAAGTTGTCCATTACTAAAAAAACAAGGTAAATAGCCCAGAGAAAGAGAAAGACATATTTAGCATAGGAAAAATTAATGAACTAAAACTACAAGCATTGAATTCAATCAGTACTTCTTTATTGAATCAACTAGCCTTTAAATAGGCATTTATAGCAACAACTAGAAAAAAAAACAAATTCCCTATTTTCCCTTAACCACACGAGAGATTTTAGGAATAGACTTGAGAGAAAAAATAGCAATTACAGAATCTTGAAAAAATCCTAATAAAATAAATAAATAAAACTAAAATTTGAATTAGTTTTCAACAAATCCCTCCTTTGATTCAAAATTGCAAACTCCAAGTCTCACTTTAAGGATTTCATGCTTATCTTTAGGAAGTGACTTTGTAAGAATGTCAGCAACTTGTTTATTTGAGGTACAATGCTTTAAAAAGATTACTCCATCTAAAACAAGATCTTTAATGAAATGTGCTTGAGTGTCAATATGCTTTGTTCTTCCATGATGAACTAGATTTTTTGACATTGCAATTGTTGATATGTTATCATAGAAAATTTTAGTAGCCTCATTTTATTCTTGGCCAACATCAACTGGTAATCTTCTTAGCCAAATTCCTTGACATGCTACTGAAGTTGTAGCAATATATTTTGCTTCTGAGGATGACAAGGTTGTACTAGTCTGATTCTTTGAACCCCAAGATATGGCTCCTAATCGAAACTTGAAGATGAAGCCCGAAGTGCTTTGTCTATCCTTTATACATCCTGTCCAATCACTGTCAGTGAATCCACCCAACTTAAAATTAGACAATTTGCCATACCAGATTTCATGATCAATGGTTCCAGTCAAATAACATAGGACTCTTTTTGCAGCACCAAGATGATGTTTTGTAGGAGCATGATAAACCTTGAAATAACTCCAACTAAAAAGAAGATATCTAGTTTGGTATAAGTTAAATAAATCAATCCACTAATGAGACTTTTGAACTGATTTTCATTTGTTGGTCTGGTACTGTCATCAATCTAAAACTTCTCATTTAAGTTCATAGGTGTAGTAGTAACATTAGAGTTAAGCATATTAAATCTCTCAAGTAGATCAGCAACATACTTCCTTTGAGAGATAAGCACTCTATCTTTAACCTGATTCACTTTTATGCGAAGAAAATAATGTAACAAACCTAAGTCTGTCATTTCAAACATTTTCTTCATATAGATTTGAAACTCATCTGAGAGAAGTAAAAGATCCCATATATATCATATCATCAATATAAAGACAAACAAGAAGAAGATTAGTACCTTGTCCTTTTATATATAATGTAGGTTCATTCTTACTTCTCTCAAAACTATTTTGTAGAAAATATGAGTCAATTCTGTCATACCATGCCCACAGAGCTTACTTTAAGCCATAAAGTGCTTTCTTCAACTTGTACACCTGTTCTTCTTTTCTAGGAACAACAAACCCTTCTGGTTGTGCAATATAGACCTTTTCTTCCAATTCTCCATTTAAAAATGCAAAGTTTATATCGAATTGCTAAATTTGCCAATTCAATTGAGCTGCCAAGGCTATGATAGTACTTATTATTTCAAAGTGAGCGACAAGTGAGAATGTCTCTTCATAGTCCATTCTTTGTTATTGTGAATATCTTTTTGCTATAAGAAGAGCTTTATGCTTTTCTACAGTGCCATTTGCATGGTATTTTATCTTAAAAACTCATTTTACTCCTATGGCTTTCTTGCCTGCAAGAAGATCCACAAGTTCCTATGTTTTGTTTCTTTGAATTGCTTTAAACTTTTCTTTCATTACATTACTCTATTCTTTTTTTTTTGGTATTACTTCTTCAAATGTAGTTGGATCAGCAACAAACATAGCTTGTGTGGTTGCATAGATTTCTCTCAATGATATGAATTTCCTTGGAGGCATCTCATATGATGATGTTGAATTAGATGATGTTGAGGAAAACAGAGTAAGAGAGTTTAGAGGATGTTGCTGCTGCTGAATTATGGTTGTTGATGCCTCATCTTCCTCAAGCTGAACACCTTCTTCATTTTCATGCCAAATCCAACCTGCTTCTTCATCAAAGACAACATTCCTACCAATGATTACTTTACCATTAATGGGATTATACAACTTATATGCTTTGGAATTAGAACAGTAATTAACAAAGATACATCTGACAAACTTCTCATCAAGTTTGTTGTGTTTTTGTGAATTAATTAAGGCATAGACAATGCAACCAAAAATCCTCAAATGGCTTATTAAAGGCTTTCTACTTGACCAAGCCTCATATGGAGTCTAATCCATTACAACTTTTATTGGTGATAAATTTAGTAGATATACTATTATAGCAACAGTTTCTCCCTAAAATTGATTTGGAAGATTCTTAGCTTGTAGCATGCTCCTTGCCATCTCAACTACTATATAGTTCTTGTGTTTCGCTACACCATTTTGTTTTGGTGTGTATGGTGCTATTAACTCCTTATGTATATCCTATTTTTCACAAAACAAATTAAAATCATGTGACAAACATTCACTACCTCTGTCAGTTTGTAAAATCTTTAACTAATTTCCACTTTACTTTTCAACAAGTGGCTTGAACTTCTTGAACTTCTTGAACTTCTTAAATGTCTCAGATTTGGCTTGTAGGAAGTAAACCTATCCATGCGATAGAAATCATCTGTTAACAATAAGAAATATTGACTACCACCAAGGGATTCAGTTTTCATAGGATCACACAAGTCAACATGTACAAGTTCTAAACGACAAGATGACCTCTAAGACTTTCCTATAAGAAATGATCTTTTACTTTGTTTTCCATGAATACAACCTTCACATAAACTCAAGGATTCAATCTTAGGCAGTCTATGCACCACGTCTTTTCGAAAAAGTAATTTTAACCCCTTTTCATTCAAATGTCCATATCTTAAATGCCATAATCTTGACTCATCTGTTTCTTTTACCGTAAGTGCATAATTTGTAATTCTAGACACATCAAGTGGAAATAATTTCTTATGTGTCATAGATACCTTAACTACTACTTGACCTAAATTTTTGTGTATAATTACACATTTAGCATCATCAAACAAAATAGAAAAACCAGCATTAAGCAACTGTCCCACACTCAAAAGATTCTGCGATAGGCTATGGATAAAGTAAACATTATAAAGAAGTTTTACATTACAATAACTGTTGTTGACTTCCACCATTCCTTTGCCCTTAACTTGCACTTTCTTATCATCTCCAAGTTTCACTATAACTTTGTATGACTCATCAAGTTCTTTAAACAATGATTGCTCCCCTGTCATATGAATAGAAAAACTACTATCTAAGAACCAAATATTGTTGGAGATCTGCACATCATTAGTCTTTGCTATAAACAGCCTTAACTCCTCTTCTTCTGGTTCTTTTTCTACATAGTTTACCTGCTTCTCATTTTTCCAATAGTTTGTTGCCACATGGCCAAAACATTTGCAATTATAACATTGGATGGATTGGCTTTGTCCTCGTCCACGACTACCTTAGTCACGGTATCCTCCTCTACCATGGTCTTTATATCTAGATGCTAGTAATGTTTCTGCCTTTTACTTGAAAATTTTTTTCTTCACTCTGCTCTATTGATCAATTCATTCTTGCCTCATGTGCTTGTAAGGAATCCATTAGTTCATTAAATGATAAAATAGATAAATCCTTAGATTCCTCTATTGCAACACTACATGATCAAACTTTGAAGGTAAACTCCTTAATACTCTAGCCACAACTATTTTATTAGTACATTGCTCACCTAAAGTTCTCATTTAATTAATAATATTTGAGACTCTAGATAAAAAATCTTGCACAAATTCCCCATTTTTCATTTACAAATTTTCAAATTCATGTCTAAGAGTTTGAAGTTTAATGGCTAGTACCTTTGAATCACCTTAATATTCTATTTTCAATACATACCAAGCTAGTTTTGCTGTATTTGCCACTACAATTCTAGAGAAAATACTCTCATCTACTGATTGCTGTATAAAAAAATAATGCTTTGAAATCCTTCTTTTTGTTTTCTCGTAGCTTATCATCATCATCATCAGTTTCTAGGTATCCACTTTCAACCAACTCCTAAAGATCTTGCGATTTGAGTAGGATCTTCATCTTGATGCTCCAAAACAGATAGTCTTCCCTTTTGAAAATAAGAATTTGCAGTTGGGTGACACTTACATTGTTGTTGTTGGTAGCCATTCTAACCTGGCTTTGATACCACAATGCTGAAAAACAAGGTAAATAGCCCAGAGAAAGAGAAAGAGATATGTAGCACATGAGAAATTAATGAACTGAAACTACAAGCATTAAATTTGATCAGTACTTCTTTATTAAATCAACTGGCCTTTAAATAGACATTTTTGGTAGGACTAGAAAAAAACAAATTCACTATTTTCCCTTAACCACACATGAGAGATTTTAGGAACAGATTTGAAAGAAAAAATAACAACTACAAAGTCTTAAAAAAAAATTGAATAAAATAAATAAAAAAACTATATTTTGAATTAATCTTCAACATCCATTCGAGTAACCACCATGATCTAAACATGTGTTTCCTCCTTCCTTGATAGAAAATGGCTGGTGTTAAAGCCTTTCCCAGAAAATGCATCCTTCTTCCCTGCTTCAATTTCATGTCTTCTTCAAAGATTCCAAGGTTGATGGCTATTTGCGTTATGGATGGAGGAGGGTTCTTTGAATATTCCCCAAATGATTTGATTTGATTTGTCCTAGTCCTCCATTGTCATTCTAAATAGCATAGTGTTGTAGATTGGTAAACAAGTTATAAAATTTTATTTTTTGTTCAGTCTAAATTTTCTTTTCAATTTTTATTTTTCATGAATTGGTTGTGTTTTAAATTCAAATCTGGAGCTTATTTTGCATATCACCTTGGGAAAAATTCAAGTTCTATATGACAAAAATTCACTTGTGCACATTAGTAATTTTTTGTGTTGTAAAAAAGGCATAGCAATTTTTGATAACATACATGGTGGATTGAAGCACTTGAATGAATTGAAGGAACTAAACTTTGCTTTAATAAATCATTGTGCAAAATTGCTAAATCATTGGTGTAGAATTGTTTTACCTCTTGTATATTGAAGGACATGAAATGCTCTATGAATGGAATTGTACTCAAAATGAATTGAAGGACCTAAAATGCTCCTTATGTTGCAAATGATCTGAATTTTTGGATTTGTATATTGTAGAAGGCCTTGATGCAAATGACCTAAACTTATGCTATTGTAATATTATAAAGATAAATGGAATTAAAAAGTGGATTAAAGGACCCTCGGCCAAAAATTGAAAAACAAAATGGAACTACCTACCCTCTTTCCAGATAGCATCACCACCTCCAAATACATGTTGGAGTAGGCGTGTCAAAAGTCTAAGTCTCACATTACCTAGAATAAAGAGAATCTTAGTGTATATATACTAAGATGTGATATTGGGCAAGTAAATGGGGCAAGAAGAAGAGTGGGCTCACGCGCACAACAACAGGGGTAACGCAGTTAAAAATCTCTAATTTCCCTCCCCTACGCACCAATTAGATGTGGTACTGGGCATTTTTTATTGTAACTATTTTTGTATTTTACAAAAATATTTTGTATAAATAGGCTTACTGAAAAAATCTTATTTTCAGCAGTTTTAAAATTGGGACCATGAATTTATTAATTTTCTGAACATTGAAACCTTAAATTTACCCGCTTTAATTTTTTATTAACCGGTTTTAATCTCAATGTTCAGAAATGGTCGCTGCTTTTAATCCCAACGTTCAAAATGGATTTCTATTAAACTATGATTATGCTACCATTAATTATTTTTTAATTGTCCAACGTTTCTTGTTCGCGTCTTTGGCTTATAAAAGGCAGTGCGTGGTGAGGTTCAAGGTACACCGAGCTTTCAGACATCTTTGGAGCTCTCTCCTCTCTTCCTCTTTCGTTCTTCTGAGTTCTTCAGTTTTTGCTGTTTTGTTTCCCTATTATAGGAAGGGTCTGTTGAGTTGCCGACTTGTGTGGGAATAAATCTTAAGGATAGTGTCTTCAGACATGACTCGAATCAATTTATATTGACAGTTTTATTTGTTGCAATCTATAATACACACCAGTGAAATGAATAGATTAGATTCTTATTCACAGACAACGTCCAAAGAAGAGCAAAGTTTTCATGTCAAATGAGTCATCATAGAAAGTAATGTAATACAGTAAAGAAGGAAGCTAGAAGAAGAGACCAAATATGTGTTGAGATCACGGTGGTCACTCAAATGGACAGCTCAGATGGAAGCAAAAAATGTTGAAAAAATGAAAAAAAAAATTGTCAAAACATTGCACTTCAATAATAGATTTGAGCGATTGGCATTGTTGGATTACTTAGATCGCTTTGATTTGTTTAAAATGAGGAGCTCATTTTCTCGTGTGTACTTGAGCAAATTTGTATCCCAATACTTCAGGGTACGAGCTAAAAGAAATAAACACATGTTTAACTAGTTGCAGCAGCTTTATGACCCTATTTTGTTTCATTCTTGACAATTGTCTTATAATCATTTTTTATAGTGTAGTATGCTTGAAATGAAATGCCTATGGTAATGCTCAGCAAGACCATCACTTTGAAAAATGAGAGCTCAAACACTAGCTCCGACACCATAGACAACTTTAAGGTAAAAGGTTCATCCTCTTGCAGCACACTGATCATTCTCATATCAATGTCTAGTGGCCTTTCTTCATCTAATGGTCCTTTATCATCCCCTTCAATGTTTCCTGGTTCCAATCCCCACATCTTGAGGAAACCCAAGACCAAGGGGAAGATGACGATGCTAATAGTCCTCGTTTATAGCTCAGCTTACCTATGACTCCAGTCAAGAGCCTTTAAAGATCAAGTTTTGAAGGTGGTAGAAGAATGCTTAGGAAGCCTTTTTTTATTGGTAGTTGCAAAACAAAATCGATACCGTGAACAACTTTGATTCTTTGATAATTAAAGCAGAGTTCAAGTCAAGGTAATGAGGGAAATTTTAGTAGATGCGTTACCATGCTTAGCGGTGGAGTGGGAACAAACAAAGAAATAGAGAAGATCAATTGCTTGAACTTATGGATCTAGAAAGGTGCTTCTGTCATAAGCAATAAGCAATGGTGGTTTGAAGATGAGATTTGATGGTGGAGGAAAGAGAATTTCTCCACCTAGCATCATAATTGTTGAATTCATTAACTCTGAGATCTTTGATTCTGCCTTATCAAGATTGGCCTCTTCCTATCCATAATCATTCTCTTTGTTTTTAGAAAACTTAAGCGCCTTTTGACTATTTCCATCGATCTCTGTTCCCTCCTCATTCTTTGCTAATCCTTTATCTCCTATCTCTCTTGGTTCTGCCACTTCATTCTCTTCATCACCATTACTTGCTTCATTTTTGTTATTGGCCTCTTTTGGCATCTTCTGGTTATCTTCTTGATTCAAGATGTTGTGAGATTTGCCTTCCTTGTTATCCAACTCAGCTTTAGGTGAGTTGATATGAAATTCCTCTTATTCTTTTTGAACTTTCACAGCCATAGGTTCTTGATTCAAGGCCTCTTCCATTCCAAAAAAAGTTTGACATGAGTTTCTCAAGTTTCTCTTTGTTAACATTTGTTTGCATCCTCTTCATCTCTTGCGCGAACTCATTCTGTAAAATCTTCGTCTCTTGTGTGAGCTCATTGAGCTTCTCTAAGAACCATGTCTCTCTTGCCATCCCTCATATAGAAACCGCCCTGACACCTATTTGGTACAAAGTCTTTAAGAAAATTGGTACTCTATGCCAGTGAGTTTATTTTTAAAACAATTCAACACTACATCTAACTTACCTCTCTCCTATTTATATGATATAAGAGAGAAGCCAACTCCTCATAACACTCATTAATAGTGTAGTTTGTATTGTGATATGAAAAGGGAATACAGATATTAAAACTAAAAGAATATTAGACACAAGAGGCCAGCTCTGTCATATGACGTGAAAAACAGAGCATACTTGCTACTTTTTTATTACTAAATATATATAGAAATAAAACATAACAACCAAACAAATTTTAAGCATAAATCATAACAACTTCAAAAAATATGCAACGTCTAAATTGGTTTCCTAAAATCAAACAACAAATAAAGAGGTTCCTAAAGACCAGTTCTGCAGACTAAGGCACGTGGGTACTTCTTCCAACAATCTCCTCCTTGCCAGACACTTAACTTTTTCTTAAATCTTTAAATCTTGCTTTTGGAAGGGCTTTGGTTAGCAAATATGCAATCTGCTCCTCTGTCTTGCAATAAATCAAGTTGATTTCACCAGCTTTTTGCTTTTCTCTCAAGTGATACAGCTTGATATTGAAGTGCTTTGTTTTTCCGTGAAAAACAGGATCTTTTGAGATTGCAATAGCAGCTTGATTATCTACAAAAATTTCTGTTGGGTCAATCTACTGCATGTGCAAGTCTACAAGTATTTTTCTTATCCAAATTGCTTGGTTCACCGTAGCATTAGCTACAATAAATTCTGCCTCTGCTGTACTTTGAGCAACCACATCTTGTTTTTTTGAACTCCATAAGAAAACACCAGAACTGAGACTGAAACAAAAACCAGTTGTGCTTCTCATGTCCTCAATAAAACCTGCTCAATCACTGTCAGAAAATCCTTGGAGCTGGAAATTATGACAATAAGTATACTTAATGCCATAATCTATTGTGCCTTTGATATATCTTAAAATACGTTTAGCAGCTATAAAATGCACTTCACTGGCACAATTCATAAACCTTGACAGCAAGCTTACTGCAAACATTATGTCTGGTCTTGTGGTTGTGAGATACATCAAACAACCAATCAAACCTCTATATAGCCCTTCATCAACTTTTCCAGTTCCATATTCTTTACTAAACTTCTCCTTTTGATTCATTGGTGTGCCGATGCTTTTGCAATCTTCCATATGAAATTTCTTAAGGATTTCTTTTGCAAACTTCTTTTGACATATGAAGACTCCATTATGGCCTTGCTTCACCTCCATCCCTAGAAAGAAGGTTAATAAATCGAGATCTGTCATCTCAAAAGCTTTGAACATCTCAGCTTTAAATTCATCCACAAGCTTTTCATTGCTTCCTGTAACAAGCAAATTGTCAACATAAATAGACACTATAATTAAATTAGCATATATTTTTTTTACATATGAGGTGGCTTCACTTGGACTTTTAACAAATCCAAGACTTTAAAGATAATCATCAACTCTGCTGTACGAGGCCTTGGGGGCTTGCTTAAGGCCGTATAAAGCCTTTCTCAATCTATAAACTTTCTCCTCCTGTCCCTTAACTAGAAATTCCTCTGGCTGTTCAACATAGATTTCTTCTTGGAGATAACCATTCAAAAAAGCTGACTTTACATCCAGCTGGTAAAGCTTCCAATCTTTTTGCGCAGCCAAGGCCAACAACATCCTGATAGTGTCTAAGTGTGCAACAGGAGCGAAATTTTCTGAAAAATCTACCCCAAAAACTTGACTGTACCTCTTCACAACTAATCTGGCTTTGTATTTATTCACAGAACCATCGGCATTGAATTTGGTTCTGTAAACCCATTTTACTCCAATGGTTTTTCTGTTTTGAGATCTATCTACCAACTCTCAAGTGCCATTCTTCTTAATCATACGAAGCTCCTCTCTCATGGCTCCAACCCATTTGTTATCCTTCTCAGCTTCTTTAAATTCAATAGGTTCAAAAACAGCAACATTGCTTCTTTCATAGATATCAGATAGAGGTTTTGTGCCACAAATTGGGACATTATCTATATTGTCATCGAGATACTGTTCATTTTTTGGTAATTGCTTTTCTAATGATTCCTCCCAACTCCATTGTTTATCTTCCATAAACTTGACATTTCGACTTATAATAATTTTCCCATTTTATGGTTGGAAAATTCTGTAAGCTTTGGAAGAGCTGATATATCCAATAAAAATACCCGATTCTACGTTCTTATCAAGTTTGTCTCATTTCACCTGCAGCACAAAAGAAAAACAAAGACAACTAAAAATTTTCAGATTCTATAGATTTGGTTTATAACCAAACCAGGCCTCAAACAGTGTTTTTCCTTGCACTGATCTCGTTGACAGCCTATTTAACAAGAAACTGCAATGCTTGTTGCTTCTGCCCAAAGATTTTTTAGCAATTCCTTTTCATGAAGCATACACCTCGCCATCTCCATGATGCTCTGATTTTTTCTCTCACTTACACCGTTCTGTTATGGAGTGTAAAGTGCTGTAAGTTAATGTTCAATTCCTACTTCCTCACAAAACTTGTCAAAAGTTTCATTTTTGTACTCTTTCCCATTGTCAGACCTTATTATGCGTAGCCTGTAATTACTTTGATTCTCCACCCAAGCTTTAAACTTTCAAAATATATTAGCAACCTCAACTTTGGATTTAAGAAAATAAATCCAGCAAAATCTAGTATAATCATTTATAAAGACAATATAGTATCTATTACCATTCAAGGATGGAATTGCTTGAGGTTCTCCAACATCGGTGTGTACAAGTTGGACCTTGTGTGATGCTCTCCAGGTTGATTTGGGAAATGGTTTTCTAACTTGCTTTCCATATTGACAAGCCACACAATCTGCTAGTTTATCCTCTAACAATGGTACACCCTTCACGAAGTTATTTTTCTGCATATAAAGAAGCCCAGCATGATGAAAGTGCCCAAGTCTTTTGTGCCATAATTCTGCATTGCTTTCATGACTTGCAGGTGTTGCTTGCTCTTTCTCCATTAAATTCAAGGCAAAACTCTTGGCTCTCATCTTCACTTTAAACACATCTTTGCCTTTTGCATCCTTGATCAAGCACTACTTGTTTTCAAAAATAACTTTGAAGCCTTTTTCGACTAGCTGTCCAACATTGAGCAAGTTTTGATCAATGTCAGGCACATATAAGACATCAGTAATGTACTTTAAACCTGTCAAGCTTTCAATGGCCACTATTCCCATTCCCTTGACTGATATAAACTCACCATTTCCAATTTTTACTTTGGAAATGTGGGTCTTATCAATCTCTATGAAAAGAGCTTAATCGTTGGTCATATGGTTGGTGCAGCTGCTATCTATTAACCAGGAATCACTTGAGCTATCATTGGTGGCAAAACACGTTGCCATAAAGAGTTGTTCTTCCTCTTATAGTTATGTGGACACCTTAGTTGCTTCAGGTTGTTGTGATTTATAGACCTTCTCCATGTGTCCCATAATTCCACATTTTTTGCACTTGATATCAGGCCTCCACCAACACTTTTTTGATGAATGGTTTGACTTCTTGCAATGTGGACAAGGTGTACTCGCATCATTTTTGTTATCTTTGCTAGGCTTATTGTTTTTTTTCTCCTTCATTTTCTTTTCTTTGCCTCTTCCAGAACTTTTTGATTTGGCTTTGAAAGCATTCTCCACAGTTTCTTCTTTTCTCATCATTCTTCTTTGCTCTTGAGCCTACAAAGCATTAACTAACTCTGCCAAAGATATGCTTGACAGATCTTTAGACTCCTTGAAAGAAGAGATTTTGGATTCATATTTCTCAGGCAAGGTGACAAGAATTTTTTGAATAATTCTTTCATTAAAAAAGTCCTTACCCGGTAGCCACACTTTGTTAACAAAGCCCAGCAGCTTGTCAGAGTAGTCTTTAATTGTTTCTGACTCCTTCATCTTCACCATCTCAAACTCTCTGATCAAGTTGAGCACTTGCATGTTCTTGGTTCTTTTATTGCCCTAGTACTCCTTCTTGAGGTAGTTCCATATGTTTTTGGCTAATTTCAGGTTCATGATCCTGGTAAATATGGTGTTTGAAATGGTAGAAAAAAGACATGCTGTGGCCTTTGCCTTCCTTATCTTTCTCTCCTTATGATTCTTCATTTGTGCCATTGTTGGATTTGCTAGTAGCTCTGGAATGTCATAATCTTCTTTCATAGCCTCCCAAAGATCCAATGCATCGAGGTAGACTGTCATCCTAACAGCCCATGCTTGATAATTTTAGCCATCAAAAACTGGTGGAGCAACTTGACTGAAGGATGATTGTGTATCAGCGTCCATTCTTTTTTTTTTTTTTACTCAATCTTGCAGGTCTTTTAAGATAATTGAGCTCTGATACCAGTTTGAAGTTTGTATTATGATATGAAAAGGGAATACAGATATTAAAACTAAAAGAATATTAGACACAAGAGGCCAGCTCTGTCATATGACATGAAAAACAGAGCATACTTACTACTTTTTTATTACTGAATATATATAGAAATAAAACATAACAACCAAACGACTTTTAAGCATAAATCATAACAACTTCAAAAAATATGCAACGTCTAAATTGGTTTCCTAAAATCAAGCAATAAATAAAGACGTTCCTAAAGACCAGTTCTGGAGACTAAGGCACGTGGGTACTTCTTCCAACAAATAGCAACTATCAGTGACAGAAGCAACAGAATCATGCTAACTAACAATAACAGCACATTGACATACAACTACAATAAACAGGTATCACGAGGAAAGAAGTACTTGATGTGTAATTACATGCATTTTCTTAGAATTTAGTTGTATTGATGCTTAACATGGAAACAGTTCTAATTTTCGTACTCCTATTATTCTAATGATATCCTGGTGGCATAAGTCTTGCTTTTAAAAGCTTATTACATATCCTGCAACTCCAACTATTGAAGAACACATAAATTATTCATTAATATTCTAATGTAACTCCTCAAGAAATTTGGGCATAATACTTCCTTTTAGTATGTTCCAAAATGCATAGAATCATTCAACTTTAAGCCAAATGAATAGAAAAGAGCTAGGATCTATTATAATACCTCCTGCTTCAAGACTGTGACAACTTACAATGATTCAAAAAACATGAGCCATAAAAGAACCTCAATTCTTATATTTGTTAATGTTTCTTTTAGGCTTCTGATGTCCTTTTGGTAGATTGTGTATGATGACAGTGATGTGGAGGTGCTTAACCTCGAGAGAGAATGCTGGGAGCTAATCCATGATGATGTTTCACTAGATGCTATGAATATGGAGCTTGGACGCTTATGTTATTAATTATTGTCCTGTACAAAAACATATCATAGATCTAACCCATGTATAACTATGTTTTGCTTCCAGGAAACATAAAATGATCTTTGAGAGCATGACGAGGCATCAAATATATAAGTATATTCTGGTTTAAAGGGACATTATTATCGCCTAATCTTACTATTATGATTATTTTCAACTCTAAGAGTAAAAAACTTGTCAAATGCTCAATTATTGCTGAATCCTTAAATTTTTAATTGCTCTGTTCCCAACCATGCCTTACACTTCTTTAATTAATCCTTGTCACATCCCCAAAGTGGTGTGTGAGTTGTACTTTTTGTCTCTTCTTTGTTTTTCCCAAAAAAATAATTTGATAATTAAAGGATATAAGTGATGTATGACTCAGTTAGGATAAGAGAGGTAAAAAATTCAGAGATGCAGGATTTGGCTTTTTGATTAGATGCTCTTATTCCTTTAGGTTTTGTGATTTAATATCAAATTTAGTAGATTTTCATTGCTTGATATTTCTATGCATGGTATAATTCCATTCATCTACATTCAATTATGATGCTTGTGCTGCTCAGGTGGGAGTTCTTTTCGTAGCTTATTATCTTATATCTATGCCACATTCTGTGTGTGTGTGTGTGTGTTAAATTGATTCAATTCATAGTTATTATGGTGCATCTTTTGGCTTTTTATGCCACTCTTCCTACAAGTTTTCTTTTGTTTAATATCAACAATATCAGATTTCAGAAAGTGTTGGCTCACATTAGGATCCAGCTTGAGAGAAATGGGAACCCTTCTCAAAGACATTCAGATTTCACATAAAAATCTTCACTGATTGTAGAAGCTATCAGGCTGTCTAGCCCTATGTGACAACTATCCTGAAGCATCAAAATGTCAACCTTTTTGGGATTAAATTAGATAAGTGCGTATCCACATAAGTTTTGTTAACTTTGCTCGTGATAAATTTTTGTGACAAACATAAGTTTTATGGATTGACTCTTTATATAGAGATATTCTGAAGCTAAAAAGGCATGGCCAAAGCAATTGAGCCTAAAAGATGGCATTTGATAGCCTGGTTTAGACATTCTATTCAATGTTAATATTCAAAAAATAATTAAATATATATTATACTTTTATTATTATCACTTAATAATATTTATCTCTCTTTATTATTTTTTTTCAAAATAAAGATATAAATATTATTTCTTATCTTATTTATTTATTTATTTATTTTTTATTATCTTAATTTCTTTACCGCGTACCAAACGCAATCAAGTGTGTTAGGGGATATCTAAAATTGAAACTTGGCTTCAGCCCAATTCGTATAGATATACGTTTTGAGACTCTGGGTTGTGTGCCTCGTAATTTTCTCCAAGGATTTGCTTTTACTGTGATGCATCTACTTTTTTTTTTTTTTAAGTTGTACAGGTTGCTTAATCAAAGTAGATGCTCCGTTTAGTTATACAGGGCACGCCTTTTCAAGCTTGGCCTTAGCATCATCATTCACATAGAATTATCGAACGGAGATTTGGAGGGCCAAGTTTCTTTGCTTTGTTTTTTTGCTGCCACGTGGTAAAGATATATTTCGCTAATATGCGCAAGGAAAACAATTAAGGAATTTTTTAAAACGGTTTTAGCAGCAGTTTCAACTATGACTAAAACATGTGCAATATTTAATTGCAAATTTCTTAACTGCACTTAAATTATGGTTGTCCTTGCAGTTAACGGAAATTGTAGTTAAACCACTTACGACGAAGGGTTCAACTATGATTTTGAAAATTTCCATTAAAATCCTTTATAGTGGTTTGAACCACAGCTAAGCTTTAAAACACTCTGGTTAAAGCACTTTTTTTGGTGATAACAACTCAATGCTACATCATAATTTTTCAACATAAATAAATATTACTTTAATTATTTAAAATATAAGTTTAAGGTAAATGAGAAATTAATTATTATCTAGTTATTAATCATAATATGTTAAACATCTATGACAATTTTTTATTTTTCTTTCAATTATTTTGCATTTCTACCAAATTTTTAATGGGTCGAAAATAGACTTAATCTAAGGCTTAAAAGTCTACATGATCTAACAGGCTCCATTTAAATAAAAAAAAGGTGCATACTCAACAGTTAAGGCTTGATTAAAATTCTAGCCTATTTCTTGAAAGGGTTAGACTTAGACTCTCATTGAAATATGACTAAAACCTTGACTAGTCCTATATATATAATAAGTAAATTATATGAAATATTTTTAATATTTTGTTAAAATTAGATAAATTTTTCTTTTATTTTTTAAATATATAATGACTTTTCTTAAAACAAAAAATTTAAAGCTACACTTTTCTCAAAATTTTAAATTTTTTTTGCTAAATACCTTTTATTAACTTAAATAAATTTTTTAAACCAAAATAATCTTCTTCAATTTAAGGTTTTGTTAAATTTAATAAAAATGTCCAATATGCATTTAGGTTAATTCTTATAAAAAAATTTATCCAATATATATTTATGTCCATAGAATATATTTTAAATAAAAAATTAAAAATAAAATTAAAAAATAAATTTTGAAAATAGATAACATATCCATATCTTTTACTTTAAAAATTTACATATAGTTACACTACATACGTGAATTGCGTGCATGATAAAGATGAGGGATTTCGGCACCAAAACTACATATTTAATTACCCTACACTAGGCTCTTATGGATCCATTGTAAATTATGGTTGTCCCTGCAGTTAACGAAAATTGTAGTTAAACCACTTACGACGGAGGGTTCAACTGTGACTTTGAAAATTTCCATTAAAATCCTTTAGTAGCGGTTTGAACCGCAGCTAAGCTTTAAACAAAAAAAACCATTGTTAAAGTAATTTTTTTGGTGGTAACAACTCAATGCTACATCATAATTTTTCAACATAAATAAATATTACTTTAATTATTTAAAATATAAGTTTAAGGTAAATGAGAAATTAATTATTATCTAGTTATTAATCATAGTATGTTAAACATCTATGATAATTTTTATTTTTTTTTCAATTATTTTGCATTTTTACCAAATTTTTAATGGGTTAGAAATATACTTAATCTAAGGCTTAAAAGTCCAAAGGATCTAACAAGCTCCATTTTTTTTAAAAAAAGTGCGGACTCAACAGTTAACGCTTGATCAAAATTCTACCCTGTTTCTTGAAAAGGTTAGACTTAGACTCTCGAAATATAACTAAAACCTTGACCAGTCTTATATATATATATATATATATATATATATATATATATAATAAGTAAATTGTACGAATTTTTTTTTAATGTTTTGTTAAAATTAGATAGATTTCTCTTTTATTTTTTAAATATATATTGACTTCTCTTAAATCAAAAAGTTTAATGATACATTTTTGTCAAAATTTTAAAATTTTTTTTCTTAATACCTCTTACTAACTTGAATACATTTTTTAAACTAAAATATTCTTCTTCAATTTAAGGTTTTTTAAATTTAATGAAAATGTCCAATATGCATTTACTTTACTTCTTATAAAAAAAATTATCCAATATATATTTATGTCAATAGAATAAATTTTAATTAAAAAATTGAAAATAAAATTAAAAAATATATTTTAAAAATAGATAACATATCCATATCTTTTACTTTAAAAATTTACATATTGTTAACTACATATTAACTACATATGTGAATTGCGTGCTTGATAAAGATGAGAGAGTTCAACATCAAAATTACATATCTAATTACCTTACACTAGGCTCTTATGGATCCATTTTAAATTATGGTTGTCCCAGCAGTTAACGAAAATTGTAGTTAAATCAATTACGACAGAGGGTTCAACTGTGATTTTGAAAATTTCCATCAAAATCCTTTAGTAGCGGTTTGAACCGCAGCTAAGCTTAAAAAAACCGTTGTTAATACAATTTTTTTGGTGGTAACAACTCAATCCTACATCATAATTCTTCAACATAAATAAATATTACTTTAATGATTTAAAATATAAGTTTAGGGTAAATAAGAAATTATTTATTATCTAGTTATTAATTATAATATGTTAAACATCTATGACAATTTTTATTTTTTCTTTCAATTATTTTGCATTTCTACCAAATTTTTAATGGGTTGGAAATAGACTTAATCTAAGGCTTAAAAGTCTACATGATCTTACAAGCTCCATTTAAAAAAAAAAAAAAAAAAGTGCAGACCCAACAATTAAGGGTTGATTAAAATTCTAGCCTATTTCTTGAAAGGGTTAGACTTAGACTCTCATAAAATATGACTAAAACCTTAACCAGTCATATATATATATATATATATATATATATATATATGTATAACAAGTAAAAATTAGATAAATTTTTCTTTTATTTTTTAAATATATATTGACTTCTCTTAAAATAAAAAGTTTAATGCTACACTTTTGTCAAAATTTTAGAAACTTTTTGCTGAATACCTCTTACTAACTTGAATACATTTTTTAAACTAAAACATTCTTCTTCAATTTAAGGTTTTGTTGAATTTAATGAAAATGTCCAACATGCATTTAGGTTAATTCTTATAAAAAAATTATCCAATATATATTTATTTCAATAGAATAATGTTAATTAAAAATTAAAAATAAAATTAAAAAATATATTTTGAAAATAGATAACATATCCATATCTTTTACTTTAAAAATTTGCATATTGTTACACTACATACGTGAATTGCATGCATGATAAAGATGAGAGAGTTCGTCATCAAAATTACATATCTAATTACCCTATACTAGGCTCTTATGTATCCATTTTAAATTATTGTTGTCTCCGCAATTAACGGAAATTGTAGTTAAACCACTTACGATGGAGGGTTCAATTGTGATTTTGAAAATTTCCATTAAAATTTTTTAGTAGCGGTTTGAACTGCAGCTAAGCTTAAAAAAAATCCATTGTTAATGCAATTTTTTTGGTGGTAACAACTCAATGCTACATCATAATTTTTCAACATAAATAAATATTACTTTAATTATTTAAAATATAAGTTTAAGGTAAATGAGAAATTAATTATTATCTAGTTATTAATCATAATATGTTAAACATCTATGACAATTTTTATTTTTCTTTCAATTATTTTGCATTTCTACCAAATATATATATATATATATATGTGTGTGTGTGTGTGTGTGTGTATAACAAGTAAAAATTAGATAAATTTCTCTTTTATTTTTTAAATATATATTGAATTCTCTTAAAATAAAAAGTTTAATGCTAAACTTTTGTCAAAATTTTAGAAACTTTTTGCTAAATACCTCTTACTAATTTGAATACATTTTTTAAACTAAAATATTCTTCTTCAATTTAAGGTTTTGTTGAATTTAATGAAAATGTCCAACATGCATTTAGGTTAATTCTTATAAAAAAAATTATCCAATATATATTTATTTCAATAGAATAAATTTTAATTAAAAATTAAAAATAAAATTAGAAAATATATTTTGAAAATAGATAACATATCCATATCTTTTACTTTAAAAATTTGCATATTGTTACACTACATACGTGAATTGCATGCATGATAAAGATGAGAGAGTTTGGCATCAAAATTACATATCTAATTACCCTATACTAGGCTCTTATGGATCCATTTTAAATTATCGTTGTCCCTGCAGTTAACGAAAATTGTAGTTAAACCACTTATGACGGAGGGTTCAATTGTGATTTTGAAAATTTCCATTAAAATTTTTTAGTAGCGGTTTGAACTGCAGCTAAGCTTAAAAAAAATTCTTGTTAAAACAATTTTTTTGGTGGTAATAAATCAATGCTACATCATAATTTTTCAGCATAAATAAATATTACTTTAATTATTTAAATTATAAGTTTAGGGTAAATGAGAAATTAATTATTATCTAGTTATTAATCATAATAAGTTAAACATCTATGACAATTTTTATTTTTCTTTCAATTATTTTGCATTTCTACCATATTTTTAATGGGTTGGAAATAGACTTAATCTAAGGCTTAAAAGTCTAAAGGATCTAACAGGCTCCAATTAAGAAAAAAAAAGTGTGGACTCAACAAGTAAGGCTTGATTAAAATTCTAGCCTATTTCTTGAAAGAGTTAGACTTAAACTATCATTGAAATATGACTAAAACCTTGACCAGTCCTATATATATATATATATATATATATATAATAAGTAAATTATACAAAATATTTTTAATGTTTTGTTAAAATTATATAAATTTCTCTTTTATTTTTTAAATATATATTGACTTCTCTTGAAACAAAAAGTTTAATGCTACACTTTTGTCAAAATTTTAAAAATTTTTTTTAAAATACCTTTCACTAACTTAAATACATTTTTTAAACCAAAATATTCTTCTTCAATTTAAGTTTTGTTAAATTTAATGAAACTGTCCAATATGCATTTAGGTTAATTCTTATATAAAAAAACTATCCAATATATATTTATGTCAATAGAATATATTTTAATTAAAAAATTAATATTAAAGTTAAAAATATATTTTGAAAATAGATAACATATCCATATCTTTTACTTTAAAAATTTACATATAGTTGCACTATATATACATTTTTTAAACCAAAATATTCTTCTTCAATTTAAGTTTTGTTAAATTTAATGAAACTGTCCAATATGCATTTAGGTTAATTCTTATATAAAAAAACTATCCAATATATATTTATGTCAATAGAATATATTTTAATTAAAAAATTAATATTAAAGTTAAAAATATATTTTGAAAATAGATAACATATCCATATCTTTTACTTTAAAAATTTACATATAGTTGCACTATATATACATTTTTTAAACCAAAATATTCTTCTTCAATTTAAGTTTTGTTAAATTTAATGAAACTGTCCAATATGCATTTAGGTTAATTCTTATATAAAAAAAATCCAATATATATTTATGTCAATAGAATATATTTTAATTAAAAAATTAATATTAAAGTTAAAAATATATTTTGAAAATAGATAACATATCCATATCTTTTACTTTAAAAATTTACATATAGTTGCACTATATATACATTTTTTAAACCAAAATATTCTTCTTCAATTTAAGTTTTGTTAAATTTAATGAAAATGTCCAATATGCATTTAGGTTAATTCTTATAAAAAAAACTATCCAATATATATTTATGTCAATAGAATATATTTTAATTAAAAAATTAATATTAAAGTTAAAAATATATTTTGAAAATAGATAACACATCCATATCTTTTACTTTAAAAATTTACATATAGTTGCACTATATACGTGAATGACGTGCTTGATAAAGATGAGAGAATTCGGCATCAAAATTACATTTCTAATTACCTAACACTACGCTCTTATGGATCCATTTTAATCTAAATTGTTTTAATACTCATGAATTGCATTTAAGTCCTCTAGCCTCTACACAATGGACATGTATCCTATTATTCTTGTTCCCATCAATAAGGTGTCAGAAAAATTTAAGAGAAAATTATGTTTAAAGATAAAAAAAAAATTATTTTTAAGAACTTATTACCACTAAGTTCAACTATTTATTATTAAAATCAGTGATAATTATTCTAAAATAAGTGGTAACAGGTCTTTAAAAATAAATATTTTCATTTTTTAATCCTTTATTATAATTTTCCCAAAATTTGAAGTAGTTAGCCAAGTCATTCCCAACAGTTGTGATGTACTTTTAACATTTTCAGTCTTTATTTGTATGCAAATCATAAACATCTAATTTTCTGAATTAGACTCGGGTTGAGCTAAGCTTTTTTCTAAGTGGAGGGGGCTCGGGCATAATAATAAAAAATAAATTAAGCCAGGCTTGGATTCATGTCCATTTCTTGTGAACATTACATAGAAAGTCCAGCCCATTTTACAAATAAATCAACCTGTGATTGGGACTAACTTGAAATAATCAGGGGCAATTGCCTTCATGCATTTGTATTATGATCATTCTTAGACCTTAGAAATGTTATTTTCCTATTATTTATAATTGGTTGGCCCTAATAGTAATTACAACTTTGCAACAGATATTTAATTTTATCCAGTTAAGCAGTCTAATAACTCATTTTTTACTTTGCAAGCCAAGATATCCTTACGTGGAATTATTAAATTAATAAAAAGGATATTTATTTATTTATTTTGTGATATAGCAAAATATTTATTAGATCAGATCATTGAGTACAGCAAAAATATCAAGCACTCATTGAAGCGCAAACAGCACTGAGAAATTTTTATTTTAAATTAGAGAGGAAGATGACTACAAATTAGGAGATTAGCATTCCACCCTCCCCCTAGTTATTAACTTTGTTTTTCCTTCTCTCACAACAAAACAATACGTTAAAAAGTGCATAAAAAAATTAAATTTTTAATAGACTTGATTTTTTAAAATTGAGTAAGATAAATTAATAATAAAAAAATTAATCACATCTATATATTTCTTTTATAATTAACTTAATATATTTATTTTTATAAAGAAATTAACTTAAAAAATTTTCTATAAAAACACGTATATACGGTACCAAAACTCAATCAAACCGGGAGAAAGTCTTACAGCCAGACTTATAAACTGCCCCCCACAACTATGATAATCTTTCATTTGGTCAACCAAGGACGCGCTTAGCACCTCAGCCCTGATGGCGACCCGTAAGCGCTAATTACTTCATGTTAGTATAGGGAAAGAAACTTCTTTAAAACATTTGGTCAACCAAACTTTATTTTCCCTTTTTTGTAATACAAAAAATCTTTAAAACTTTATATTAAGTTTGAAGCATTTGGATACTTATATAGTGGAAGAAATTTTCAAACGTTCTGTCTCGCAATAGTTTTGATCATGATTACGATGAAACTTTGGTCTACTTTCACAATAGATGCACCATAATCTAAAAAAGAAAAATAAGGATGATAGAGTTCTCTCTCAGAGAGTTTTTTTTTTTTTGGGTCTGTGAAAAGGTTATCTGAATGAAAAGTGTGTGATGAATTTTCACGACAGTTTTTTTTAACCCACCTGTTAAAAAATTATGATCATTTTAAATTTAAATATTAATTAATTGATTGATTGAATTGTATTATACTGATTAGTTACAGAGTTATGAGTCAACCTATCATGACTATTTAAATATTATAAGAAAGTTATTAAAAATTATTTTTAAAAAATATTTTTAGGATAAAAATAAAAAAATCAAGTTATAGGATAAATTTGTCTGACATATTTTAAGTGTGATCTTCAATTGTTTGCTATCATGCTTTTTTTTTTTTCAATTGAAAACATGGTTTGTGAAAGGACTTTTATCAAATAATCAACAGTGTAGTAAACAGATTAAAAAAAAAATCTTCGTATATATACGAAGAATTAAAATTATAAATACAAGGCATATATATACGTGCCCCTTCTCCTTCTCATATTTTGATATATGTGTAGACCCAAAATACACACTATTAAAATTTGGGTCATTGGCTTATTATATAAAGTACACACTACACGCCGTTTTACTTCAGTGCTTACGTTTTCTACCCTCTTGTTGTGCCGTAAAACATACTCATCAATCCCCATTTTGTTATTTTGTGATTCTTTTTTAACTGTTTAAGTCCTAAGTAAATATCTGTGACATGTCTTCCTTCTCTTTCTTGCTAAATAAATATCTTAATTTTTTTTCAATGATTAAATTTTAATTATAGAATATGTATAATATTTATATTTACAGAATATTTACAGAGAATTCTTTAACTTATTATAGAGTGCAAGGGTATGATAATATATATGCATATATGCATTATCAACTTAATATATTTATTTTTTATAAACAAAATCAACTTAAACATTTTTCTATAGGCTAGAGACGTTTCTATGACCAGATTTATATGTTGTTATGATAATAGTTGTGGGAAAATTGTGGAATAAAAGAAATGAATTGTTAATTCAAAAGTCCGAAGGGGGGAGGGTAGGAGGTAAAGTGTAAGCGGTGAACACAAGGTACAAACACAGAGTTGACCTTAAAAGAAAAAGACAAGCATGTGTCCGTGCGTGCATGGGTCTTCTCTGCTTTTCTATTCTTTTGTTTCTTGGATTTAATAATCTTCGGCATTATAATTTTTGTTACAACAATGCCAGTTGCACAACTTTTTTGGGTGTACATAATGGCAACAGAGATAAATCATTATAACACGATTGGTCAAGATATTTATGGTTGATATTTTAGTGTAGATGCGGACACAAATTTATCGCTTAATTATTATTTTGATTATTTAATTAATTTATTTATTTCAATCAATTTTTTTAATTTTAATTCGTTTTTTTAATTTGATTAAGAACTGTTTTTGAAACACCAAAAAAACAAGTTTAAAACATCATTTTAAAATACTAATAAAGTTAAGAGATGAATATGATATAAATTAAAAAATTATGAGACCAACTCAAAATAAAAAATTAAAAGATTAAATTAAAACAAATAAATAAATTAAGGGAATAAAATGATAATTAAACTTAAATTTATCTAGAATATATATATAATTACATAATATTATTGTTCTGGGTAGAGAGGAAAGGTTAAGCAGACAATTCAAACAAAAATTCCATTAATAGGACTCAAATGGAACAACGAGAAAATTAGACAAGTAGCTGGTTATATTTGCAGCACGTCACTGAATTACCGGATGCATGTGAACAGATCCATCGAATATACGGTGAATCTATTCACTTTTGGTCCTTTAGATCCACCCTTTGATATCGACGTATAAAGAGCAGAACTCAATTGGACGTAAAATGCAATAAATAAATAGTAATCAATAAGGATGCTTGGTGATGGATTAAAAGCTGGGAAGTCAGTAGCTTAAATTACAAGTCATCAAGTATTTAAGTATTTTTCGATCCCACATCGACAAAGTTGTTCGTATCATATACAGTTTATATAAATGAAAGAGAATTGGGGTTAAAGGACCGGAACAGCAAAAGAAATAGGAATCGGAATCGGGATTAACGTAAAAAAATAAAAATAAAAATAGAAAACGCGGACAGCCACGTACTCGCCACTCTGGATTGACAATGAAAAAGGCCGCAATGAAATACCGAAAGAACCTGGATTAATTGCCAACAAAAAGAACTGCAATGATATACCGAGAAAACCTTGGATTGACAATGAAAACGACTGCAATGTAATAAGGGCTGCAATGAAATACCGAGAAAACCTGGAACCCCCCAAAATGCATCTGGATGGACTGACAATGAAAATTGAAAAGGACCGCAATGAAATACTGAGAAAACCTGGAACCCGCAAAAATGTTATAAATTAAGGACTGTCATACACACACCCCTCTATCCTACCACACCTATCTCTTCGCCGTCCCTAGTCAGAACCCCCCAATTGCCTAGCAATATCCCACGTACCCAACGTCTCTTCAATATGATTGTATTCAACATTGTTCAGGAGTCTTCATCGTTCCACACCATATTTGCCTCCATAATTCCAATCTTACACGCTTTCCTGCAATTATTAAGCTCAGGGATGGACCCTCCTCTCTATAAGCTTCACCCATGGACATTTATGGCTTCTCTCGTCTTGTTACTGGCATATCACTTGGCCTGGGGAGGCAAGCTCATGTTTCCTGCTTATGCTTCTCAGTTCGGTTTTGCTATGTTGCTGTTTGGTTCATTCTATGTCGCATGTTGGTGTCTCTGGTGTTTCCGCCCACTCCATGGGTGTCTTGGTATATTATCTGCATCATATTGGTACTGTGTGGCGGGCTTTTGTTGGTCATAAAATTTTATAACATACGTGGCTTTCGATTACTCCGGCGACCAAGAAACCTCCAGCCACTCTTGCCGTTGTTTAATGCCATTGAAGAGTGATAATCTTGAAAAATGTTTGGTGAATTAATTTAGTTTTTAAAAAATTATTATTATTAAATATGTTTAAATTTTTTTAAGGATACATCAAATTGATTCTCTCTTGATGTATTTTTCAAAAGATTTATATTCATTTTATAAAAATTATCTTTTAAGAATTAAATTGATGGGTCAAACATCTTTTAAGAATGAAAAGGCCTTGTTGTTAATTTATTTCGTTTTATTTTGGTTGAAGAAATAATGTTTCCACTTTTAGTTGTTATGTATATATATATCTTTTGATGTACTGTTCTCGGACATAACAGGATCAGATGGAATCCTAATTATAAATTGCTTTTTGCCCAGTTATCCATTAATATTTCTCTTTTGTCTATTTTATTACCAATTCTTTTCCTTTCTCTACCTTCCATCCTTCATCTTGCATCAACTCCAAACGCCGAAAGGAAAATAATAGAAGAAATTTTTAAGTGGTGCAAAATCACACTCAATAGATCCCTTTTACTTGAGTTTAAAAGAAAATATTTTTAAAAAAGGAAAAATAAAGCAATCCCAAACTCCGTCTTATTTCTTTTTTTTTTTTTTTGGTTGACGTCCGTCTTATTTCTTTAACGCAAGGAAAATCGGATGTTGGACTTTGTTTCCATGTGACATAGTTATTGTTTCAAAATTGATAAATCAACCAGAAGCGGGGTCAAAGAAACGGATTAAAAAGAGACAAAACAGAAAAATAGATTTAAGGAAAGGCATGAGAAGATGCCTCGGACATGGTGAAAACAATTGTCTCTTAAGTCAATGACCTTCAACATTGACCGGGCACTCCAGAATGACCACAATGACCTCCATGGCTCCATGGAATGACCACAATGTCCATGGCCGACAACAATCAATGTATCAACTCCGAACCTCAAATGACAATTAATAAAAGAAAAAAGAAATTTTCAAATGGTTTAAAACCAGTCAATGCATTCCATTTCTTTAGGTTTAAATGAAAAAGATTAAAATAAGAAAAAGAAAAGAAAACGAATAAAAAGGAAAAGGAAGAGGTTAAAGCTAAACTCATTGGTTAGAACTCAAGAAATACAGTAAACTTTATAGTATTTTTTCAATAAAATAATGTAGCATATTTTGATGTATACATAACAGTTTACTTGCAATAAATGTTTACCATTCTTATAGTTAAAATTTTAAAAATCAGATCATTTAATCAATAAAAGATAATGTATAATAAGGAGGCAAGTTGAACAAAAAGAAAATTTCTAGAAAAAGTGATTGAGGGTTTAAGAGGTTTGGATCTCCTGTAGATCAAGGATGTGTAGGCTCTGCACATCCTTAAAATGTGATTTGAATCATCTAAGTTTTATTTGGATACTTTAGATAGTGGTCTGGATCTCCTGCATATCTCAAGGATGTGTAGGTTTTGCACATCCTTAAAATGTGATCTGAATCGTCTAAGTTTTATTTAGACACTTTAGATAGATGTCTGAATCTCCTGCATATCTCAAGGATGTGTAGGCTCTGCACATCTTTGAAATGTGATCTGAATTGTCTAAGTTTTATTTGGACACTTTGCATTTTAGATTTTAGATTTTTTTATTTAAATCCTCATTTTTATTAAAATTTACAGTTAAGAGATTATTTTTATTTTGTATTTTGTATCTTTTGATATAAAAAAATTATCAAAATTAAAAAAATAAAAATAAAAAGAGATCTGGGCCGTCCAGATCATCCAGATCTGATCTAGCCCAGATAAGATGTGCAGAGGATCCGGTTCTAGGCTTAAGAAGGGTCCCCATCACTTAAGTTAAAAAAGATACAATTAAGACATGAATTTTGGACCTTTAAATTATATTAAATCTATTAATGTTCACTTTAAACACTCAATTTCTTTCTCTAATTAAATTTTATATTATTTATAATATTTTTAATCTCTTTTTCTTCTTTTGGATAAAAAAGAGAAGCTTTAGGCTTAAAAGAAAGGCAAGAAAGAAACTACACGGAAGTAGATTAGGATACACGAACCCACAAAGGTCAAAGAAAAGCATATTTCAAATCCAAATTTTTTTTTTTGTACATGAAATATAATTAGTTATTTGTGTCAGTTATAGGTTATTTCATCTGGTCAACAATTTACTATTTGCAAATGTAATTACCATCATTTAATAAGTATATATAATTTTAAACCTCAACTAATTATCGAATTTGGACTTTGGATTTTGGTTGCTCTTTCATAAAACCCTCATTTCTCATTCTTTAATTATTTGGTTGCGCTTTGACATCTCTCTGAGTCCATCATTCCCGTAGCAGATTTTTTTTCGAAGTTCTTTTCGAGAATATTTAAAACCAAGAAAACAAAATCTTGAGTTCTCTGTACCAAGTCAGCGCAGGGATATTTCCTAACCTCTTCTAGACGCACCTTCACCCCTATTAGGTGATAATTGACAGGGTAAGAATTAACTGATTGATCTTCAAAGGGAAAGGTCAGGAGTGAAAACGATTAAGAGATACCTGACCTCCTTCCCCCATCAAATCCTTGATATTCAACTGCATTGATCATTTTAAGACATGGTAAGAGAATAAAACATGTTTATTTAAAAAACTAAACAACTGCCTTAATTGTTTCATTTTGCCATTGTAGGCGAAGCAGAAATTTAGTGTATGAAAAGGAGATGAACTAACAATAGACAAGGGGGTGGTGCTGTGGGGATAAGTCCATGAAGAATACTCTTTTATAGTCAAGATCCAAAATTACGATTATTAGGTACAGATCATTATGAAATCCACAACTTATATGCTCGAGGCATTAACAAGAGAAGAAGTCGTTCACCCATGTCAGGAGGATGCTCCTTCCATATCCGGTTTTGAAACAGGGTTTAATGTGTTTTTATCATTTTAGCTACAATATGTGGTCTTTTCTTTAATTTTAGATTTGAAAAAAAAGGAGTGCATGAATGCATAAAGTGTATTCAATATAACCTTTTTTTAATTTCTAATTG
Source organism: Erythrophleum fordii (assembly GCA_032878935.1). Classification (NCBI taxonomy): domain Eukaryota; kingdom Viridiplantae; phylum Streptophyta; class Magnoliopsida; order Fabales; family Fabaceae; genus Erythrophleum; species Erythrophleum fordii. The sequence goes on from JAVQMF010000009.1 coordinate 505,775, forward strand.
CTTGAATGATATAAAGAAAGGTTCAATTCTGGAAAAAAGAAGATGAAGACGAACAGGAAAAATGCTAATAAGAGTCAGGGTACCACAGCAACTCTTCAGCTGCTAAACATAGGTAAAATAATATAAGTAGTAGGCCATTGCACAGTTGTATGTGGTCAAGACATCTGGTCAAAAGGAAACACAATTAAGGAACTCCTTTTTGTTTTAAATATTGATTAATCAGTCTGTTCCTCATGAGACGTAAGAAACCACAACTCTACAACACGAAATATTTACTATTTAGTGTTCCTCATATTTATGCTATCTAGTATCCTTAATTAATAGCCACTTGTAAGTTATAAATTTCAATAATTTAGCGTGCTTCTAATGTTAATTCTTTCACGGAATTTATTTACGATAAATTGCAACTCAAATAAATAATAGCAAAAGTAAATTAACAATCTAAATACCTTCAGCCAGTTTTTTAGGTATTTGATGTAGAACTTAAAAATGGACAAAAACACAGCGAGGTATGAAAAAACCAAGCACAGAAGATAATAGAGAAGATAGTTATCAAAGAAAGTTTTATAATAAGAGTTTGAGTTACAGTGGTGATTTATTAGGTTGACTTTACTTATGAGAGACCTCTAAAAAAATATGTTAACATTAAACTAATCATTCTTTCATTACAAGAAGTCAGTTATCTAACATGTAAATACCCACTGACCTACTAACCAAAATATTTGACAAATAAAACTTAAATTTTGGGAGCCACCAAGCAAAATATTTTTAATCCAAAAAAGAAATAAATTATGAGATATTATTTAATTATTTTTTATTTCAAAATATTCCAACTTCAAATATAAAATATCCTAAATATATCTTTAATTTAAAAATATATCAAAAATTAAATTTAAATTAAATATTTTAACATTCTTTTACTTGATTTGATCACAATTTACTAGATAGTATGTTTATGGGATATTAAAATTTTATAAATAAATCTTATATATTTATTTAAATTCTAACTTATATGTTTGTTAATCTTCCACCAAAATTATATATATATATATATAGCTAAAAAATAAAAAATAGAAATTTTATTTCTTTATATACCTTAATTAAACTAAATATGGTCTTAGACTAGTCTAAAGCACATGATTTTTATTAAACTATTTCAAGTGCATTCCTTTAGTTAAAGTATTAGTTATTATTTGTTTTGTCCTAACGTGCTTTATGATTGCCTAATCAGCTTTAACCCATTTTCTCAAGGCTAAATATTTGATATTGATATATTTACTTCAATTTCTACTCTTGTTATTCTTATTATCACAATATGCTCTAAGGGCCTAGAGATTGAATCCATAATTTTAAGCTTAGCAATGAAAATTTTCAACTATACGTCTTGTGACCTTTTCTCAAAATACAAAATAAACTTAACTTCTATAATGAAAGTTGCTTCCAAGGATTGTTTGGTACTTCTTCAAGAGATAGCTCCCTTATCTAGTAGAAAAATGCACTCAGATGTTGACTTCTTTAAGTCAATACATCCTACCAAATTGTTGGTACTTCTATAAGTATGCATACACCATTTAGTACTCTAAAGGTATCTCATGACTTTCTTTGCAACTTTCTATTGATTAATTTTTAAATTACTCTGATATCTTCCCAATGTCCCTATAGCAAAAGCCATATCAAGCCTTGTGAAACATCTTACTACAATAGCAATTATCTTAAGTAATTCATCACCATTATACCAAGAAATCCTTAATGAAGTAATAAGAAGTGGTAAGAATTTGAAACTTGTCAAGAAGATAGCTATAGCATATTCATCCTTTACTTCATCTTGAATTCCATATTCTTTACATGCTTTACATAACTTGCATCACTCAAAGCTCATAATTTTCCACAAATTGATTCATAGGTGGCGTCACATAAATCATGCATCAAAAGTCATAGAAATCTGTAACTAATCATAGCATATGCTTTAATTATAATTTCATATCTTTTTTTGGCTACACTTACAAAGTGGGACAAATTTTAGAACAGTAAGCATTTTTTGACATAATTCATACAAGATACCTAATTATCAAGAAAGTGATAATTGAAGACAACAACTCCATAATCAATATGCTATAATTCCAACCAAAAGACCACATAAATGGGTCTAAGGGTTCAGTCCTAAGGGACCTTACATATAACCATCCTCATTACTTAAAATCCCATATCAAGTGGCATCAGGGACCATCTTAACAAGCAAATATAAATTTAATAACACTTAAAGGCTAAATTAGCAACTACAACTATTAGTGCCTCAATTCTAGCAATCCAAAGTAAAAAGTGACAATTAAAATATTCCAACTCCAACAATGAAATAGCATAGATGTAACAACATTAAACTATAATTTCACAAGCTTATCTCGACCAAACAAGAGACAAGGTAACCAAAACCAATCTAATCCATAATTATAGGTTAGAGAAGAAAATGAGGGATATCCAAGCAAATCTCCTATATAAAAACATAATCATGCATAGTCTCAGCTATAAGGAGAGAATTAAGAAAAACTAGACATAACTCCACTTTTTGAACCAAATCTCATTCCATTCCATAATCAAGTGTCAAAGACTTCTTAGTTTAGCATATCTAGACACTTTTATTTTTGAATACATGTTTACCCTAAACTAATGGCTCAAAAAGTTATGTTAGCTTTCTTCAACTAAGATCTATAATCCTAAGTAGTTACAATACAAAAGAGCAATGTAATTCAAAATGATTAGCCCCCCAAAGTCATATCCAATATAATTTGCTACAACAAAATAAAAAATACTCCAGAAGTCTACAAGCAAGCTCTCAACCTCTTAAGGGGCAACTTGCTTACCTTTATCCTTGCACAATTTTCTTTTAGCATGGGTTAGTTTATATGTAAAGAATAAGATATACAATCTCAGTAGCAAATTTCATCATTCCACACATACATAGTATCACTCAAGCAAAGGAATACAAGCATGCATAAACATCATCAAAAAAGGCATTTAGGTTGGCAATTACGTAAGCAAGATAATGGCCATTATCGCATGAACTTGCATACTTTTTCTTAGCTTGGGAAAAGCTACTGTGCTCAATTTCTTATTTCATCATACTTGATGCCATAAGGAACCTTTAGCCATAACGGCATATGATATATAAAATACATTGCCAACACATATCATAAAACATTTACAATTGCAACATGCATCCACATACAAGTAATTCAATACCAAGTAACTTACATGCACACAACGAATATAATTGTTACCTTCGAGGTTCACCATCCAATGTTGAGCAAGCTTTTGAATTCCTATACACAAAAAAGTCCTCCTTCTTGGCCTAACACTTTTAAGCGATAACAATCAACTTAAATAGACTAAAAACATTATATTGAGTAATATAATAAGTAACTAGGCATTTAGCCATTCAATCCTAACTTATCATTAATTTGACATGTAAAAAGGGCTTTCATATCACACTTTTGGTTCCAAAACATGTTTAAACTTCTTAGACTTCATATTTAATCATATCATAGTTTAAGACATGTCATTCCGTTGATCAATTTAGGTCAAAACTCATAAAGTTTCATTGCTAACACATTTTTTACAATCCCTTTTCTTAGGCCAAAATTTAAGACCTTCAAATGGAGGAGATTTTCTTGCATCTTAGGCTTTCTAAATTCCTTATATTAGCCCAAAAGAACACTTTAAATATCCATTTGGTCCAATTTTTCCATAAATATGCAAAACTCAATTTACCTCCATTAGTCTAAAATCTCAATATTCCATCAAACTTATGACCATTCAAATTTCTTGATTCAAGTTTCATTTTCACAATGTAATTAGCATTCTTGGATTAAATATAACTTATAAGGGTAGCCATAACAACCAAATTTCAGTCCATGCATTACAATCCCAATTCCTTACATCAAACATAGCTAATATTCAAGAATGCACAAACTTAGCAAAATTGGCATCATAATGACTCAAGACCAACTTTAATATACTTAATTAAGCCTCTTTTGTCATGACCTAATTTATGAATCATGACTAGCACATAGATTGAATCAATTTACTGATTAACTTAGCCTAGCAAGCCTAAAAGGTTCAAACTCTTAACTATAATGCTATATTTTAAGTTAGCCCATGCAACTCACAAGTTTTAAAAACACGCATTTATTTAATTGTTTTATTTAGGGGATTGCCAAAAATCCAGTTGTATCTCCTTTAAAAGTTAGACATCCTAACCTATACAACAAATCAATCTAGCAATAGTACCAATAATATCAAGTTACATGCAACAAAATATTTTGCTAAGAAATTATGAACAATATATACACATATTCTAAATGGCCATCATAGGCCACCCAAAGGACACAACACCTATCATTCTCAAAATATTCTCCTACACCTATATGCTACCACATCATGAAGTCTGGCATTATTGCACAAAGCTAAACACATACTCTATATGTCTAGTAGCACACGAGCTTCCAGATCACTTCACTTTTTTGTTTATTAGTCTAAAAATAATAATAAAAGAAAGCAATAAGTATACTACTGGTTTAGTGAGTGCATAAATAACAAAGTGGGTAGGAGAAACAAGCAAATGCCTGAGTTTTTAAAAATCAAGTAGTTAACAAATACTTTAAGTAATGTTATATTTTATGGTTGAAATGAAAACAATTATTAATAAATAAGAAACTCTCAGATAAAAATTATATTTTCTAAATGTTAATAAAATATTATGAAAACGGGTATCATAGAAAGGAGCCAAAACACCAAGTGCCTTTGCACCATCAAACCATAACATCATATTTCTTGTCATTGTTTTGGATACATTTCATCTTATAACTTTTGCAATACACATCTAGCATTTCAAGTCATAGCACTGAATACATCACATTGTAGTGCTATCATAAATCACAACTTATTTTAGGTGCACCCAGGACATTACCTCTGCTAATGGCTATGAGATTTTAACTAGATTCCCATCCATTATTTTTTTTTTAAAAAGGTAGAAAATAAAATCCACTAAAATAGCAATTAGATAACTAAAACTAAAAATAAACAAGGAATAAAAAAATAAGTAAATAATTAAATAAGATGAATTACCCTTCAATAGGTTACCATAAAATATGGAACAACAAAACAACATAAAACACTTCTCATAAACATGCACACACACACACACACACACACACACACACACACACACACACACACACACACACACACACACACACACACACACACACACACACACACACACACACGATCACTACTTTCTTTTCCCCAATTTCTTCTTTTGTATTTCATATGTATCTTTGTCACATTTCAATCATTTATTTGCTTATTAATTTATTTATTAATTCATTATATGAATATGTATACATACCTATACTTGCTTCATAACACCTTATTTGAAGTTTTAAAAACATAATTTGTTTTCCCAATGAGTAAAGCGTATAAATCTTAAAAGAAAATTTTGGCTACAAAAATCTAACATGGAATAAAATAAAGGTGCCACTCCATTATTTATACACTTATTAATTAGGACTAATAGTATAGGTCCCTATTTTATATTATTTAAGATTGAATCTCAGTTGAAAAAGTCTCCTCAGTATTGCTTAGACTTATGACCAATAAAAATTAAATATTTTATTTACTTAATTAACATCCACAATCATTTTAATAGCCTAATATGCTCTTTAAAATATAAACCCCCAAATTTTTGCACACTTTACTATCTTAAATATAAACCCTAAATTTATGTTTCTCAATCTAAGCTTCCATAATTTAAATTAAACTTAATACTTACTTCTTAGAGCTTGGAAGATGAAGTGGGGAGTGTTAATTTGCTACTTGAAGTTTCACAATCAAAAGTCCAAAATTGGAAGCTCACCCACATTTGAAATTGAAAAAGAGAGTTGCATAATTTTTAACCTTCAATAAAACATATAAAAAAGGATAAAAATTAATGGAAGAAGATAGAGGAAGGAGGAGAAAACTGACCCTCACAAATTCCACTAGAACCTATGGTTGAACAATGAAAGAAAAGAGGATGAAGATGAGGAAAATGGAGTTGTAACTATGGAGATAGTACAAAAAATGAAGCATGTCGGAATAGTAGCTAATGACGGTAGGTTGCACGACTAGAGGTGACCAAAAGAGAAGAGAAAAATTTAAAAGATGAAGAAGTGTGGATCTTGGTTGAAAGAGACATAGAGCTTCAGTGAAAAAGATGAAAAAAGACATTTCAGGAGAAGAAAAAAGGTAGAGAGAGTGTGTTTGAGAAATATTAAAATATCTTTTAGTTAATATTGCACTTTTTCCTCTATAAAGTTTGATATGCTTTAATAAGTTACATAAAATATTTAGAAAAGTCATTAAAAAATTTTATAACTTGTAAAATTAATTTAAAAATTATCTAGTCTTTATTTTAATAACTAAAAAAATTATTTTATTTTAATAAATATTATTTTTATTTTTATACTTCATTTTCTTTTTCAAGGTATTACATTCCCCTCCCTTAAGAAATTTGGTCCCCTAAATTTCAATCATACTTCATACTAAGAGATTCGAAGAGATCTGGGTATTTCTCACATATGACTTCCTTAACTTCCTAAGTTGCTTTCTCCTTAGAATGATTTTGCCATATCACTTTTACCAAAGCTATATCTTTATTTCTTAATCTCCTGACTTGTTTATTGACTATACCCATGGGTTACTCTTTATAAGAGTCGTTCATCCAACTATATCATTTATTGTTGAAGCACATGAGAAGGATTAGGTAAATGCTTACAAGCATTAATATATGAAAGATGAGATGAACGTTTGCAAGGTCCGGTGAAAGAGCTAAATGATAAGCTATGTTTTCTACCTTTTCAAAAATCTCAAATGGCCCCAGGTACCTTGAGTTTAACTTTCCCTTCTTACCAAACCTCAAAACATCTTTTATCAACGATACATATAGGAACACAAGATCTCTAATTGTAAATTCTAAATTAGCTTTGCCAACTTTGAGTAGTTAGTAGCCTTTCACGGATTAGCTTTACCTTAGCTATTAACTTTTAAGCTAGGTCTCTAGGCCTAACAGTTTTGACTCACCCATTTCACACCATTCGATAGGTGACCTACAACACCTATCATAAACGCTTCAAAAAGAGCCATCTGAATGCTTGATTGATAGTATTATTGTAAGAAAACTCCATCAAAGACAAGTATTTATCATAACTCCCACTAAGATCTAAGACACATATGCATAGCATACCTTTTAGTATTTGAATCATATGTTTAGATTGCCCATCCATTTGAGGATGAAAGGTTGTGCTAATATTTAATCTGGTTCCAGGTGCTTCCTAAAAGGACCTTCAAAACTTAGCTATAAATTATGGTCTATGGTTCGAGATAATAGATGTCGGTACACCATGAAGGAGGCAATCTCATCTAAGTAAAGCTTAGCATATTGAGCGACATTGTTAGTAGTCTTCACAGGCAAAAAATGGGAGGATTTGGTCAAGCAATCTATAATCACCCAAACTAAATCATACCTTAATAGTTTTAGGCAATCTTATTACAAAGTCTATAGTAATTCTTTCCCACTTCCATTCTGGTATTTCAATTTGCTAAAGCAAACTTGTTGGCTTTTGGTGCTTAACCTTCACTAGCTAACACACTAAGCACCTAGATACAAACACTGCCACATCCTTTTTCATCTTTTTCCATCAATACAACTCTTTCAAATCTTGATCAATTTTATTAGAACTTGGGTGGAAAGTATAAGTAAAGTGATGAGCTTCTTCTAACACTTTACTCTGCAAGGTTTTTCACATTTAACACACATAACTTATAATTGCATCTCAAAATGCCTTCAAAATCCACCGAGAACTCTTGTAGCTTCAATTTATGAACTTCTTCAATAATCCTTTTCATCTGAGGGTCTTGGCCTTATGTAGCCTTAATTCTATCCACCAAGTTAGAACGAAGCTAAACATAGGCTAACAAGGTGCTGGATCTTATTATCTCTAACCTTACTCCACTTTTATCAAGTTTTTGGAGTTTTTTCACCATAAACCTCTTAACTTTGGCTATATGGGCTAAGCTACCCTTAACTTTTTGCTCAATGTATCAGCAACCACACTGACTTTACTAGGATGGTATATAATATTACAATCATAGTCTTTTAAATGCTCTATCCATCTTCTCTGTCTTAAATTCAAATCCCATTATTGGAAGATGTACTTGAGACTTATATGATTAGTGTAGATTCTATCACACCATACTTTATCAGACCCCATATTCCCATATTCAAGATAGCTTTCATGTGCAAGTAAGGAAAACCAAGGTAAGGGAATAAAATACACCATTTCTTTACATTACGTTGAGGTTAAAAATTTAAATTTTGATCTGTGGACCCTGAAAACTTACTAATAACATTTTTTAATTATTTTTTATCCATACAAATCATAAAGATCCTAAAAATGTTGTACAAACCATGGACCAAGAGCTAAAAACAAAAAATATTCACATTTTACCTTAGGTCAGAATTTCAGTTTTCTACTAATAACTTTGAAAAATCATAACTGAATCTAAAAAAATTAAAATCAGCCATAGCTTTTTGGAAAGCTCTGGATGTTAAATTTATAGTAAAAATGATTTCAAGCCATGAAAATCTCATATAGACCACGTTTGACAATAGAAAAGGTACAAAGTTTGGACTATCCAGTATTACTGATACAGCTTATTAATATAAATTTTGAAAATACACAATTAATTTCAAAAAAAATCCAATCTATGTAAACTATACCAATTTAGAAAGTTATAGATGTTAACTAGGGGAAAAAAATAGTTCTAGATCAATCCAAGAGCATTCATACTCTAAAAATCAATAGAACAATGTTAGGGGTCTGACTATATGCCTAGAATAGAATAGAAATTTCAAAAATTTATATCTCCTTTTCTAAACATCCAAATGAGGTGCTTCTAGTTGGTACAAGTAACTGGAAAGGTCTAGTTTTTTCTTGTAAAATTTCATAGCAATTGGACATCATTTGTTTCATGAGTGATAGATATTCATGTTTAGACCATATGAACAATACCAATGCCAAACCCAAAAAATTTGCCAACTTCAAAAACTTGTCAAAAATTTTGTAGGCCTTCAAATAATATACACTTTAATTTCCTAAAAGGCTCTTAACAAGATCTAGATATATGCCAAATTTTAGACTAAGAAGAGCTCATTTGGACAATTTGTGTCATAGTTCACCATTATGGCCATTTTTGCATCACATAGGGTATCAACTTGGTCCATATGGCTTTCTTTAGTGTTTGGCACCTCTTAGACAACTTTGAAAGCATAAATACAATGTGTAGAAACTGTCCAAGTGATTCCAAACTTCATACATTTTATTTTGGTTAGTTCACACTCAAGAATACACTAATACATACATGTCATCAAGTGTCAAATTTTCTCATTTGCATTGATTTTGTGCTATATATGGTCCATACATCGTGCATACATAATATTACATTTGCTCAAATATTTACAACTCAAAAATAATATGTACAAGTTTACTTTGACATTTAATTACAAGTAGAACTACATAATTATCAAAGTGTAGCTTTTCAAGACCCTTGGCTTGCATTTCTTGCTTCATGAGTGCCACCTAGACATATTAAGATGAAGGAGGGAAGAAGAGTGAGATCCATGGAATCTTAATAGCTCACACACCCATCCATACACACATTTATGGAATACAGGCATCAAAGGCATAAGTATAGAAAGTAGCACAACCACAAATCATACAAAATCACATTTTCATACCACTAATTCATATTAAATTCAAGAATATGCTCTAGAGACTTTTAGTTTTGCCTCACTTCATTTCTAGGACTTTTGGATTTGCCTCACACTTGGCCTAGGAACTTTTAACTTGGCCTCATCCATCCAAGAGACTTTTAGCCTTGTCTCACACGAGACTTTTGGCATCTCTTTATCCACATTAAGGAACTTTTAGCATCTCCTCACTCTTATGAGCCATTTTCACAATCAATAACATTCAAGGCAACACATTGGTACTAATGCAATCTCAAAGCATCAAGTGGCATGATCTCAAGTCACAAAAGCATATACATACACACAATGATATATATACAACCAAGAATGCAAAGAGAATGAGGTGGAAAACTACCTTAGTATTTATGCAAGCTTCTCTTGGTCTTTCTCCTTCCCTTTTTCGATTCCACCAGTACACCTAGGTGGGTTGGGATTCTCTTGGCCTAGGCACCATAAATAACACACAATTATACTCTTAAAGCAAGCTAAGACATTAAATTCATTCTTAAGAGCATACTTGATTCCATAAGTCATATAATGGTTTTATAAATGACTTATTGAAGCAACCTTTATAATTTAAGTTTTAGTCTTCATTCTCTTTTCATTTCTAGACCTCTTAACCTCATTCAAGTTCCTTGGAGCCATCATTTACTCACGTACAAGAGCCTAAACATGTGTTGCTTCATAAGGCTCTATTATGGAAGCCATTGCCCCATCTCCTAATCTAAGGCTTCTAAATTTTTCTCAAAGGTTTCTCCAACCTTCTACCATCATATGAAGGCCTAAACCAAGGTTAGAACAAATTAAAACACTTCCTAACCTATTTATCCTAGCTTGGTCGAGACATGGAGGAGGAAGAGGATTCATGAGCTTCTTGATTTTTTTCTTGATGTGAGAGCCATTTGGGAGGTTTCTTATCAGTCTTAGGAGCTTAATTAAATAATTACATAGCTTAGAAAATACATGTACTAAATTAGGTTTTACAAAACCTCAAGAGCTCTACACTTTACTAACTTGAAATTTATTGGTTTTTCTTGCAATTTCTTGGCATATTCTACTTTCCTATGATCTAAACCCCTAGTTTCTCTCTTGCTTTTGGACATAAAATCCTCCCCCTTATGGTTCTAGTTTGGGCCAAAAATTGCACAAAGAAGGAGCAAGAAGAAGAAGAAGAAGAGCAAGTTACTAAGACATCTACCTTAGATTCAAGCTTACTTTCAAAAGCTTTTATTCTTGGTTTGCTTCTCCTTAAGAATTTTGAACTAGGCATCTCTGCTCTAGACTCAAAACAGAACCAAACAACTTAATAAAACCATGGAAAGAAAGCTTGGAGGGAGAAGAACAAAGTCAGAAAAGGAAAAAGCATGAAAATCCTTGAATTTGCCTATCTTAACTTTTTCTTCCTCCAATTTCTCCTCCCCTTGTGCGTCCAAATTTCTACCCTTTTTTTTTGTTTTTAGATAAAACCAAGGCAGCCTAAATGAAAGGGGAGAAGTGGCGTGAATGATATAGAAGGTTTAAGAAATTACATTTCTTAAAAATTCTAATTTTACCCTTCCATTATGACATTTTCATTTCAGCTTTGTTTTATCTCCTTTTTTAGAACTATCTTTTCCATAAAATTTAGGTTCCTAATTTAATAAACTACTTTTGGAATCACTCAATTTGAAGCTAAAACCTTCTCAACCGAATCTGTAACGAATGTAATTTTTGTAAAATGATGAAATGAGCCATATAAAAGTAAGTTCTCTGAAATGACCTAGATAATGCCCCCAAAAAATTTGGATTGAGTTCTAGACTCCTAAAAATGATAATTCTAGGTTTAGACAAAAAGAAAAATAGAGTTAGATGGGGAAATAATTTGTGACAGAAACTGATGAAACGTAATGGTATTTTGGTAAATAAGTGCAACTTTTGGAAAACTACATAGGAGGGCTTTTTAAATAAAAGATTTGAGTTTTCTAAGGTTCTTAGAGGCCCCAACTTTTGGTAAAGCCCCTTCTAGTGTATGCTTTACAATGTCAGTTGACTCAAACTTTGACCGGTTCGTTCGGTAAGGTTTTAGCTCTAAATTGAGTGATTCCAAAGGCATTTTATTCAATTGAGAATCTAAGTTCTATAATGGAAAAGACGATTCTAAAAAAGGAGTTAAAACGAAGTTAAAATGAAATTGCTATTATAGAAGGGCAAAATTAAAAATAAAAGCTTTTAAAATGTCCTAAACACTTCCACACTTTTCTTCCATCTTCTCCCTTTTATTGAGCACAAAATTTTCTGCCCAAAATACAGAAGTTATTCTACTCTTTTAGGCATACAAGAAGGAGGAGAAAAAGAGGAAGAAAACCAAGGAGAAACTAGGTAATTTCATAGATTTTCTTACTCTATCTTTTTCCAATCTTGTTCTTCTCTCTTCCTCCTTTCTTTCCATGGATTTTTTGAATAATTTGGTTCTGTTTTTGGTCCAAACCTGAGGGGGAAATTCGAATTTGCAAGGAGAAGAGAACCAAGAAAGAAAAGCTTTGAAAACAAGTTTGAAACTAAGGTATTTTTCCATTCTTGATGCTTCATCTTGGTTGCTCCTCTTTGTGATAGTTTCTGCCAACCTAGAGGGGATAGAAAGACATGAATTTTGGATAGAACCAAGGGAGAAACCTAGGAAAAAGAGTGCAAGGATTAAGAATATGGCAAGAAATTCCAAGAAAAACTAAAGGAAATCAAGTTAGAAAATTGTGGTGTTCTTAGAGGTTTTGTAAAATTTGATTTTGTGTGAGTAATTCCTTGGCTATTTGAATATTTCCTTGAACTCCTAAGACCCCTAGAAACCTTCCCAAGTGGCTCTCCCATCAAGAAAAATTTTGAAACTCCAAGAAAACCAATTATGTGCTTGTCTCGGCCAAGGAGGATTCATAGGGCTAAGAAGTATTTTAATTTAGTCTAGCCTTGGTTTAGGACTTCATAGGATGTTAGAAGATGGGAGGAACCATTGAAAAAAATTTAGGAGCCATAGGTTAGGAGATGGGACAATGGTGTCCATAATGGTGCGTTATAAAGCAACTTGGTCTTCCAATAGTGCAATTGAATTTGTGATGGCTCCAAGAACCTTAAAATGAGCCCAAGAATCTAGAAATAACAAGAGAATGGAGCCTAGAACTTGGATGATATGAGTTGCTTCAATGGACTATTTATGGAACCAAATGTGTGTTTAAGAGTGAACCTAGTGTCTTGGATTGCTTCAAGGGACTTTTGGTATCACTTCACCCTTATGAGCTCTTTTCACAACCATAGTCATTCAAGGAGACACGTTGGTACCAATGTAATTTCAAGACATCAAGTGGCATGTTCTTAAATCACAAACACATATATAAGCACACAACATATACATATGCACACAAGAATGCAAGAGAATAAGGTGGAGAGCTACCTTTTAAATTGATGCAAGCTTACCAATTCCTTTCCCTCCTTGGTCTCATAAGAGCACTTAGGTGGAGTAAGATTCTAGGACTTTTGGATTTGCCTCACTCTTGACCTAGGGACTTTTGACTAAGCTTTACCCATTCAAGGGACTTTTAACCTTGTCTCACCCATTCCATGAGACTAAACCAAAAGTTCCTAGAGTATGAAAGTGGTCTTAATATGTTGATGTGGCATGAAATGGGATTTATTACACACTTTATGCTTTCATATTCATATATTTGATGTATGTATACCTTGAATGTGGTGTGAATGGGTGTGTGAGCTATTGAGATTCTTGGAATCTCAATTCCCTTTCCCTCTCATGCTTAAAATGTCTAGGTGGTACCCAAGGCCAAGGAAATGCAAGCCAAGAATACTAAATGGCTACACTTAGTTTAATTTGTAGTTTAAATTATAATGGAGTGTCAAGAAGCATTGTACATATTATTTTTGTTTGTTTAAAACCTTGAGCATATGTAACATGATGTATAAACTATATGTATAATGTATGTAGTATTAAATCAATGAAATTACGTAATTGGACTATTGAATGGCATGTGTGTTTAGTGCATAAATGGATGTTGAGACACCAAAATAAGATGCATGGGGTTTAAGACCACTTGAGCAGTCTCTACAATCATATTTTTGCTTTAAAACTTGCCTAAGAGATTCCAAACAATCAAGAAAGCCATTTGGACAAATTGGTAACCCATATGGAGCAAAAATTTACTATTTTAGAGTTGTGGAATATTTGGTGAATTTTTAAAATTAGAAATTTTTCTGATTTTAGTCTCTGGTACTGTAGCACTGGTCCGAAATTAAATTCTATCACTCATGGGAAAAATGATGTCCAATTGCCATAATATTTTATACAAAAAAATTAGACATTCCCAGTGACTTGTGTTAATTAGAAGCACCTCAATTGGAGGTCTAGAGAGGGATATATGAATTTTTGAACATTCTATCCAGTATCAGGAGTTTTGCTCGACCTGAGTTACTGTTCTATTGAATTCTAAGGTTTGGGCTGCCTGAGTTGGTCTAAAATTATTTTTCTCCTCTATCCAATATTCATAGCTTTCTAGATTAGTTTTATTTGTATGGATTGAATTTTTGTGGAATTAATTGGACATTTTCAAATTTGCTGCAGAATTCTATGACAATTCCATAATGCAGTTTGATCTTTGGGCCTTTTTGGTTGTCAAACATCCTTTGTGATAGATTTTATGATCTAGAAATATTTTTATCATGAAGTAGACATCTGTAGCTTTCCAGAATAACCAAGAATGCATATTTTTAATTTTTCTAAAATTAGTTATAATTTTTCAAAGTTTGGATAGAAAAGAGGCAAAATTTGACCGAAAATAAACCTCTATATTTTATGCTTCATTTTCAGTTTTCTTGAGTTGTGAGTTACATTTTATGATCCAAATGAGTTATATTTATGTAATTAAATATGAAAATATATTATATGAGCTCACATGGCCCACGTGACTCAGAATGAAATTTTTATACATGACATAATCCAAAGGAATGTATTATTTGCAATGGATTTTCTTATTTTTTTCGTGGAATGTATCATATGAGCATGTAAATGTGATAGAAATGAGTTAGAAATATATTGTGTTATAGAATCCATCAAAGTTTAGGCTCATTGTCATTAGAAAATATACACCGAAAGGGATTTAACTATCCCGGGGTTTCCCATAGTTTTCAGGGCCTCTGAGAACTCTGGGCAACTCAAATTTTCTATTTAAAAAGTTCTCATGTGAATTTGTCCAAAATTTGCATATAATTACGAAAATACCATTACGTTTCATTAATTTCGTAACAATTTTACTTCACTATCCTAACTCATTTTTTCTTTCTATTTGAGCTTAAGATTATTATTTTTAGGAGCCTAGGACAATAACCAAATTTTTTGGGACATTATCTAACTCATTACAGGGGACTTACTTTTATACAACTCATTTCGTCATTTTATGAAATTTACCATTCGTTATAGATTTCACAGGTTTCATCATACAAGTAATATCTCTATTTTTTAAAAGCAAAGATCACTGCGACCATCTTTAGATCACGAGTAGGGTAGTTGTACTCATACTTCTTAAATTACCTAAATGCATATGCTATCACCTTTTCATGTTGCATTAAGATACAACCCAAACATACTCTTAAAGCATCACAATAAACTTTGTAGTCCCCACTCTTAGATGGAAGAGCTAACATTGGTACAAAAGTTAGACAATCCTTGAGCCACTAGAAACTATACTCACAAACATCTGACAACTGGAATTTTATACCATTCCTTGTCAACTAAGTTAAAAGAGTTACAAGTTTAGAGAAATCTTTAACCAATCTATGGTAATATCCTTCTAATCCAACAAAACTACATATCTCAATCCTCGTGGTAGGTTTAGGCCAGTTTTAAACTACCTTTATTTTTCTTGGATCTATAATAATCCTAACTTTAGACACCATGTGTCTTAAGAAAGCTACACTATCTAACCAAAACTCACATTTTGAAGATTTAGCATATATAGATGTTCTTTTAAAGTTTGCAATGCCATTTGTAAATGTTGCTCATATTCCTCCCTACTCTTTGAGTATAAAAGAATATCATCAATAAAGATAATCACAAAGTAGCCTAAGTGTGGTTTAAAGGCTCGATTCATTAAGTCCACAAAAGTTGCTAAGGTATTTGTAAGCCCAAATGACATGACTAGAAACTCATAGTACCTATAACGAGTCTTGAAATTTGTCTTTGGAATATCTTCTCCTCTGATCTTCTACTAATGGTAAGTCAATTTTGGAGAAACATTAAGTCCTTTGAAATTGGTCAAACAAGTCATCTATCCATGGCAATGGATATTTATTTTTCATTATCATCTTATTCAATTTCCTGTAATCAATACATAATTGCATAGATCCATTTTCATCTTTACAAATAACACTGGAGCACCCCAGGGAGAAGAAATGAAGTGTATGAAGCCTTTATCAAGAAGATTTTATAATTGCTCTTCTAACTCTTTAAATTATGATGGAGCTATATGATATAAGGGTATAAACATAGGTGAAGTGTAAGGAACCAAATCTATGCAGAACTCAATCTCTCTATCTAATGATAAACCTAACAACTTTTCTAGAAAAGCATAAGGGAATTCACATACCACAGGTACTTGTTCTAGACTCACTTCTTTTTTACTTGCGTGTCTTTAACCATTGCTAGCTAACCTTTGCACCCCTTTCTTAAAAGCCTTTTAACACCTAAAGCAAAAATCAAATTACTAGGTGCCAAGCTTCGATTATCCTAAAAAGTAATAGTTTCTCCTTATGGAAACTCAAATTTCAGCATTTTATTATAATAATCTAGTATGACATGATAAGAAGATAACAAATTCATGCCCCAAATCACACCAAAGTCTATCATATCAAGGACTATGAGGTTGACTGACAATCGATTTTCTCCCACTAGAACTTACTTAACCTATACACATAGTCAATTATAATTACATCTCTTACAGGTGTAGCCATCACTAATTATTCATCTAGAGGTGATGCATCTCTATCAAGCCGTAATGCAAAGAATATGGATACAAAAAAATATGTAGCCCTAGGGTTGAATAAAACATGTACATTAAAAGAGAAAATTGAAAGTATACTTATAACTATTGCATTTGATGTTTGTGCATCCTGATGTGTCATAGAAAAACATAGGCTTAGCCTTTTTTGGCTTATCCCTGACCTTTACCTCTAGAACCTCTACCACTAGATTGTGCCTTGCTAGAACCTTGACCGTCAGAGCCCCTAATCTACTTCAAAGGTGCTATAGGTATTAAAAAAGATAGTAGTGCTAGAGGATGGCTAAGCTGATAATGTAGGATGTAACATTTGATTTTTCGTTAAAAACACTGAAATGAGTCAATTTGAAAAGCAAGTCTCTTGAAATGATAGATTTAAGGCCGAATAAAATTAGAATAAAATTTTAAATAATGAAAAATAAGGATTCAAGGTTTAAGATACCTGAAAACCTAAGTCAGTGTAGTTCAATAAAATTGCCGTAAGCATAATGACATTTTTGTAAATATGGACAACTTTTGGAAAACACACAAGAGAACTTTTTAAATGAAAAAATTGAGCTTTTCGGGGTTTTCAAAGGCCCCAAAAATCATGAGAACCCCTGATACAATTAAAAAGCCTCTGGTGTATATTTTTTAGCATTAGTTGACCCAAACTTTGACCTTTTCATTCAAAAAGGTTTTAAATCTAAATCGAGTGATTCCAAAGTTATTTTATAAGTTAGAGGACCTAAATTTTATGATAAAAAATATTATTCTTAAAAAAGATTTAAAACGAGCTCAAACAGCATAGTCAAAGTGTAGTGACAGAATTGTAAATTTGAATAGCTGTAAAAGTGACCTTTGGCTTCCTTAAGGATGTCCCATTCTGTTCTAGCTTTCTCCACCATTTTGCTTCTGGTCGAAATAGATTCCAAAGGAGGCTTGAGTGGTGCACCAAGAAGGGGAGTCAAGGGAAGAAGAGAAAGCTTAAAAAATGTAATATTTCCTTAGTTTTTCATGCTCTTTCCTTTATTAAACCTCTTCTCCTCCTTTTCTCCTCTTTTCCTATGGTTTTGGTATGTGATTTGGTTTTATTTTGAGGTCAGCCTAAGTAAAATAAGGAAGATTTGAAAGGAGAGCTTGGTTGCAAGTGAAAGCCTCTTGGGAGAACAATCAAACAAGGTATGAATCAAAGAACTTTTAGCTTCTTTTTAGTTGTCTTCTTCATGGGAATTTTGTCCAGAATTTGACCCATTGAGGAGAGCATTAATTCAAGTCTTATTAAGTTAGAAATGAGGGATTAAGAGCAAGAAAAATAGAAAATTCCAATTGAAAGCAAAAAAGAAGCAAGAAAATGCAAGTTGTGCTACCTAAAGAGTCTAAGTTGAAAATGGAAATTTGATTTTATCCAAGAGTGCTCTAGGTTACGTGAGAGTTTAAATTAGTTTCTAAGACCCTAAGAAGCCTCCCAAGTGCCTCCTCCTTTAAAAAAAAATTTAAAACTCCATGATCCCAAAATAATGTATAAGTCTCAGCCAAGCTTGAAGGGAGGACCAAGGGAGTGTTTTCAAATCTTCTAAACTTAGTTTGGGTCTATATGTGATGGAAGAAGATGATAGGAATTTTTGAAAAAAATTTAAAAGCCACAGATTGAGAGTTAGATCTATAGGTTCCATAATGTAACATAATAAAGTAACATATAGCTAAGCTATTCAAAATGTTTATGTGAAGGCTCTAAGAAGTCTAAATGGAGTCAAAAGTCATAGATTGAAGGAAAGAATAAAGCCAAGATCTTAAATTTTAGTAGTTGCTTCATTAGGTGCTTTATGGAACCATAATTGATACATATGAACAAGTAGCTTCCCTTAAGTGTGTGTGGTATTAGAGTTTGTTTCAAGAGTATAATTGCATTCTATTTGATATGTCTAGGGCAAAGGAATCCTACTCCACCCACTTCAAGGGTGTAGCTAAAGGAAGGGAAGAGAAATCAAGCAAAAGTATGTATGCCTGTATTCAAGGTAACTCTCTAACCTTTCTCTCATACATGCTTCTTTGTTTTTTTATCTTTGGATATGCATATATATGATTTTACCATGAGAAATATTTTTAGTGATTTTCTACATGCCATGGTACCATTATGTGTATAATATGTGTTTTATGAATGTTGGTTGGCTCATGAGTTTGGTGAAGCCAAAAGCCCCTTAGCAAAGGTGAGGATGAGTTAAAAGTCCCGAGAATTGGATGAGACAAAGCCAAAAGTCTTAAGAAGAGTGAGGTTTAGTCAAAAGTTCCTTGAAAATAGGTGAGGCAAGTCTAAAAGTCCTAAGAAAAGGGGATGAGACTAATCTAATGCTCTTGAAAGCCAATATGTGATGTGTATAAGTTTCTTAAACATAAAAATGGTTGTATATATGATCACTAGTAGCTAAAGGTTCATGTATGCATTCTTGGACTTGAAATCATGGCTTTTATGTATGATTGAAAAGGTTAAGAGCTATTAGGATTCTTAGAATCTCGTTCTTCCTTCCCCATTGCCTAAACATGTCTAGGTAAACAAAATGAGTAAAGAGATGAGAGCCACTACACTTGAAGACAAAAAGTGTGACAAAAGAATTGCCAAATGCTTGTATTATAACCATCTTACTAGCAAATGATGTAATCTTATATTGTATATGATGTATAGCCACTTGAACATATGTAAATATATGGATATGTAATGTATGTATAGAATTTGCAAGTAGATGAATGAGGATAGTTGTTTTTGTCATGGTGGTGCCTTGATGAGCTTAGGCATTCTTGTATATGTGAACAAGTGGGATAGTGATTTGGTGATGTATGGATTTTTGGACCTCTTAGATATGTTTTAGAGGACTATTTTTATGCTTTCCCACATGCTCAAGTGGCCTTGGTTAGAGTAGAAGAGCATTTAGTCCATTTTTGACCCTTTTAGATGCATAAAAATGTCATTTTGCAACTGATAACTTCCTAATTTAGGACCCAAAAGGGCTATATTTGACACTAAATTAGGGAGGTAAAATACTTTTCTCTTGATTAATATGGTAAAAAGTGTACTCAATCAAACAAAACAAAGAAAGTATTATAATCAGCGAGACCGAAGTTCGCTATAGCGAGATGGTACTTTCGCCATAGCGAAGGGGAGTCTTCGCAATAGCGAAGTCGTGTTGCATAGAAATTCCAGAGAGCAGCTCGCTATAGCGTGGAAGTAGCGAGCGCAGCGGAAACCTGAGCACTTATGAGATCTCGATATAGCGAGAGACGCCACTCGCCATAGCGAGATCGGACCTGAAACGCAGAGTTTTAATTTTCTGGCTTTAAAAGAAGTTTGCTGAGTTAGGGTTCGAGACATTCGGCGGCAGAGGAAGTTCTGAGCATCCAGGAGGCGATTTTGAGAGTTCTTGAAGGCTCTTTAAGCTTGAAGTGTGAAGGAAGAGGAGGAATCAAAGGGGGAGCTCTACTTTCTGCATATCATTCTTCCCTTTGTTTGCTTTCTTTGTTCTTTTCATCTTCTCCATGTATTTTGATTGGGAATTCTCTGTAGATTTAGCCATGTGTGGCTAAATTCATCTTTACCTAGAGCACTATGAACTTGATGTGAACTGAATCATTAATTGTCTTGTTAATTGTGATGATTGGAATCTTGTGTATCCTTCTCTTGCTTAATGCTTTCTTAGGGATTGGCCACCTCTTTGATTTGATTTGGGAAATTGGAATTTACCTTGAAAAAGGGATTCTTAATTGAACCTAAGAGTTGGATAAATTAAGTTTAGAATCATCTAATTTGTAATTGGGATAGACATATACCTGATTACCTTAATTGGTTTGTAGAGGGATATAGTATCTAATGCATTCTAACCTAAATCTAAAGACACTTAGATTCTAGGGGAGAGTAGGGCTGTAATTACATCGATAGACGGTTATAGCTTCTAAACTCTTAACCCACAAGGTGATAATTAATTACAATTAAACAAGAAATTAAGTTCTAGTGAGTATCAAGGGAATAGTGACTCTAGATAATTTCAAACCTTGGATTTTATCTTAACTGCCTGTGCCAACTAAGTTTTCTTTCAATTCGCTTTATTTTAAATTTAGTTTTAAAATCAAGAATCTCATAATTGGTTGTTTAACGTGGATAAAAGTAGGTTGTGCACTGCCTAATTGCATTCCAGTCATTCCTCGTGGGAACGATACTTTTACTTATCACTGAACTACTTGATTCGACCCGTGCACTTGCGGACACGCATAAAAATTTTCGCGATCAAGTTTTCTGGCGCCGTTGCCGGGGACTGGCTTAATTGTTCAGTTAGAAGTGTATAACCTTTAGTAGTTCTCGATTAAGCATTAGTTAGTTAATTAGTTAGAATTTCTTTTCATTCTATTATTTGCTTTGATTCCTTTTTGTTTAAAGTAATACCATTAGTTGAATTTTCCTTTACAGGTACCACAGTACATGCCGAAGCAAACCTCTACAACGAAGAAGCGTACAACGAAGAAAATTAGTGATCTCGTGGTAAACTTGAACTTTGAAGAAAGTCCTTCTAAAACTCCAAATTCAGTGAGTGAAGAAATGGCTCAAGAAGGGAATGCAAATCAGTCCATAAAAGACTTTGTGGGTCGTACTATGAAGGGCACTCTATCTAGCATAGTAGTGCCAGACTTTCAAGCTGCTAACTTTGAGTTGAAGCTAGTAATGATCTCTATGTTGCAGCTTAATGGACAATTCACTGGTGAGAGGTTTGATGAAGATCCCAACCGTCATATTCTGTCATTCTTGGGGGTGTGCGATTCATTCAAGCAGAATGGGGTACCAAGAGATGTGTTGAGACTTAGACTATTCCCTCTCTCTCTCTACAAGGAAAAGCCAAGGAATGGCTACTGACTTTGCCTGAGGGTTCAATAGATACTTGGGATAAGCTAGAAGCAAGGTTCAGAGCTCGCTTTATTCCAAATAATAAAATAGCAGATGCACGTCGTGAGCTCATAAACTTCAAGCAGGCTTTAGACGAGCATTTATATGCTGCATGGCAGAGGTATAAGCATTTACTTCGTCAATGCCCAAGCCATGGGATGGATGACTGTGCTATCGTTCAGAATTTCTGCACGCGTCTAACTCCACAAACCGATACAATGTTAGATGCTATTTTAAATGGGCGTTGGGATGAAATGCCTGTGGATGATGTTATTCAAGCATTGGACACATTGTCTGAGAGTTATGTACAAAGAGGAGGAGATAGAAGGGTGAGTGTCAATGTTGTCAATACTCAAGAAGACCCCTCTATTCCACTTGCCACTATTCTTTCCGCTTTGAATAAGAGATTCGATATGTTAGAATCTCAAGTGCAGCGAAATCAGTAAGTGAATGTCTGTTCTACTCAGATGGCCCTAATTACTTGTGAAAACTGTGGGGAGTTACATTCAGTAGACTATTGTCCTTTAGCACCTTCAGAACCAGTTAATTATGTGGGGAACTTTCCAAAGAATTAGAATTCATACTCCAATAATTACAATCTTGGGTGGTGAAATCATCCAAACTTCTCTTGGAAGCATGGACCAGCATTGAATCAACCAGCATCTTCCTCAAGCATTAAGCCTACTTAACCACCAGGTTTTACTCAACCTGTAAGGAAAAATGCATCTATTCAAGAACCTAAGACTAACTTGGAAGATGCCTTGGCGAAATTCATTAGCATTCAAAGTAAGCAAAATGAAGAGCAAGCTCAAGTAAATGCTAGAGTTGATACCTCCTTGAGAAATCTAGAATTGCAGATGGGTCAATTAGCCTCAGCAATGAATTCATTTAGACAAGGGGGATTGCCAAGTGACACGGTACCTAATCCCAGAAGAGAAGGTAAGGAAGAATGTAAGGCCATAACTCTTCGAAGTGGAAAAGGGTTGCCAGATGTTCAAACACCAAGGGAGGTTAGCCACACACCTGCATCAAAGGCTATTATAGATGAAGATAAGGGTGAAATTGCCACAGAGGAGACAAATAATGATAAAAGAATAGGAGAAGAACGTGTGGATGAATCAGTTGAAAAAAAGAGAAAAGTGGGTAGTGAAGCAGTTAAAAAATAGGCAGATGTTGATAAGAGTAAGAAACAAGGAGAGAAACTGCATACATCACCAAGGACAATACCTCCATTACCATTTCCTCAAAGACTTCAAAAGAAGGTGGAAGATAAGTAGTATCAAAAATTCCTAGAAATATTCAAGCAACTTCATATCAATATCCCATTCTCAGAAGCATTGGAGTACATGCCTAAGTATGTCAAGTTTTTGAAAGAGATGCTGAGCAAGAAGCGGAGATTTAGTGAATTTGAAACTGTAGCACTTACTGAAGAGTGCAGCAAAATAATCAACCCAAGGATTCCAATGAAGTGCAAAGATCCAGGTAGCTTCTCTGTGCCTTGTAAAATAGGCACTCACTTTCAAGGTAAGGCTTTATGTGATCTTGGAGCAAGTGTCAACCTCATGCCATTATCTGTCTTTGAGAAGTTGCAACTCGGTGAGGCAAGACCTACCACAGTAACATTGCAATTAGCGGATCAGAGCTTAGCATATCCACGGGGCATAATTGAAGATGTTTTAGTAAAGGTTGGTGAGTTCATATATCCAGCTGATTTCATTGTTGTAGACTGTGAAGAAGATAAAGATAATCCGTTGATTATTGGTCGTCCATTCTTAGCCACAGCCAGAACTCTTATTGATGTAGAGAAAGGGCAAATAGTGATGAGATTGGGGGATGAGCAGGTAGTGTTTAACATGGACAAAGCATTGAAATATTCTAGAGATGCTGAAAATTGCTTCAGAGTTTCAGTGATTGATGAGTTAGCTCAAGAAAAATTTAATTCAATGATAATCCATGACCCTATTGAAGCATTATTAATGGGAGTGAAGCATGAGAATGCTGAAACTAGTCATGAGGTAGCCCAAGTGCTGAATTTTTCAACCACTCGAGCTAAACATCATTGGCAAGTCGAATCTTTAGATTTGGCTTCCCGCTCAGCACCATCTCTTAAGCCTTCAATTGAGCAACCTCCGATTTTGGAGTTAAAACCTCTCCCTACACATCTGAAGTATGCATATTTAGGGGATTCAGAGACATTACCTGTCATCATCTCTACATCATTGAATTCTCATCAAGAACAGAGACTGATTGTAGTACTAAAGAGTCATAAAAAAGCTCTGGGATGGACACTTGCAGATATCAAAAGGATAAGTCCTTCCATTGTGATGCATAAAATCCTACTGGAAGATGATCATAAGCCATCTATAGAGAATCAGAGGAGGCTTAACCCAATGATGAAGGAAGTTGTCAAGAAGGAAATCATCAAGTGGCTGGATACAGGAATCATCTATCCAATTTCAGATAGTGCATGGGTTAGTCCAGTACAGTGCGTCCCTAAGAAGGAGGGATGACAGTTGTAACAAATGAAAAGAAAGAATTGATTTCTACAAGAACTGTCACTGGTTGGAGAGTGTGCATGGACTATCGGAAATTAAACACAGCCACTAGAAAAGATCACTTTCCTCTTCCCTTCATTGACCAAATGCTTGATAGGCTAGCGGGGAAGGAATATTTTTGTTTTCTGGATGGTTATAGTGGATACAATCAAATTTCTATAGCACCTGAAGACCAAGAGAAAACAACCTTCACCTGTCCTTATGGCACTTTTGCTTTCAGAAGAATGCCTTTCGGGTTGTGTAACGCACCAGCAACCTTTCAAAGATGCATGACATCAATCTTCTCTAATTTCATCGAAGATATCATGGAAATTTTTATGGATGACTTCTCTGTCTTTGGTGATTCATTTGAAGTTTGTTTGGGAAACCTCTCTAAGGTGCTTAAAAGGTGTGAGGAAACTGACTTTGTTTTGAACTGGGAAAAATGCCACTTCATGGTGAAGGAAGGAATAGTATTAGGACATAAGGTGTCTAAGGAGGGTTTGGAGGTAGATCGAGCTAAGACATCATTGATTGAGAAGTTGCCACCTCCTACTAGTGTCAAGGGAGTCTGAAGTTTTCTTGGGCATGTGGGATTCTATAGGAGATTCATCAAAGATTTCTCAAAAATTTCAAAACCCTTGACCAAGTTATTAGAAAAGGATGCCAAGTTCCTGTTTGATGATGACTGTTTGAAAAGTTTTGAAGAATTGAAACAGAAGATAATAACTGCACCTATAATCATTGCTCCGGACTGGTCATTGCCTTTTGAGGTCATGTGTGATGCAAGTGACTATGCAGTAGGAGCTGTTCTGGGACAAAGGCGAGACCGAGTTTTTCATCCAATCTATTATGCCAGCAGGACATTAGTAGATGCTCAGGTAAACTATACTACCACTGAGAAAGAAATGTTAGCTATTGTTTTCGCTTTTGAGAAGTTTAGAGTTTATCTGTTAGGAGTCAGAGTTGTAGTACACACTGATCATGCTGCGATTAAATATTTGTTGAAAAAGAAAGGGTCCAAACCTAGATTGATTAGGTGGGTTTTATTGCTTCAAGAATTTGATTTGCATATAGTGGATAGGAAAGGAAGTGAAAACCTAGTAGCTGATCATCTTTCTAGGTTAGATTCTGAGCATGTTAGTGATAGTAAGCTTGTGAATGATGTTTTCCCTGATGAATGCATAATGACTGCTAATCTGCTACATGTACCTTGGTATGCTGATATAGCAAATTATATTGTTTGTGAAATTTTACCTCCTGATTTAAACTATTATCAAAAGAAGAAATTCTTGAATAAGGTTAAGTTTTACATTTGGGATGAGCCTTATCTGTTCAAAAGATGTGTGGATGGAGTTCTTAGGAAGTGTGTTCCTGAGATTGAACAACATGACATTTTGCTTGCATGCCATGCATCACCATTTGGGGGACATTTTAGTGGTCAGAAAACTGCTTTTAAAATATTGCAATCTGGTTTTTATTGGCCTACATTATTTAAAGATTCTCATTTATTTGTTTCTCATTGTGATGCTTGTCAAAGATTCGGTAATATTTCTAAAAAGCATGAACTTCCTCAAACCGGTATCTTTGAAGTTGAATTATTTGATTTGTGGGGGATTGATTTTATGAGTCCCTTTGTTCTGTCTAGAGGCCAACAATACATCTTAGTGGCAGTTGAATATGTTAGTAAATGGGTTGAGGCGGTAGCTTGCCAACATAATGATGCTCAAACAGTGGTGCGATTTATAAAAAAGAATATTTTTTCTCGTTTTGGCACACCTAGAGCTATCATTAGTTATGGTGGAACTCATTTTAATAATCGTTTGTTTAAAACTTTGCTGGAAAAATATGGAGTTCACCACAAAATGGCTTTAGCTTACCACCCTCAAACCAATGGCCTCTGTGAAGTGTCTAATAGGGAGATCAAGAGAATTTTGGAGAAAACAGTGAGTGTTAATAGGAAGGATTGGTCTGATAAGCTAGATGAAGCTTTATGGGCATATAGGACAGCTTACAAAACACCAATTGGTATGTCTCCATATCAATTAGTTTTTGGTAAAGCTTGTCATTTACCTTTGGAACTTGAGTACAAAGCTTTTTGGGCCATAAAAAAGTTGAACTTAGATTATAAAGATGCGAGTGAAAAGAGGCTGTTAAACCTTAATGAACTTCATGAATTCAGGTTACAAGCTTATGAGAGTTCTAAGCTATATAAGGAAAAGACAAAAATCTGGCATGATAGAAAGATTTTGAAAAGGGATTTCATACCTGGTGACTTAGTGCTATTATATAACTCTCGTTTGAGATTGTTTCTAAGAAAGCTTAAATCCAGGTGGTCTGGTCCTTTTAAGGTGGTATCTACCACTGCCTTTGGTACCATTGAAATTCAAGATGAGAAAAATGGAGAAACCTTTAAGGTCAATGGCCAACGCTTGAAACATTACCTTGGTGGACCAATGGACAGGATGAAGACAAATGTGCAACTCCAAGATTGCTCATAGAAGCGTCATGATAGTCTGGCTGAAGACTTTAAACTTAGCGTTTCTTGGGAGGCAACCCAAGTTTTCTTTGTATTCTTTTTGTTTGAATTTAAAGTCCTTCTCATTTTGGGTTTGATATTTTTTTGTTTTTTTTTATGTGTTTTACAGGTTAAAATATGGATATCAAGGAGCTTAGGATTGGCAGGAATGAGCAACATTGGGCATGTTCACAGGGAGTTTCTAACCATGCTTTGAATTATACTTTATTATTGTATCTGGTTGCATTTGAGGGAGAATTTTAGTGAGCATGTAGATGGAGAAATTTAGTAAAAAAAAAAAAAAATTCGCTACAGCGAGAAACACATCTCGCAATGGCGAGGCTGCTTGTCCCACTACTGGTACATACACCAGTCTCTCGCTATGGCCAGAATATGGTGAGTCAGTGAATTTTAAGTATTCTCGCTACAGCGAGAACATTACCTCGCCATAGCGAGATCTCTGTGCTGCATTCTGGTACTAAATCCAGAGAGAGGCTCGCTGTAGCCTGGCTATTGCGAGTAATTGTTGCATATAATTTTTGCTAAGTTTCCTCGCTACTGCGAGACATCTATTTCGCTACAGCGAGTACAGCAGTCCTACTTTCTGGTACAAAATCCAGAGAGCTCGTCGCTATAGCCAAGCTATAGCGAGACTCTCCGGCCATAAAATTTTAACCAAGTTATCTCGCAATGGCGATATTTAATTTCGCTGTAGCGAAGGTGGCAACTTTACCTTTGGTAATAACTCCAGAGACACTCTCGCTATAGCCTGGCTATAGCGAAGCGTCTTATATAAATATCGTCATTTCAACTTTTCTTTCTCGCCACTGCGACGAAGCTCCAAAAATCCTCCATCCTTTCTCTCGCTGCATTTCGTGCATCATAATCTCGCATTCCCCTCACAAATTGCATCTCGTATATCAGGTAATTCAATTAACTCTTTTCTCCCTGATTTGCTGGTTGATTTCGCTGCATATAGTCATATTAGGGTTCGAATAGTTTTGCTCAAATCTGCGTATTTAGGGGTCCATTTAGTTAGTTTTTCTGGATGGGTTTTGTTAGTCGCCTGTTTTTATGCAGAAATATGGCTTCAACTTAGCTTTTTATCCGTGTAAATCTGGCTCTGCAGAATTTAGTTCGAATTCGCTATAGCGAGCTCGAACTCGCTACAGCGAGTTCGACGTTTTTCCAGAAACCTGGCTATTATGGACCATTTTGCTTGATTTGTTTCTTTATTCCTCATTCCCTCGTCCCTTGTAGACCCTTAATCGTGTCTTTCCTTATTAGAAACATGCTGCATGTGTCTGATTCTTGTTATCTTCTTCTTTTTCCTTACTCTATGAATCCCTATTACTGTTGCTACTGACTTTTATCTCTTTCCTATTGGAATTTCGTAGGCATGGCTCCTAAAAAGCAAACAAAGACTGCTGCAGCCTCCTCCTCAAAGCAAAAGAAGCAATCATACGATAAGGATCGATTTGCATCGGCCCGGGCAGAATTTTGCTTCGATAGACTCTTCGCAGACAGAGGGGTTGTGGAAGATCGTTACTATGCACCCACCGCCCGGGACCTGACTTTTCATGATTTTGAATGGCACGGCCTGCAAGGATTCACGAAAAAACCGGTGCATCGGATCCCCTTAATGATCCAAGAGTTATATGCGAACTTTGAGGATACTGAGGAGGAAGAAGACGAATACTATTGCCATTTGGCCTGGGTGCGCATAAATGAGAAAGTCTTCCAAGACTTCTATGAATTGCCGGACATTCCAGAGTGTGCTTTCCAAGCATATATGGAGAACCCCCAGTCAATTCCTTGAGAAGAAGTAGAGACCACCATTGCTGAAGAAGGAAGAGCTCGGCTGGTGAACAAGGTTTACCCGGTGAATCAGCTCAATAAACCAGCCCGTTTTTTGTTACAGTTCATTACAAGTAACGTCCTGACAAGTTCCCATGGATCCGACATGATCCAAGAACGAGCCACTCTAACATGGTGCTTTATGACCAGACAGCGGGTCAACATTCCTCGCCTCATGTTCTTAAACTTCAAACAAGTGGCGAGGTCTGATAGGGTTAGCTTAGCATACCCCCATATGCTGACAGAATTACTCACTATGGGGGGTAGCCGCGTCTCCAAAAATGACGCGCAGTTCAAGCCGAAGGGGCCGTTCAAGTATGACAGTATGAAAGATGCACCAGGGCAGCCCCGTAGGCAGAGAGCAGAGGCACAAGCAGAGCCTGAGGCCTCTCCACCTCCTCCCTCATATCAGCACCGGGTTACTCCAGAGCCGTCAGGACATGGGGCTCCTTATCAGACTGATTTTGAGAATTGGACACGAGAGTCCATCCATAGGCTGGAAGGTCATGTCATATCAATAAAGGATCAACTACAGACGCTTATGGACTACTTGATGCCGGCTCCTCCATCGCCACCTCCTGAAGCTCCTCAATCACCGATCATCATTCTACCTCAGGAGCCTACACCTCAGGAGCCTGCACCTCAGGATAGACTTGGGCCATCTGATTCTTAGGACCTTTCTATCCTGCTACCATTTATTTTTATTTTCATTTTTATTTTTATTTTTTTTTGTTTGTTTTGTTTCTACTCATTTTATATTTTGGATAACTGTATTATGGATAACTGTATCTAATTATGCTCTCAACTCCCGA
This sequence comes from Erythrophleum fordii, assembly GCA_032878935.1. Taxonomy (NCBI): domain Eukaryota; kingdom Viridiplantae; phylum Streptophyta; class Magnoliopsida; order Fabales; family Fabaceae; genus Erythrophleum; species Erythrophleum fordii. The sequence continues at coordinate 535,277 of JAVQMF010000009.1, forward strand.
ATTGGCTGTGATCTTATTTGTCTTATTAATTCTAGTGCCAACTTACTCTCTCTTATGTATCTTTTGTCTATTTTTGTCTATCAGATGAAGGAGCTGTTCACTTGCATCCCCTCACTATTTTATCTCTTCTTATCAGGGGAGTCTCGTATCTCCCTCTTTCTTTTTTTTATCCCTTCCCTTTACCCCCATCTGCTTCTATTTTACTATCTACTTCTGAAATTCACAGTTTTTACATTGCGGACAATGTAACTTTTAAGTGTGGGGGAGTTAGGGTAAACATAAATAAATTTAGGATTAGTAGATATAAATCGACAATAACATCCTCTTATTAATAATATTCAAGTGCCCATATTCCTTATATGTTAAATCAGATTCATCCCTTCTCACTCTAGATGAATATTAATTAAGGAATGTAGAGGTTAAGCGAACTTGAAATGGATAAAGTAGTAATGTAGTTGTAGTATGCACCCACAATAGGAACACCTTCCAACAAGATGATTTTTGAAGTAATTCAAGCTTTTCTTATAATAAGCTTCCAGTTGTTTTAGATCTCCTCAATTTACCTATCCCTGATGGATACCTGATTGTTAGTTGAGAGGGTTATCTACCAAAAAAAAAAATATCAAAATCAAAATCAAAAGATTCTCTACTCCAATGGTTGAAATCACCTAGTAACCGGGGGTTTGCACCAAAAAGTGTGAACTTTCGCGTCAAACAGTGATAAAACTAAGAGTATGCTAGTAGCCCTCTGAGGATTTCTCTAATCTGAGTAACCGGGTGACTTCATAACCAATATTGTCATTCGCGTCAAAAGGATTAAGTAATTTGACGAGGAGAGAAAAAAAAAAAGATGCTGAAAATAATTCTGCATTGAATAATAGAGACCCTTCTCAATGAGCTTTGATGATTGAAGTTAGTACAGATGATTGGGTTAGGTGTTGAAATTACTAGGAAAACTTATTCAGGATTGCTTGATTATTTCTTAACATCTCTTGTTGAGCACACACACACTTTAGGAATAAGGGTGTTACTATGAGTACATTGTTTCAATTTCTATTCGAGTTTCGCTGAGTTTCTGCTTCTGAAGTTCGATTCATTATAAGTGTGGGGGGGATCTGTAATTCAAATTGCTTGGGCGCTATCCCTTTTAAGATTTGCTTGAGGACAAGCAAAGATTTAAGTGTGGGGGAGTTTGATAACTTCCTAATTTAGGACCCAAAAGGGCTATATTTGACACTAAATTAGGGAGGTAAAATACTTTTCTCTTGATTAATATGGTAAAAAGTGTACTCAATCAAACAAAACAAAGAAAGTATTATAATCATAATATTAATATCTGTTTAAGCCTCACTTTATGTTTAATTTCAATTTCAGGGAAAAGTAGCAAAATGAAGAAAGAGTTGAATATAAGAGAGGGAAGTTGAAAATGGCCAAGGTAGATTGAACAAGTCTTCTCGCTACAGCGAGACCGAAGTTCGCTATAGCGAGATGGTACTTTCGCCATAGCGAAGGGGAGTCTTCGCAATAGCGAAGTCGTGTTGCATAGAAATTCCAGAGAGCAGCTCGCTATAGCATGGAAGTAGCGAGCGCAGCGGAAACCTGAGCACTTATGAGATCTCGCTATAGCGAGAGACGCCACTCGCCATAGCGAGATCGGACCTGAAACGCAGAGTTTTAATTTTCTGGCTTTAAAAGAAGTTTGCTGAGTTAGGGTTCGAGACATTCGGCGGCAGAGGAAGTTCTGAGCATCCAGGAGGCAATTTTGAGAGTTCTTGAAGGCTCTTTAAGCTTGGAGTGTGAAGGAAGAGGAGGAATCAAAGGGGGAGCTCTACTTTCTGCATATCATTCTTCCCTTTGTTTGCTTTCTTTGTTCTTTTCATCTTCTCCATGTATTTTGATTGGGAATTCTCTGTAGATTTAGCCATGTGTGGCTAAATTCATCTTTACCTAGAGCACTATGAACTTGATGTGAACTGAATCATTAATTGTCTTGTTAATTGTGATGATTGGAATCTTGTGTATCCTTATCTTGCTTAATGCTTTCTTAGGGATTGGCCACCTCTTTGATTTGATTTGGGAAATTGGAATTTACCTTGAAAAAGGGATTCTTAATTGAACCTAAGAGTTGGATAAATTAAGTTTAGAATCATCTAATTTGTAATTGGGATAGACATATACCTGATTACCTTAATTGGTTTGTAGAGGGATATAGTATCTAATGCATTCTAACCTAAATCTAAAGACACTTAGATTCTAGGGGAGAGTAGGGCTGTAATTACATCGATAGACGGTTATAGCTTCTAAACTCTTAACCCACAAGGTGATAATTAATTACAATTAAACAAGAAATTAAGTTCTAGTGAGCATCAAGGGAATAGTGACTCTAGATAATTTCAAACCTTGGATTTTATCTTAACTGCTTGTGCCAACTAAGTTTTCTTTCAATTCGCTTTATTGTAAATTTAGTTCTAAAATCAAGAATCTTATAATTGGTTGTTTAACGTGGATAAAAGTAGGTTGTACACTGCCTAATTGCATTCCAGTCATTCCTCGTGGGAACGATACTTTTACTTATCACTGAACTACTTGATTCGACCCGTGCACTTGCGGACACGCATAAAAATTTTCGCGATCAAGACCTATATCACAAAGTGATCAAATGAGCGATTTTGAGGCTGAGATTTTGCACACACATATATCTTATATAGATATTTTTTTAAGTCTAAGAACTGCATTATTTAGAGGTCTATAAAATTTCTTATGATTTTTCAAAATTTATATCAGAAGTTAGTTTTGGTTTAGGCACTGTTCACTTTAATAGATTTTATTTTCATGTCATCCAAAGGCCAAATGACGTCCAATGGTTTTGAAATTTTATATGGTGAAACTAAATATTTAGAGTGAGTTTTAGCAACTAAAAGCACCTCATTTAGAGGTCTGTAGAGAAAGAAATGAATTTTTAAAATTTTGCATAAGAACCAATAATGCTAGCCAACCTTGTATATTGTTTCGTTATAATTTAGTTCTTAAACGAGCTTAACATGATCTGATCTTATTTTTCCCATAAAATTTAACATTCATAGATTTCTAGAATGGTATGGTTTTCTAAATTTTGATTTTTTTAAATTAGTTATAAATCTTTAAAGTTTATATCAGTAATCTATGACAGCAAATTTAGGCAGTTAGACCTTTAGTGCTTTTCTATTGTCAATCGTGGTTCAGCTGAGTTTTCATGGCCTGGAATAAATTTTAACCTATAGTTAACATCTAGAAATTCCCAGAAAGCTATTATTTTCTTAATTTTGATTTTTCTAAAATTAATTATAATTTTTTAAAAATTAGTAATAGAAACTTAAATTTTGGACCCGAGGCAAAACTCTATTTTTTTTTATGTGTGGCTCCTAAACTGAAATGTATGGAATGTTTTGCAATGTTTATGACTTGTTTAGATGGAATATGAGTAAGGAATGATATTGAGGATTCCACCGGGTCCACAGAGCAAAATTTGAATTTTTAAAGTACTATGCAACGCAAAAATATTTCATTATTTTATTGTTTTTCCAACGAAACTCATGTATGAATCATGTATGAAGCTTAATGTATAAGAAAGTAAGTTTAAAATAATATAGTGTTATATAGGATAGTCTTTTTTGGGGTGGCCCTATTGCCTACACTATAACGCTCTCTCCTTGGTCTAAAACAAACTCCAATATGAACTCTTCCACAAGTAGACAAGGAGGGAGAGTCCCAAAAGATCTCCCTCTATCATAGCTGATCTGAAAGAAACATGGCTGATCATTTTCACTAACCAATATCGTGTTAGATGAATAACCACTATAGCCCCGTTGATGTTAGAAGCCTTGCTAATGGTCTTGATAGCTTACCCCAACATCTCTTGATGCATTACCACTAGTACCTCTACCTTGATGGCCACCTTGAGTACTCTTAGTGTGCTGTTGCTTATATGGCTCTTGTAAAATATTAGTTTCTTTGCTACGAGCTTCAAATAATTTAGCACTTTCAACAACATCTAAGAAGTTCAAATTCCCTCACTCTAGCATCCCTAATAGTTAGTGGGAGGAATTGCCTCATAAATAACTTTAAAAACTCCCCCAAAGTTAAAGGAGGTGAATCTTATGGTCTTTTTTACATCATGGTCTCATACCATGTCTAAGCTATACCTACCAAACAAAACTCTGTTACTTTGATCGATCTCATGGATGTACATCCTAGTGCTCTACAAAGCCGGCCTATCTCATCAAAAAAGTACTGTGGGTCTTTATCTACTTCTATACTTAAGAAGGAAAAAAGTTTAAGTTTCATAAATTTAGCCAATCAAACCTTATTACCTTTTCCTTGTAGAGTTGGTTGCTCTCCCTTTGGCTTAGGTTCTTGTTTAGGCCTAAGATCCATATGTCAATCTTACTCTTGTTAGTGTTGCTGTTGCTATTGTTGGGAATTTTTTAGATGCGCAAAAAAAATTAAAATCTCGAATCCCTTTCTATGGATCTATTAATGTTGTTTAAATTGAGTAAATCTAGAAATATTTATCATTTTTGTCAGATCTGAGGAACTAATCTACAAATCTTCTCCCTCTACCGATATCCATATGAACGAATGTTCAACTCGAACAGTGTGCTAGTGTCTTTTACTAACGTCAGTACACATTCCCGGTAGAGAAGACGCTCTCCTCTTCCTCTGTTTCTAGAGGTCCGTACAGTGTTTCCTACGTTGTCCGTATGCTTTCTCTCTTTAGGGTTTTTCTTTTGTTCTGTAATTTTAGGAAACCCAAGCCTCCTACCCTTCTATAGAGGTATTTTATTAGGGTTTCAGATATATTTGATTAATTTAAAATTCATTATTTTAAATCAAATCAAATTTGAATTAAATAGATTAGTTTAAATTTAAGTTTATCCAATAGATTTGAAGTTTAACTAATTATTTAATATAAATCTAGAACTTAATTCAAATTTAATTTATTTCATAAATTAAATTTAAATTATCATATTAGTTTAAATTTAAATCTATCATATAGATTTTGAATTTAAAACTAATTGATTTAAATTAATTGAAGGATATATATATATTTCAAATTTTATAAATTATATATATATATATATATATATATATCAAATATATATTTATTTATTTATAAAATTTTTCCATCCTAGATTGAACGTGATATTCATTGAATCTAGACGCAATTTCAGATTCAATGAATTTGGATATAACATTCATTGAATCTAGATGCAATTCCAGACTCAATGAATTTGGTCATTTTAGCTCGAGTTGACTCATTCTTGTGTGCGACCCTTTAGGCCCATATGATGTTGGTTGTGAGTTAATAACACTATTTGACCCATAAGTGACAAGTGACATTTAGCAAGACATTATAACTACCCAAATCACATAGGGATTGGTGATCCCATACAATCTGTCATATAACCTTATCATATCTTTTTCACCACACGATATCTAGATCAAATATGAGGTATGGAAATGTCATTCTCATCTTACTTGATCGTCACTTTTTTCAATCTACGTACAAACTAATAGTACAAATAGAAACCCTTCCATTCGATCGTGGTCATGCATTTCTCAGTCTCACTCATCGATGGGTCCAGAGATATCTTTCTATTAATTAAATGGATAAATCCTATTTTGACCACTCATATTCTTCTATATGAATTCTACTATACCCAATTATAGTTTTTATGATCACTCGGTTAAAAATGACTTTTGACTATACCAAAAAATAGTGATCCTCATTTTGGAAACTATGGTGATTTCAAGTCTAAAGGCTTGGTGATACGGTTATACATAAGATACATTTATGACTTAATTTATGTAGTTATCTTATAGTGAGTCAATCCAGCATCTTATTCCCTAATAAATACCTATGATTTGATTCGTATCTTTATACATGATTAACATATAATCATCAATCAAAATCATACTAGTCTTAGTTTATCATTATTCCCATAATAATGATCGACTAAGGATATTTAGGATAATCAATATGATTTATCTAAGGATATTATTATATAGAACATGCAAAATAATATAATAATAATGTAATAAAAGAAAACACTTATTTTTTTTAATAAAGTACAATGTTTGTAATACAATGATTGGCTTAGGGCATAATCTCCAACAGCTATTGCATCATATCAAACATTACCATCATAGTCTGTTACATCACATGCATCCCTACTACAACATCAACTAATATCATATTGGCTTGCTTAGCCCCAAGCACCTCAACCCTTCCCGCTTTAATGGCTTCTACTCTCTAATCAATTTTAGGTTTGTAGCCACCACCATGTCCATGATCTCTACCACCATTATGCCTTCCGCCTCTAGGTGTTGGAGCATTGTCATGAGGTAAGTTAAAGGCCTCATCAGAAACATATCTCATATGCACCATCCTCTTCCTTGGCGGTATCTTTACCTAAAACAAGGGTAATATGGACACAGTTGATAATTTTGACAAGAACACAAGAATTATATAGACTATGACGCAAGACTAGGATTTGGCAATAATAGCCTCCTATATGTAAAGTGTGCTAGCTAGGTACACAATTACACACAACATTCAACTACTTTCTAATCTTGTGGCTACAAGGACTTAGATAAACCATAATTTTGATACCAACTTTGTCATAATCTAATTTTTGAGTCATGACTAGTGTATAGGCTAAACCAATCTATTGATTAGCTTAGCCTAGCAAGTTTAAAAGATTCAAACCCAATTACAACACCACATTTTAAGCTAGCCTATACAACTCACAAGTTTTGAAAATATGCATTCATTCAATTGTTTCATTTAAGGGGTTGCCAAAAATCTAACAACATCTCTCCTAGAAGTTAGACATCCCAACCTATACAACAAATCAATCTAGCAATAGTACTGATAATATTAAGTTACATGAAATAAAATACTTCATGAAGAAATTATGAATAATATATAAATATATTCTAAGAGGCCATAATAGGCCCCACAAATGACACAACACCTATCATATAATAGTCTCCCATACTTATATACCACTACATTATAGAGTCTGACACTATTGCATAAAGCTAAGCACATACTCTACACGTCTGGTAGCACATGAGTTCTTAGATCACTTCACTCTTCTGCCTACTGGTTTGAAAATAATAATAAAAGAAAGGGATAAGTAATATTATATTTTATAGTTGAAATGAAAAGTAATTATTAATAAACAAGAAATCCTCAAATAAAAATCATATTTTTTAAATATTAAAAAAATATTATGGAAATAAGCATCATAAAAAGAAACCAAAACACCAAGTGCCTTTACACCATCAAATCACAACATAATATCTCTTGTCATACATTCCATCTCATAACTTTTGTAGTACACATCTAATATCTCAAGCCGTGGCATTACATCATATCATTGTGTTATCACAAATCACAATTTATTCTAAATGCATCTAAGCCATTACCTTTACTAATGGCTACGGGGTCCTAACTAAATTCACATCCACTACTTAAAAGGAAAAGGAAGTAGAAAATAAAATCCACTAAAATAGCAATTAGATAACTAAAAATAAACAAGGAATCAACAAAATAAGTAAATAATTAAATAAGATGAATTACTATTTAGTAGAGTCACCATAAAATATAAAACAACAAAACAACATAAAACACTTATCATAAATATACACACACACACACACACACACACACACACACACACACACACACACACACATCATTACTTTCTTTTCCCCAATCTCTTCTTTTGCATTTAATAAGTATGTATCTTTGCAACATTTCAATCATCTATTTTCGTATTAATTAATTTATTAATTCATCATATCAATATATATACATATCTATACTTGCATCATAACACCTTATTTAAAGTTTTAAAAACACCGATTTATTTTTGCAAAAAGTAGAGCGTATAAATTACAAAATGAAATTTTGGCTATAGAAATAAAACATGAAATAAAATGAAGGTGCCACTCCATTATTTATACACTCACCAGTTGGGACCGATAGTAAAGGAACTGTATTTTTTATTATTTAAAATTGAATCCTAGTTGAATGAGTTTCCTTAGTATCTCCTAAAATTATAACCAACAAAAATTAAATATTGTAATTACTTAGGTAGCATCCACAATTATTTTAATAGCCCAATATGCTCTCTAAAATATAAACCCTTAAATTTTTACGCACTTTCCTATCTGTTCAATCTAAGTTTTCATAATTCAAATTAAGCTTAAAACTTAATTCTTGGAGCTTGGAGAATAAAGTGTGAAGTGTTAATTTGCCACTTGCAGATTCACAATTAAAAGCCCCAAATTTGAAGCTCACCCCCAAGACTAAAATTGAAAAAAGGAGCTGCTTAATTTCTAACCTTCAATGAAGCATGTAAAAAGGATGAAATTGATCGAAAAAGATGGAGGAAGGAAGAGAAAACTAACTCTCACAAGTTCCACTAGAATAGTGAAAGAAAAAAGGATGAAGATAAGGAAAATGGGGTTACTACTACGGAGAAGAACACAAAAAATGAAGCATGCCAGAATAGTAGCTAATGGCAGCAAGTTGCATGGCTAGAGGTGACCAGAAGGGAAAAGAAAATTTTGATAGATAAAGAAGTGTGGATCTTGCTCGAAACAAACTTAGAGCCTTAATGAAAAAGATTACCAAAAAAAAAACACTTCAAGATAAGGAAAAAGGTGGAAATAGAGTGTTTGAGAAATATTAAAATATCCTTTGACTAATATTGCACTTTTTCCCTTATAAAGTTTGATATGCTTTAATAAATTATATAAAATATTTACAAAAGCCCCTAAAATTCTATAAGCTTTAAAATTAATTTAAAAATTATTTAGTCTTTATATTAATAATTAAAAAAATTATTTTAATAAACATTATTTTTATTTTTATACTTCTTTTTCTTTTTCAAGGTATTACATCTTTAATCTTAATTAAATCAACTAATTTGTCAATCTTGTAATTACTTTTCATTACCAATATGCACTCTAAAGCTTCAAATTTGAAGAATTTCATTCAACCCACTCCAAAATCATGTTTAAAACATACTTTTAGGTTCTTAAACACCATACTCAAGCAAGAGCAATATCATGTTTTGTCCCCACCTTCATGACCAAAAATTTGAAGAAATTAGGGGTTTCAAATCATAAGTTTTCTTGGTGAAAAATTTATATAAAAATGCTTAGCTCTTTGCCTTGATCTTTTGCACCAACTTTTATCTCAAAAGGAGCTTTTTTGGGGATTATATTTAGCCATAAAACTTGCCCATTCAAGATGAAATTTAGATCATTAGAAAGCCTTTAAATAGAGGAGAAACTTTCATAGCTAGGAGGAAGGCCAAAAGTGAATAAATCTTACCTAAAAAGCTTAGCTTTCCTTTCTCTCTATTTTACCAATTTCTTCCTCCATTTTTTTCTTGCTTTTTGTTGCACGTTCTCCCTCTTTTGGTAGCTATAGCATATTAGGTTTAATGGGGGAAGAAGGAGGCAAAATGAGATAAAGTATGTGCACACATTCTAATGCATGAAAGTGATGCTTTCTTGGATATTTTTGCCCCTGATTTGAATTTTCTTTGATCTAACCCATGAATCTTGTATTTTTATTTTACTTATCTAACTTATTTATTTATTGGCTCTCAAGCTCAAAAAAATAAATTTTGGAACCTTAGTGGCCTAAGATTGCCAAATTTACTCTTATATCACTGGGTCTCTTAATATGTGAAATCAAGGTTTTAGCCTATTTTAATTGTTCTAGAGCCTCTAATAACTTTATTTAACCTTATATTAAGAGAAAATAATTTTCTCATCATACTGCTACTTATACATAATTACCATTTTGCCTCTATTTCCTTGCAAAGTTCATTTAGGCAACTCCTTCTTAGGACTTGAGTAAACCTTTAGCTCTCTTTCTTTGCTTTAATTAAGATTCTACTCCTTTTTATAATTTTCTTTATCATTATCTTAGGGTTAGTCCATTATAAAAATTACTAGTTGTTACACCTTATGCAAACATCTGCATATATTAAGCTTTCTATTGTTGAAGTATAGAGAACATTCTCTATCTCTTTCCTTTTCAACTCATTATTGAGACATTGATATAAGCTAAATTTGTCCTCTTTTATAATAAGTGCTACACTGAGTGAATAACCTTTCATTCTAAAACATTCAAGAATTTTATAATTTTATTTACATAAGTCTTTTGTGATAATCCCAAGATATCTTAAAACCTATCTTCATGAACCTTAATACTAATGACATAGGATGTCTCACTCATATCTTTTATTTTAAAATTCTCAAACAAGAACTATTTTACATCATGCAGTAATCCTAAGTCACTTGAGGCAAGCAAAATATCATCTACATATAAAACCAAAAACTTAATCTTACCTCGACTGACTTTGTGGTATATATATTGATTTGTGATGTTTTCAACAAAACTAAAGGATGTAATTGCATCATGAAATTTAAGGTATCACTATTGTGAGATCTACTTAAGACTATAACATAACTTTTTTGGCTTGCATACCAAATTTTCACTAGTGGTTGAGATAAACCCTTTAAGCTGTTTCATATATATTTCTTCCTCAAGGTCACCATTGAAAAAAGTGACTTTAACATCCATCTAGTGTAATTCTAAATCAAAATGAGTTACTAATGTCATGATGATACGAAAAGAATATTTTATAGATATAGAAGAAAATGTTTCTCTATAATCAATTCTTTTTTTTTTTTTTGCATAAATTTTGATACTTGACCAATTTTGATAACAAATCTTTGTAGGAATGATTCTTGCTCATTATTGTATTACTTGTACAATATGTATACTTGCATGTATGCAAGAGTACAACAAGGACAAACAACAACTAGCATGCATAGGGAGCATCACTTTCTCCCTTATTCCAATTAGTTTTATAGAAAACAAGCAAGAGCATCAAGGTCTACAGAGCAATTCCACTTATGATACCACCCCCAAAAGTTTGTGACTAGGAAACATAATATCAAATTCATCCAATAGAGTCATGTTTTTATCTTCCAATTTTTTTCAAATTCTTATATTTAACCATTTTCCCTATAAAATAGTTAACATTAAAGAACTAGGATGGAGAAGAGCTTCAAATGTAGGTCTTTTACGAGTAAAAATCATCTGGTAAGGTAAGAATTAGCAATTTTATATTGCAGCATATTGTGTACAATAAACATGACATAGGAGAAGGACATTTTTCGCTTTACATTTCTATTTTAGGAACAAAACAACAAAGATATATACTTAAGAATGCAATTATCATAGCTACAAAGGCTTAACCAAATTCATGGATATTCTTTCAAATTACAAAGTTCAAAGGAAATGAAAATAAAGTAATATTACCTTAACCCCCAGATTGCTTTGGTAGCTCCTAGACATAGCAAACAGCAAATATTAGAAGCTTTGAACATTGGATTCCTTTTCATTAATGTCATATTACTATTAAGACAGCTTCCTCGGCGAAAAAGCTATGCAGAACCAAAAAAAGTAAATTAAATACAATGTAAAAACACATAGTCTAAATTCTCCTAGACCAAGCAAATGTGTATATATATATATATATATATATATATATATATATATATAAACAAAAGGTGTATAACACTGATGGTGATTCAAACACTGTTTTGCTGGCATGGTGTCTAAGGACCTTTTAGTTTAAGGCATTTAATATAAGGTATCTTTCACTCTTTTGTTTCATTTCAAGTTAATAAAGGATGGAAGGACCAGTTTTGTAACAATTATGGTGATTCAACCACTATAAGACTTGATCATTGGTCAATTCTATAAAAGGGAGAAATAGACAGTAAGCTAAACTCATGAGACCCACGGAGGTGAAGGCCATTTGATTTTTAGCTAGGGCATCTCTGTTTGTGTAATTTATGGAACTATTTTGTTTCTGCAATTTTACACACTATTAATTGTCATCCAAGGAAAACGATAAGTTACTCTACATGTGTAAGGGAGTTAAGAAAAATATAATGATAGCAATTTTAAAATGCCAAGCCCTCTTCCACACACTGCAAACTCAATACCGACTTAAATCTTTCAAAGCCATAACACAAGTCAAAGTTATCAAATCCCAATCCTAAATATAATTTTATGCTTTCGTTTGATAAATTCTAACATATGCTTCTATATCTAAATCGTTGCTGGCCAGAGAACGCTTTCGTTTGTAAAATCCAAGCATCGTGAAGAGTAACACAGCATTTCAGCAAAATTAGGAATAACCATCCAAAATCATTCGTGACCCAAGAGAGGGAATGAGTCGAAATCTCACCATGTTGGAGTCAACATTTACAAATAAGTATATGACTGCTCGATGGTCTTGTAAGCACATATATGTAGTTCCCAATAGTAATATAGTATTGTGAGGGGAATTTGGCAGAAATGACATGAGTCGTATCCAACCGAAACAACTGAGGCTAATGATGCTATAACCTTAGTTAATGGTATAAGTATTACTCTTTCCTATTATGCAAAGACCTATTCAATGTGGTTCACAAGTTGCACATTTTTATCACTTTATTATTAAATTATTTTTTGCTATTTGCTATCAATATTTAACACTATTTACTCTGAAGCAATTATCCACGTGCTGCTTTAGGAGAACAGTAGATCTGGACTGTTCATCGTTATACTTAATAGAAGATCTGTTAGCCAATTATCTAAGTATGTGCATATATCTTTCTATATATATTTAGTATGTGTACACATGAAACCATAAATTCAATTAATTTTCTTAATATTTTAAATTTGTAAGTTGCAAAAATTTGTAATGACTATCGAATTTTGTTTGAACGTTTTTTTTAAATAATAAAATTTTTATGATAGATTTTTATTCAATTTTGAGTTTATTTTATTCTATTTTTAAAATCCTTTCATCAACTAAGTCATGGTTAAATATTGAGTCAATTTTAATTTAATTTTTAAATCTTTTTTGTCTTTCAAGTCATTATTAAATTTAGAGTCTTCAAATTAAACTTTAGGCTAGACGCTAGTAATTTGCAGGACTATACGTTTTTCATAACCTTTAGAGTTATACCTATTGCATGTCAAATTGAGACTGGCCCAAAAAAAGTAACACAAGTGAAGAGGGGGGAAAAAAGTGTCCAGCCTTCGGAGCAGAGTATCCATATCGATTTTGCTCAGCTGCTTGAACAGGATCCAATACCATCAATGCAAAAAGCTTCCCGTCATCCTCATCGTTTCATAAGTCTGAGCAAGGATGGGAAAGCAGAAGCAGAGAGACAAGAGACCGTGAAATTAAAGAAGGAGAAGGAGAGAGCATGAGCGAAAAGGAGAAGAAGGGGAGAGAGAAAACGGAGAGGCCCAGGAAGGAGTGTAACTGGAAAAGTCGACCCTTTCTCTCCACATGTTGCTTGTTCTGACAACGTATACTGAGCGGGTGTGTTTGGTTCATTGTACAATCCACGGTTATGTATTATTCATTCTCCCCTTTCCATGTGTGTTCTGAATACTCCATGATTCATTGATGCTCAATGAAGTTTGTTTTCAATTTAAGTTCCATTTGATTTGGTGGTTCGCTGCCATAAGGGGTCTCTTGTTTGGTTTTAGTGTTGGAAATATGCGTGTTCTGAATACTCTATTACTCTTTGATTCTCGTTGAAGCTTGTTTTCAATTTGGATTCCATTTAGTTTGGTGATTGGCTGTCATAAGGTCACTTTTGGTTTTAGCGTTGGATGTGTGTTTTGTACCCTATAATTCTTCGATTCTCATTGAAGCTTGTTTTCAATTAGCTGCCATAAATGTTTCATTTGGTGTTGATGTTTAGTGAAGATAGTAAATTTAGCTGGCTTTGTTGTTGAATGAGTTTTTTTGGCAGATTTACTGAATATCCATATCAATATTCTGTGTTAATTTTAAGCCTAATTCCCGAGTATCCTCTACTTCTGAGTAATGGTATTAGGAGGTAAGGAAACTTTTTTCCAGGCTCACTTAATGTTTTTAAAATCATACTGATAATTAAATCAGCGTAGCATTAATTTACAATTCATTAGTATCAAATTAGTAATAATTAAATATATTTTTTTAAGATTTTGTGTATTAAAATTTTAATGTTACAAATAAATATTAATAAATTTTAAATATTTGATTACTAGTTCAATATTTTTGAAGATATTTGAAAAATCATTTTTTTAATTGAAAGCTAAAACTACCCATGATTAAAATTTAAAAGCATTTAATATTAAACTTTTGAAATTTTCACATTATATTAAGATTCTATTTATCATTAAAAAAGTTTTAAAAAAATTAAAAAATAAATAATAATTTTGGTCAAACACCTTGATACTTGAAAAAAAAATAGTACTTTGAGATGGGATATAATAGAGAGTAAACAAAAAATAGTTAAATATATGCATTTTGTTTTTCTTATATTTTCTTTTTAAATTTTTTTTATGTTTTAACTCTTTTTTCCTTCTAGTGTCTTCTATTTTTATTTTTTTAAATTTATTCAAGACAAACTATTCTATTATATTAAAAAAATTTAAATCAATTCAAATTAATTTGTGTCCCATCTAGTTTTGATTGGTTCTACTAGATTTTGGTCAATTTGACAAGTTTTTTGGTTGATTGATTTTTTGGACTAACTGAATTGGACCAAAAACTGATTCTTAGTCCGATCAATCAAGCCAATTTTGTTTTGAGAACCATGCTTAATGTTAATGAATTTTAGGTGCTGAATTTTTTGGGCTAACTTTGAGCGTGCCCCATTGTCTACTTCTTGAGGAGTCTCTACTTGGAAGTAATGAAAGCAAGAGATGGAGAATTCTTTATAGGTTTGCTTGATGTTACTTAGGCTTCTTGTGTTAAAACTTGAGAATGTCTTGTTGTCAATCCTTCCCCAAGATTCCCCGTTCGAATCAGTGAACCTTATAGGATGGGGGCTACTTGGTCAATAACTTGAACTAAGTTGGGAACAAGTGTATCTTAGGAATTACTTTGGTATTGAAGTAAAGGGGTATATGTGCTGGACTTTTACTAGAGATGCCTCCAGCTCACTCCCAACGATTCTTAATTTCCTCTTCTTCTTAGGAGAATACGGAAATATACCGGGTTATTTGGGGTTTGCTTGGAAGGGCAATATCAGAGAATCTTTGGTGATTATCAAAGCTGACATACGCTGCAATTGTTTAAAATGAATCCCCCACTTTCAGTGGGATTCTTTTAGCATTTTGTTTCCATTCCATCCTGTGGGGCTGCGTTGTCATGCTAGAGTACTGATTTTATTAGCTACAATTCCATGTTAAAACCTAAGTACTGTATTTTCGTGATAAAGTATTGACTTTGTCAGGGTCTTGTGCATCGATTCCTGGGACTTCACTTTCATGATAGAACAATATCTCCAAGTACTATTTCGGGATCGAAATCTTAACATACGGTATACTTTTAGGATCAAATGTGGAAGGGATAAAATTCATTGAAACATCTTTACTGTTTGATGTTTATATATATATAGTGCAGATATTATTTGGGTGCCCCCATGTATGCCAATGTTTATTATGCGCCAGTTTTAATGTTTATGAATTCCTGGAATCCGTTGGATGGCTGTGCTATCTTTCGCTTACTTATTGCTCTTTATCTCTCTTTGGTTGGTATGAGCACCAAATAGATTCATGAAGAGAATAAGTGGAAATCATGGAAGAGCCGAGATTGAAGGAAGAGAATGCGTCTGGTTTAGTTTTCTGTGTCTTGTTCTTTGTAAAATGCATTTGACTGTACTCTGATTGAAATTTTTTTTTTTTAATCTTTGAATGTGGCACTAGTAGTGTAGGAATTTAAATTTAGTTAAATCTACAATTGCAATATCTTTTAACATCTTTGGTCTTTATCAGTATACAAATCACTAACATCTCTTTTTTAAATTAGATTCTTGTTGAGCCAAGCTTTTTTTTTTTTTTTAAGTGGACCAAGCTCAGACTCAATAACAAAAATCTTTGAATGTGGCACTTGTAGTGTACGGTTTTAAATTTAGTTAAATCTACAATTGCGATATCTTTTAACATCTTCGGTCTTTATCAGTATACAAATCACTAACACCTCTTTTTTAAATTAGATTCTTGTTGAGCCAAGCTTTTTTTTTTTTTTAAGTGGACCAAGCTCTGACTCAATAACAAAAACATTATTCTAGCCAGGCTTGATCCCAGGCTCGTTTTATGTGACCATTTACGCATAAAAAAAGTCCAACCCATTTTATAAATAGCTCAGCCCATGATAGGACTATGAAATTATCAAAGAAAATTGCTTTCATACATTTGTATTATAGTCATTTTCAAAACCTTAGAAATGTTACTTTCCTTTTATTTATAGTTGGTTGGTCCAAATAGTAATTATAACTTTATTACAGTTATATTCCAAAATATAAGCATGATAATCCTATCCAAATTTAATACTACCGAGTCAAGCTGTCTAATAGCTCTTTTTTTTTTTTTTCACTTTCGAAGGAAAGCTTTATTTATTTATTTGTTTGGTGAAATGGAAAGATATTTATCAGATCAAATGAATAGTAATCAATATAGCCAAAATCTCAAGCACCAAATAAAGCAAACAACACTGAGAAATTTTTATTTTACACTGAGAAATTTTTATTTTTAAATTATAGGTAAATATTACCACAAAATTAGCAGATCAACACTCTATCCTACCCTTATTGTTGAATTTTTCCCCCTTTTCTCACAGCAAAGCAATGCATTGAAAGTATTTAAGTATAATTTTTTTTAAAAAAAAAAGTACATTAGATTAATTATGAAGAATATATATATATATATATATCTTCATAATATATATATCTTCATAATTAAATTAATATATTTATTTTTCATAGACTAGATCAACTTAAAATGTTTTCTACAAAACACATATTTTTGGCCTAAAGTTTAGTAGGCCTAATAATTTTATTTAGTTCATGACTTTGATAATAATAAAAGTTAAAATTAAATTTTATATAAAAGCCCAATTAACTTAATCTATTAAAAATTTGCCCCTACTTTATCTAATAAATCATTAATATGCAAAAGGAAGAAAAT
This sequence comes from Erythrophleum fordii, assembly GCA_032878935.1. Classification (NCBI taxonomy): domain Eukaryota; kingdom Viridiplantae; phylum Streptophyta; class Magnoliopsida; order Fabales; family Fabaceae; genus Erythrophleum; species Erythrophleum fordii. The sequence goes on from JAVQMF010000009.1 coordinate 552,381, forward strand.
CACCTAACTTTTTTTTTTGGATAAGCAAATGGAACCAAAAATTAATAAATATATTACACTTTCCCTCACTCTTCTACAATTTTCTATTTTAGTATGACATAAAGTGTGTACTTTCTAACCGATGAAGCAAATATTAAAAAACATTTATGAAGATAATACAAGATAGGTTATTTGGGAAAACACTTTAAGTAGCTTCTTGTCATTAAATAAGAAGAGTTTAACATTGAAGACACACATCTTCTATTCTAGTCAAAAGGCAGCGGCACTTAATGCTCCTTCTTTTAAAAAGAGACACCATCTCTAATGGCTAAAAATTGGCAAAAAGAAATAAATGTGCTAAAGACTGGAGAGCAAATTATTGAAATATCAATCAAGCATTCAAGAGTACTTATTTCTCAACAATATTCTGAATTTTTCGTCTATTTGTTTTGAAGAGCATTTATTGAGATTAATTGTAATTCTTTTGTTTAGGGTGTGAAAAATCTCCTGTTGTCTTGCATTGTAACTTTTTGAGGATAAAAGTGAATTAAGAGTGAGTTGTAAAAAAACTTTGAATGTGTAAGTTTAAGATGATTTTAAGAAAACCCATGTTGGATGTAAATACATAAAACTTACCACTTATAATTGTTATATTTTTTATTAAAGAAAATCCTTTAGAATTTAAAAGGATTGAATGTAATTTTGATAAGTAGAATCAGTATAAATTGGTATTATATTCTCTTTTCTCTTTAACTCTATTTTACTTGTTGTTATTAAGCTAACTCTATTTATTTTGCAGAGTTTAAATCCCACTTTAACTCGTAAAGATTGCTCCACTTACAATCAATTTGCTCCACATTAGTCTACTCCGCTTTTATACATGCAATAATTTTAATTATTTACTATTTTTACATACCTTCACTTATTCACCCTTTTTAGGTTTATTTGTCACGTATAAGACCAAAACTAAATCAAACCTAGAGACGTTTCTATAACCAAACTCATCACTTGTGCCACAATTATAATAATTAAAGTCCTTTATTTTCGTTTCTTGTCTTTTGATTTTTTCCCCCTTTGGTCTTTACAAGTCAACAACATTAAACAAAGACAAAAGTGGTTGTGAAGGCCTCCGTCTTCAAGATAATATTCCATAGCCATGTATGACATAAAATTTATGAACCCAAAGAAGCAACCCACGCACAAATGATATACTAAGGACAATAAACCACTATAAAATTTGTAGAGTGAGGCACCAAAACTTCAACAGATAATGATCCAAATAGTGACATGGAAAATTCGAAGTGAGAAGAATAAGTAGGGAACAAGAGCCTAGCTCCAAAGGCTAAGAAATATAGCACTAAACATGCAATGGAAGCCTTGGATATTAGAGGATGAAGCTCAAAGGGAGAAGGGTCCGTTGCTAAGCTTCGGATTTGTAAAAAATTGAGTAGAACAGGAATGATGAAAGTAAAATGGGCTGTCGTGAAAAATTGAATACATAAACATTGAAGGAGTTAACAGAGTGGCTTCGCCTTTCAGAACGAGACATCAGGGTTAAGAATATAAACTGTTGTATATAGAGAGGGAGGCTTAGGGGCCTCTGAGCGCAGAGAGGAATTGTTTTTTGTGCCGATTCTGTTTTCCATCTCCTTCCTTTCCCTTTCCGCATTCTTTGCCGATATACGAAATTGTTTTGCCACATCCTTGGCCGATCCGCGAAATTGTTTTTTCCACGAAATTATTGTTCATAAACTTATAACGCTCGCCGATGTGTGGAATTGTTCATAATATTATAACGCCTGATACTGACCTTCACGATTTGAACAAGATAGTGACTTTAACTTTCTAGTGCCGACCCAATATGAGTTCAGACATTTACAAAGCCCTCATTTCTCATTCTAAAATCATTTGATTGCCAAATTGCGTTCAACACATCTCGTTCATTTATATAGACTAGCATAATAGATCCTTCATGTGTGTTTAGTTAGGGGTTTTTGGAAGGGAGAGGAGGGGGATAAAGTATTTGGTTAAATAAAATTAGAGGGGAGGGGAGAGAAGGGGTGGAGTATTTTTTAAGTTTTAATTTATTTTTTTGTTTCTTTAATATTTTAATATTTTAATGTATTAATATTTAATAAAAATTAAGATAATTTTTTATCATAAATTAAAAATAAAAAAAGATTAGAATTTATAATTTTTTTTAAAAAAATATTGATATAAATAACTTTTTTATAAAAAATAAAATTAAAATAATATAAAAGACAAATTTATCCAAATATAATTAACTCTTCAATTGACACTCAAATTTAATGTCTAACCAAACAATAAATTTCTGACAAAAGAGCAAAATTGAATCTTTTTTCCAACCAAATAGAACTTATTAAAATCCCTCCCTTCCCCTCCTTTCCCCTCTATTAACTTCCCCTCCGTTGAATCAAACGGAGCCTTACTGGCTTGGGACTTATAAGTCTACTATAAAATATATGTGATATTTGATATTTTAGAGGTTAAATAATTTGTTTTTAATATTTTGTATACTAGTATAATTAATATATAACCTTGAACATAAACAACTAAGTGATTAGTTTAGCATGATGGTAACTTTGCAGGAAAAATTAATCACTTTATTAGACAAGGAATTGTACTGTTAACAAATAGAGATTGACTTGAAAATATATATATGTGTGTGTGTGTGTGTGTGTGTGACTTAAATGTATTTTTTGTTTATAAAAGTTTAAATTTAGTTCCCTTAATTTCAAAATAAACAATGTTATCCGCTTATTTTTAAAATAATTTAATTTTATATCTTTATCTCATAATTCAATAAAATTTAATGTCAAACTTAATCATTTAAAGATTTAAATTTTATTTATTTATTTAGTACTATCAATTGACACTCAAATTTAATGTCTAATTAAATTTTGAATAGAAATTGTGACAAAAGAGCAAAATTGAATGGTTTTAAAAATTATAAGGACCAAAATTACATTCAAACTAATTTCTTTCCTACAACTCTTAAGGAAATATTCATGTGGATCTTAGAAGAGGAGAATTTATAGCGAGAAAAACTAGATATACGTTAGTTTATTTCATAATTTTCAAGCATTGCTTCATATTTAATTTGTCACTACCGAAAAAAAGAAGATAAAAAAAAGGGGAGATTTTGCCCAAAGTTGTAATTTACCAGCAGTTGTTGCCCCAACCGAAACTACAGCGATTGCTTTAGCAGCAGTTGTCCCACATAACAATGGACCAGATCTGCCAAAGAAAAAGGTTTTCTCTTTGCAACACCGCAAAGAAACTCAAGTCACTTTGCCCAGCCACCGCCCTCCTACTGATCGGAACCTATCGTCAGCATCTGTCCTCTCGCTTCTTGTTGTCTATGCTTCAGATCCCTCATTCTTTTCACTCAATCCACTATCATTTAACTGCTCCCCTTCATTTTTTTTTTTTCCATTTTCAACTCTTGTAAGGTATTCTCTTTAATACTTTTCTTTTCATTTTTTGAGATACATTGAGTGGTTGCCAGCTAAAAATGTGAGTTGTATTGAAATTTTAGATTTTTTTTTAATTCTTTTGTATGTTTAGATTTAATGGGTTTGTGATTCTTTTGTATTTTTAGATCTGATAAGTTGAGTTAAATTTTGTTAGCTAAATACATGGTATATAAATTATTTTGCTACTTTTCATTATTTAATCTTTTGTTTCCATCACTCTTTTCACACACAAAATTTCTATAGATCTCATTTTGTAAAGGAAAACAAACAACATGAATTTGGACTATATAGTTGGTATATAATGAATAGAACTTGAACTAGATAGAATATTACTAGCATATGATTTGTAATTGGTACTTTAATCAAGTTTTTTAAAAATTTCACTTGACTAGCTTTATTAATTATAAAGACCAACAATAACAACAACAAAAACTACATATTCAAAGCTTTGAAGTATTTGTTTAACAAAGTTTCCGTGGTGTCCAAGGAAACCATAGAAATTCCCCCTCTGTTCTCTTCAATTCTTTTTTATTGAATTCATCCCTCTTTTTTTTTTTTCTTTTCAAAGAATGACTATAAATTTCTCTTTTTCTTCTTTTGAAAGCTTATAATTTTTTTTGGCAAAGATGAAAGTTATGATTTTTTAGCTTAATTATCATTTTAGTCCTTTAATTAATATAGCATGCATATAACTTTTGTTTATATTAAATCAAACTTTTAAGACCAATTTTTAAAATGCCCTTTTGTAAATTAATTTGATATATGTAAAATTTTATACAAAAATGTCTTTTAATAGAATTGAACCCAGATTAATAAAATAAAATTGTATCTCCTTTTACTAATTCAATCACATTTGGATTTATAATATATTAAATTATAGTATTCTTCATGTGATACATTTTTTATATTAAAATTTTTATTTTCATAGTGTTGTCAATAACCCAAACGTTTTTGCAATAGTTATGTCAACCATTGCAATAGACTTTTGTGACGGTTGTTCCAGTAATTGTAAATAACCATCGCAATGTGACTCAAAACGGACCTGCTGAAGTTTTTAGCCGCGGTTGCAACCATCCCTTGGTCCTAAAACAACTACCTTGATGTTCCAATTTTTTGGTAGTGTGTGTACTTTATTATATCAATTTGATATATTTAACATCTTTCTAAATAATTTTTAAGAAAATCCATTCTAATAAAATCATTTTGGCAACTCCATTGACACTAATTTACAATGTTTTAAAAACTACCTCAATTATTGAATCGAAAAATAAAATAGTTTATGATTTAGTAATGTAATTGTCATTAGTATCATTATATATATAATAAATCATTAAAATTTACAAAGTATACATTTTTAATAATAACAAATATTTATAAGTCTACTATAAAATATATTTAATGTTTGATATTTAGAGTTTTATTCAATAAATCATTAATTAAAAAATCATTTGTATAATATTATAATGAATATGTAAGTGGGAACATGATTAACCAAGTGATACACTTAGCATAATGGCAAGTTTTAAAGTAAAATTAAGTTGTATAAGGACTTGGAAGGCATTATAATAAAGACTTCTTTTTTCTACAGATAGACGAAGCCAATAGTAGTGTACACAAATCTATAGAGAGAGAGAGAGTCACCCCTTAAAACTAGAAGTATGACAGGCAAGGGTACAAGATCAATCTTACATTCGTTAATCTAAGGACAAAGCGTCACACCCTATAACTAGAAGTATGATCAGCATGGGTATAAGATCAATTTCGCATTCATTAGCCTAAAGAGAGAGAGACAAAGAGAGTGTTTGTGTCACAACCTAAAATCAAAGATGTGACTGACACAGGTACAAGATCAATCTCACATCCGTTAACCTAACAAAATGACATAAAATTATACTCCCCTAACATACCACTTATTAATCTAAAATCCTTAATTACATGATTAACTCATATTCTACAAAAATTTTAATAGAATATCTCTTAAAAATATGATATCCTAAAATATCTACAATAATTATAAATATTAGCAATACAATCAAGAAAGCTCTACTTGAAAACCAATAATCTGTACAACTATCCTAGGATGGGGGATCTTGCTTGTGGATTGCATGAAGCTACAACTAGCCTACACAACAAATTAGACAAAATCAACAAAACATATACTACTAGAAAGTCCGACAATAAATTTTAGTAGCAAACAGTCAAAAATTTATAATTTTCAACAAAAATATGCTGTCAGGTAAGTTGTAACAATTTTTATTGTAACAAATTTGTTACTATAGACTAATTTATCACAATTTAATATATTTCTCTTTCTATTATCACACCTGACATACCATCACATCAATGTCAAATAAATAAATAAAAATTGTTATAAAAATTTATTTAATATAAATAGAATGTTAATAAAAAATTGATTTAAAAAAGTTAAAAATAATGTCTATAATAATTATTAATAAATAGTATAATAAATTTTGTTAAAAATTTATTTAATATAAATATAATATGAATTAAAAATTAAAAAATTATATTTATGATGATTATTAATAAATAATTTCCAATCGTTTGTAAGAATTAATTTAGTGAATATTTATAATATTTAGAATGAGTAATAAATAGTATATATATTTGTTATTAATAAATATTTAGAATATTTAGAATTAATAATAAATAATATATACATTTATTACCCGTCTAAAAGGTGAGCGACGGGAGGCTACCATGATTCCTACATAATCATGGTAGCAAAATACTATTCATAATTTAACTTAAAATTTTATGCATTGTATCACAAGTCTGTCGCAATTCTTTCCTACAGCAATTTTTGTATTTTGTCAGATTTTTCTGACAAAACTATGGTAAGAAATTTTTTTTTGTAATTTAGTTTAATTTTTAAAGTCAATAAATATGAAAATATTTTTAAATTTAATTTTAAAAATATATTTTATTAATAAATAAATAATTATATATTTTTATTTTATCTTGTTAAAATTTATTTTACATATATTTAGTATAATAATTAATATTTAGTTTATAAAAAAATTTTTAAAAATAGGATTGATCAGAATTAATAATAATAAATAAATGTATATTTAATTTGTTTTATTATTTTTATAAATTTTTATTTTTTCTTTCCTATCATATTTTGTGTTATAGTTGTTTATTAGATTTACATTGCATATTTTGGGTTTCAATATTAAGCATTACATTTTATTCTACAATTTTTGTGCTGTTCTCCTGCGAAATTCTCCAAAGTTCTTAGATGTAGTATTGTGAACCAAAATTCTTCAACAAAAATCAAATCAAATGAAAATAAGAAAATATGAAAGTAGAAATAAAACTAAATACAAAAATTTAACAAGAAAATTCTTACCTAAAAAATGATTGGGCGTAAAGTGTTTGTAGATGGCTTTTTAAATTTGCCGTCAAATCCTAAGGCTCAACCTTGGATAGGCGGTGGAAACTACCCAGCTAGAGTACAGTAAGAGCAGAGGAAATTTCTAGTAGAGTGGTGAAATATGTAAAGATCAGAAAGAACACCAATGACGAAAACACTTTGCGGGGGTCGACACTGACACTGAGAGACGAAAGCTAAGGGAGCGAATAGGATTAGAGCAGCATCGAAGTATAAAAAAATTAAAAATAAATAGAATTTCTTACCTGAAAAATAAATAATCACTTGCAAAACAAAAATAATAATAACTCAAAATATAAAATATACAAATATAGGGGTAAAAAAGAAAATTATAACAAAATGGAAATAAATGTAATAAATAAAAGAGAAGATAAAAATTTGTAGATAAAAATGTACTAGCTGGAGGGCTAAATCAAATAATTAAACACTGAGAAAAGCATCTGAAATTCATCCGCGGAGAAAGAAAATAAAGCGAAACCAAAGAGTTATGAAACTATAGGAAGTGATTGAAATTTATCTAGGAAGAAAGAAGAGAAGAGTGATAAAGCAATTGCTATGCAACCTTGTAGAAGAGAAGAGTGTAACATCATGTGAAAAACTTTAAATTTAGAGAAAGGAAGAAAAAAAATTGGCAAAATAATCAAGTTTGATTTGCGTGCCTAATTTTTACCATCTTTGCGCCTAATAACATCAATGTAATTTAATTACCTTCACAGCACCTAATTTTGCTATCCAATATATTATAACTTAATATATATATATATATATATAATTAAATTAAGTTAATATATATTATTAATTTTGGTATGTATATATTATATACAACAAACTAATATACATATATATACACATTATAAGTTAATAAATAGTGAAATTTAGTGAATAAATATATATAATTTTTTATAATTTTATGAAATAAAAATATTAAATTTAAATAAAATAATAAAAAATATCTAATATAAATTTAATTACATATATTACATTGCATAAAATTTACAAAATTTAACAATTATCTTCATTCTCATCATCTGCATTCTCATTATCTAAATAAAAAATATTTTGTCTATAAAAAGAACTTGGCCTAGCATCGTCTTAATATTGTTGTTGTGATAGATATTGAACAATACTTCTGAATTCATCTAATTCTTATCGAAGTTGTTCAATTTGTAATCTTTGTTCTTCAAGTTGGACATCATGGGTTTGTTGAGCCAAAGTTATAAATTTATTCCTCACAATTTCTTGGATATAAGAAGAGTAAGGATACGCTGGATATTAAGTATCAATATATCTAGATATAGGATTTCCTATTATCAGAAATACTCCCAATACCATAAACTGAAATTTTTTTTCCTCCAATAGCTTGTAGTCATAAATCTAATTCTAAAACACTTTCTTCTCTGCTTTCACATAAATTTTTAAGACATGTATATTCATCCTAAAAAGCAAATAATAGAATAAGTAAAAATTTTATAAATAAAATTATAATTACCAATATTAAAAATAAAATTATAATTACATAAACAGTTTGAGATTTTCTATCAATCCAAACTCCTTTATATTAATGAGTTTTTAAGAAGACCTCAAAATATATTGATGGTCTTCCTAATTCTCGTGCTTGCAAAATAAAAATTAATATTAATAGATAAATATATATTTAAAATTATTAATAAATATTTTAAAAAAATTGATTACCAATCTTTTGGCATATCCAAACATTGATATTTATGTTTATAATAAAGACATCTAATTTTTTCTCTTCCTGAACTTGGTTCTTTTTCACAAGCAAAACTAATAAATTCTTCTACTCCTTATAAAAATTTATCCATTTATCATTTATGTTTAGGATTTAACCTATTATACATCCATATCCAATTATTAGAAATTTCCATTTTCTATGATAATTAGCTATTTAAATATTATCTCACAATTCTTATTAAAAGAATTTATCTTATAACTTTTACCAAATAAATAATATTTTCTTTATACCACCTAAATTATTATCACCACCATAACTTTTAATTTTCACTTATAAATCTAAACTAATCATATTTCTATACAATAAAGAAATTATTTACATTTAATAAAATACATAAATATTTCATATATATATTATTAATCTAAATATATATACATACCTCTTATGCTTTGACAAATAAATTTTCACAATAAGCAAAACCCACCAAAATAAATATTGACAATAATCAACATAATTTGAAGCAGTATAGTAAAATCAAAGAAAATTCAAATTTGCAAAGAAAGTAAAATAAAGTGATTGAGATATAAAAAGAGAGGATAAGATAAAGTGGAAAGAGAAGATAAGTTAAATAAATATATCATAAATAAATATATATATATATATATATATAAAACAAGAATGTATAACAGTTATCTAATGGTTATTTTTTTAATGACTCTTTTCAAATATATATATATATACAAACATAAAAAAAACATACATATAAACATAAACTGTATCATTATTATTATATAATATATAATTTATTATTACATTATATTGTATTATTTAATTTATAAACAATGTACTATTATAATAATTTATATACCTTTATCTTTTTTAATAACAAATAATAGAAGAAATAAATTCATTTTAAACTTATCTACATTTTTAATAAAAATTTTATTTTAAAGATTATCTATATTTTTTTATATTTATTAAATTATAATATATTTATAATTTATATTAAAAATGACTTAAATTAAATTATTTTAAATTTATTATATATGTAAAATAATATATACATCAAATAATATATATATATATATATATATCAATACCAACCACTTGCAACAACAAAGTGGTTGGTATTTATATATATAAAAAATATATATAATTTTGGTCAGCATTTAGCGACAGTAGCTGTGTTGTCGCTATTTTTATCACAGCAATTGCATTACTGTCGCTATATATATTGGTAATATTTTATTTACATATAATAATATATTTTATTGATGATGATGATGATGATGATGATGATAATGATGATGATGATAATAATAATATATTTTTATATTACATAATTTTTTTATACATAAAAATATAAGAAAAAATTAATATATTCACATGTTGTCAATATTTTTTATAAACTTTTATTTTTATTGCATCATTTATATCTATTTATTTATCTGAATTAATATAATTATTGATTTATTAAATAAATATGTTTTTATTAATAATAAATATAAATAATATAATTTATAATAAAATTATAATTTAAATTAAATAGATATTTATATTATATTATTACTAACTTATTATTTATTAATTAGTTAAAATTTAAATTTCTATCAATTTACATTATATGTTTTTAATTATATATTATTTTATATACGCATATATAATCTTATAAATAATACCAACAGCATAATAATCACACGCCCAGACTTTTTGCTATTATTGTCAGTTCCTTACTTCTTTTCATTATTTTATATATTTCTACCTATATTTTTTAAATGTAAAAGTGTGAAAAAAATTCAACAGTCATTTTGTCAGAATTCTGTCATATCCTTCTATCGCAAATCATTGACATTGTTGTAGTATATAGTGCCCGTGTGTAACAATGCAAGACTTACCAATTGAATGTTGACCCACCCTATTGAAGAAGAGTGGTTCAACTTTATTACATAAAACACCAAATGTTCAACAAGTAAATAGCATCTTGTATTTTAATAGATGAATAAATAAACACACACACATATAGAATTAGGCAAATGGGTAAGATAGCTTACAAAGCACCTTACAAAAGTTCTTAAAACTTGTAACCTTGCTTCACAATATCTATGATAGACGTTCATAAAAGAAATTTAAATATGAGAAATGTGCTTTTTTATGAAAGTCCTATAGTTGAACCCTTTTGAAAACCTTATAAACTTTTAAAATACATGTCTAAGAGTTTCCAAAATCAATTCTTCTGAAAACCTTTTCGTTAGAAAGACTTTTCTCATAATAGTATATCTATTGTGGCCATACAACTCCACATAGGTAAATAACGAAATCTATTGTGAGCATGTAGCCCACATAAGTTTGTCATTAGTAGAAAGCTCATGTAGAATAAATCCATCATGAGTTGAAATCTCACATAAAATAAGTTAGTCATGAGTTGAAACATCACATAAAATACATCCATTGTGTGTCCAAAGCTCACATAAGTCAATTGTAAGTTGAAACCTTATGTAAAATAAGTTTGTTGTGATTCCAAAGCTCACATAAAATATATCCCCTTATTCCACATGTATTGGCTGATGACACACAGGGCTAGCATCTTTCGTACCCCTTGCTAGCTAAGGTTGTGCCAAGGCATACCCAAAGCTAATAAAATTGTTGCTAACAACTAAGATTCTACACTTGGTACCTCCATTGAAAAAAAATAAAAAATTAGTTGTGCATGAAATCATAACAACTCAGTTCATTGATTAAAAAAAAATTCCCAATGATCAACATCTAATCTCTAAATGTTGCTAAAATCATTTCCATTGATTCCATACATGTTAACAATTTAAAATTCAATGTAATGAAACTTTAGCAAAATTGTTTTTGCGATTGAATATAATTATCCACAATTTCAAGAAATCAAGAAGCATGATAATTTACATGATATAAAGATACAAAATAGAAAAATATGCAATAAGGATGCAAGCAATAGGATGTCATTTACTCATTGACTAACCCTGAATCAGTAGCAATTCCTACTACCTTTCCTCACTTCTGAGATAGGCAACGTTGCCGCGAATTCCTAGAATATCCACTAATAGTTCATTAATCCTCATAGACATATATTAATTTGATTACTAGCTTTTAAATCTAATTAGTAGCAAAATATTGTTCCAACCGTCTCCTTTTAGAATTGATCTATAGCAAAAGAATTACTCTAAAGTATTGCCTCTCAAACCCAAATCATTAAACTGAAAGCTGGAGTCTAGAATATGTATCCTAACGTGAAGTATGAATTTGCATAACGCGGCTGTACAATTTCATGATAGGACAATAAACCTTGTCCCTAACAGTCAATCACTAAAGCAATAAATTCCTATGTTATCACTAACACCATGAATCACATGCTTAGAAATTTTCAATTTATCAGATCCTTTCAATTTGAATTAAAGCACAGCTATAAAAAATTCCTCAAAAACAAAGTGTATGTACACATTCATCCTTAATGAGTCACAGAAAAAAACATAACAAGACATAGATGATCTTTTTCGGTCAACTAGAGAACTCCCTAACACCCAAGAAAGTAGCTGCAAATGGAACGAATTAGAAGCTGAAGCCTGAAACACACGAGCAACAACAAAAACGGAGTACTTGAAGGCAACAAGCTGGGTTAAGCAAGTAACAACTAGGTTGGGGAAGAAAAGCTTGAGGCGTCTAGGGAATAGATGGTTCCAGAGAGAAGCGTACGAGAAAGCTTTGGAAGGGAGACAGAGAACTGAAGTAAAATGCCGCAAGAGAGAGAACTTCTTGAACAAGAATAGTTGGGGAGAGAGCCAATGAATCCTTATTCTTCCTTCTAGATAGAAGCCTTGACTTCCCTCTGCCAAAGAGATAAGGGGCTGAAGTGCTTCTTATCTGGCCTGGCAAATCACGTGCAGCAGGGAGATATTTGGAGGAAGAAGTGACCTATTTTTTGCACCAACCTAAGTATTGCTGTGTCTGTACATAAGGAATGAGGTGGCAAGCATTTGTAATTCCATATCCCAGTCGAGAAACTTGGGAAATGAAAGTGGGTCACAGTCACTTTTATTAATTGGGAATTAATATTAATCACTTAGACTATGGAGTAACATTAAATGGTATTGTTGCTTGCAAATTTAGATGAGTAGCCGAACAAAATAGCTAGCTTATGTCTATAATTCTCACTTTCAAGCAATACGCTGAAGAAGGAAATTCTTTGGGTTTAGATATAGTTAACAGGTAAAATAAAGAGCAAGGAAGTAATAAAAAAAAGTTGTAAAAATAAGTGCTGGCAATTAAAAATATGAACATAGGGGAATGAAATGTAAAAAGTGGAATTTGATTGATTCAAGGAATGTTGAGGGAGAGCTCCAAAAATATGTAAAATGAACTTATATAAGGCTACAACTAATTGTTAACCCCTCTAAACCAGTCTACCACTTCTTCCTAAATCTTTGACTCATGTTTAAAACAATATGGGATTATAGCCAATAATTTATATAGATGGGTGCCATGTCAACTCTTTTTAAATATAATAATAATTATTTATCTGTTGACTAATTACTATATCAGTTGACTATAACATCTTTGCCCCTAAAATTTAGGGTTATGGATTTTTAATTACACTTTATATGTCCTTTGATTTGGTCAACTTACAAATCTTTCTCTATTTATAGCTAATTTAGTTAACTGTCTGTTGGATATTCTGTAAGCTTAATCTCTAATTTGTAGGAAGGTAACTAATCATCTAATAGTTTCCCTAGAATCAAGCCAATATAATCTTTTTTTCTCTAGCTACAGGCTATTTAATTAAAAAAAATTCCAAGAAGTGCAAAGGATAAAACATAACCCAAATAAGCTATAGCCCATTTCCATTTTAAAAAATCCAATTCAGCTAACTTATCCAGCTAATAAAGTTCAATCCAATTAATATTATCTAATGATTTGGTTCTAAAATGGTTCAAACTATAGGGTCACAGTTTAATCCAGCCCAATTTTTTTTTGGTGCTAATAGGTATTTATTATTATTATTATTATTATTATTATATTATTATTATTATGACCACTACTATCACTCCAAAATATGATTTACTATGATCTAATTTTTCTTTCATTTAAATCTCTAATATAAACCAAGTAGTTTACTTATTTAAGTGATATTTTCCCCTTTTTATTTTTTATGGGTTAACACACACACGAGGAGAGAGAGAGAGAGAGAGAGAGAGAGAGAGAGAGAGAGAGAGAGAGAGAGAGGGAGGAAGAGAGAGACACTTTTTTTGCGCCCCCCCGGGGGGGGGGGGTGTTACGAGAATATTTAATCAGGAAGGTGTCAGATTCTTGTATCTCTGTTTTCATCGTTGTTAGGAGGATTCCACCTCTTATTCATATAAGATATAAATATGATTTATGTTTTTAACACTTTATTTTTTGTCTTTATGTTTTTCAGTTAAATATTAAAACCCTCATATTATATCAATTAAAAAAATACGCATATCAACTGAAAAAACAAATTAGAAAAACTATTGTAACATTTTATAATACCTTTATTAATCAGATATTGAATTTTCATCATTAAAGAATTAAGAAACCCGAATTTTTATAATAGAAGTGTTAAATAGAATTAGATTGAATTTATCCTACAATAAATATTGCAATTCTCCACACGTAACTGAGTTGATGGAAATAAATGATTTAATATTATATTTTTAGCTTTTAACATGTGTATATGTTAGTGAGAATGTTATTGATCCAAAATTTTGATAGATCTAAGACAATTCAATCCCCTTCATCAAATACTAAGAAATTTCACACTTATAACTCAACAAGCTACACACAATAAACTGATATAACAAATTGTTAATAGTTGGAATGTAATCGGTTATTGTGAGGCATATCGCAACGTTACATAATTGACTCCTAGCCTCTCTTGTGGTTGCCTTTTCTCTTTCCCACTTATTATGGAGTTCATTAACCACCATGGGCTTTACTCAGCTAACTTCGCCAAGAATCAGCTTCTTTTGGGGACATGTCTCCATCGACTATGCTCGTGTGTAAATAATTGTTTGAGTACTAACAATCTCCAAACATGCACAGACGTTCCGAATTTGTGTAGTTCCGTAGGGCATGGCCAAAAATATGATGTTGGTGTAATTCCGGTCAACTAAATAGCTGGGAGCACATAGTTGTAAAAGAAATTGACTAATAACTTTGTTCCTTATTTTTGTGAGTGAATTGCGAAGAAAGGACTCGAGTCCTCCTAAATACCAAAGGGAGTTAAGCCTAAATAATGAAGATTTAGAATGAAAGAGATGAAAGGGATGAGGAGCTCGAGCGCCTTATAATCTTACCCTTGCAGAATATTGGAACCAGTTATATCACAACTCAACTATACTACACAATCTATTTATTAATTTAGGGGTAGTAAGAATATCCATGATCCATAAACTCGTCCAATCCGTTCACTAAATTATTTGTCCAATCCACCCATTAAAAAAATATGAATTCAAGGGATCAAGTAAAATTGGATATAATTTTTTTTTAATTAATGGATCCATCAATTTTATGGATATTCAATAAATCCGTTTATTTCTTGTCCATTATAATCATAGATCACTATTACATATATATATATATATATATATATATATATATAAACAATAGAGATCAATAAAGATGCCACGTAATAGATAATAAGCTAGGAAGTTAGTGGCTTAAATTGCAAGTCATTAAGTCCATGTAAGACTTTGTAAAATATAAATCTATCAAAATAATCAAGGGTGACAGAGAGTGTTTTGGTATCCATTATCAGTCAAAGTAGTAAATAAATTTGACTGCGGAACGATAAATTTGACTATGTATATAAATATAGATATGTATAGACATGTATATTCACATAAGTACTTACACACCCGTGTGTGTATATATATAGACACACACATAAAAGCACACACGCACAAGCGAACGTTTGACACACAGATACACATTTTATTGCGCATATGCACGAATGTGTCCGCACATTTTTAGCTTTTTTGAAAAAAAGAAAATTAATAAGAACATGAAAGTTGTTGCTTTAAAATAAAACAAGTATATTTTGAAAATAAAAATTATCCAGCATGAATTTATAATATTAAGGTTAAAACATATACAAACCCCCCAAACTTTAGGTTGTATATAAATAATCCTTTAACATTTAATACTTGACATTGAATAACTTAAACTTGAAATTATATGCAAATAATATTTGTTGTTAGTGAATTCATTAATTACTAATGGAACGATGATATATCTAATTAAAGGGACCCCCAAACTCCACTTTAACTCCCTCAAACTTTGAGTCATAATTAGACAATCTTTTTTAATTTTAAGTAAGGTGTGGATAACCTCTTAGTGTATTATGTTTTTATTAGTAAAATAAGGAATTCACTAACAACAAGGGGTTATTTGCCCATAATCTCACGCTCAAGGTCTTATTGTCAAGTTTTTAAAGTCAAAGGAGTGCCTGCAAATGATCTAAAGTTCAAAGGAGTTTTATGCATTTTAATATAATATTTAAGAAATAGGTAAATTGGATGGATAGATGTCTTTCCACAAATAAGCCTGATCGTATGTTTGAAAGCTTGCTTAGTCTAACATGTTTGGGTTAAAAAAAATAGACATAAATCCAAAAAATAAAACTACTTTAAAAAAAATAGGCTTGCTTTTGTGAAACAAGCAAAGCTTAGATTTCTTTTATATCCGACCCAAAGGCCCAAACCAATATTTATTTATTTTTAATATATTAATTATAATATTAATTAATAAATTTTTAATCCAGAATGTTTCATATATTAATATTCCATTTTATATATAAATTTTTATATCATCTTTTTTATTTAATTACTTCTAAGTGTTTTTATTTCATTAAGGAAATATTGTCTACTTTCATTTTTTTTATAACATAGTATAAGTTTTCAAAAGATTGTTTATATGGAGTTCAAGAATTGCTTACTTGATTTTTAATTTGTTGTTTGTTTCCTAAGCCATAGTTCTTAACTTAATTTTTAATCTCTCTAATTTTTAAATTAAATTCTAAGAGTGCATTCTGAAAATGAAACTAGTAAAATATTTTTGTATCTAAATAGCATACTATAGATTCTTAGCAAACCCAAAGAAGAAGATAGATAGAGTAAATAGATGATATTATCCAAATTCAAAAAAAAAATTGTGAAAAAAATGTGGGTCAAATGGGCCAAACTTGAAAGAGAAAAAATCGGGCTCAAGCCTGAACCCAAGCCCCTTTTTATGACAAGATATTTTTTAAAAGCCCGACTGGCCCATGATGAAGTCCATCCAAAAAATAAGTTATGAATGAATGTAAATTATTCGAGAAGTCTTTTACTAAATTTTTAGCAAATTAATAGGTCAACTTTAATTTAAGTCATTCATTACAATCTGATCTTGAATTAACCCATTTGCCACTATCTATTATATTTCTTGACTTATTGTACTGCTTTTGGTTTAAGTCAAGAGAGCAACTTGGAGTTGGTGATTGGAAAAATTTTGATCTTTGGTACACAGTAGTCTCGTAAATAATAACTAGTAAAATATTTAGTAGTTTTTCATTTTAAATAAAACCATATTATATCTTAATTTAATATAAACATAAGAAATACATGAAATTAAATGGATATGATTGAATCAATTTTTTTTCTATCATCAAGTGAGACCAATATCCATCCATTCATGGATTTGAATCTCTTAAAAGCACTTTAGCTAAAATGAGGAGAGAGGAAGAGAAAAATGTGGGATCTACATGTATTCTATTGGTACACACAAGTGGGTTTTACATCTTTCTCTTTTCTTACTTTACCTGTAAGAAATTTTAAAAAAATAATCCAAATATATGAATCCAAAATTTGGGATAGAATGTTGGTTGGTTTATTTTTCTGGGCTTGAAACCCCAAATGGTTTCGCTGCCTCCCTTAATTTTTGTTTTTTGTTTTTCCACCTACAACAGAATAGTACATATTTATTAATATGGCAGAATCAAACTTATGTATATTAAGACTCATATTAATTCAATTTTTATCCCCGTGCGAGGCATAAGCTCATCACATCACTTGTAAGTGCTACTTGCTTTGTCTTGCTCAAATTCAAAGAAGAGATATCAATTGAGTCAAAATTTTTGGACAAAAAATTAGAGTATTTTGTAATTTTTTTATTCGTCATTCCGTATTATTTGTAAGATATAAAATAAAAACACAATTATTAATGCATAAACATAAGTCTAATAATGAAACAAGAATCGAGTAAGTATATAAACATTTTTATACTTTAGTTAGTTACCTAAGTGCGTTGTTAAATTGAAAGTGGAAAGAGAAAATAAAACTTGCTCATTGTAAGTATTTTATGGAAGAAAATTTAATTTGAATAATTTTTTTTAGTAAAACTAATTAATTCGAAAAGAAAGGGGGTTTTAGTAAGACTCATAAATTTGAATACAATCACTTAACCAATTGTGCAATATTATTATTCTTCACAAAAGTGATGAATATTACTACCGTCACTTTGTCTTTGATGATCAAAATTACTGCGAAACTACAAAAATCCTTTGTGAGCAAATAATATTTGGTAACTGTCAATCTGCTAGAGGTCAGAGCGCCAAGTTGGTAAACAGTTTGAGTTCTGCTTGTATAATAAAATTTGTTTCAATTTACTTTATCCATTAAATAAATAAATTTACACGTAATTTAAGATTCATTTAGTTAATTAAGTTGAGCTTGAAAATTTAATATTCTAACTGGTTTAATTTATGAACAACTCTTTTAAAAAGGAAATAATATATTTTATAAATATTATAGATGAGGTAAATATATATATATATATATATATATAAAATATTCAAATTATATAATTCCATGCAAATGGAAATGTGTTATGTCACAAATAACAGAGCCTAACATAACATTTTTGTTAATGGAGAGCTAACTAGAAAATGAATAGAATGATTTAGATCTTAAAGGATGATAATTATGGGAGATATTTTTCATCTCATGTTTAAGAGATCTAGATTAAGTCCTTGCATCTCATGTTTAAGGTTTTGAATCTTTGTCAACTCATATTCTCATTACCTTGGTCGTTAACGCTCAAGATCTCTTATCTTAGAGATTAGTTGAGTAACTTCCATCCTCAAAGTTATGTAATACTTCGAGCCCTTGCAACTGTCCTAGACATGTTATTGGTGCCTAAACTGAAAATTTTAAAGTAACCTACTCTCATTACCATTTTGCCAAAAAAAAATGATTAATAAATTATATACAAAAGGTTTTAAGTTAAAAAATATTTACATTATTCTCAAAAATTATTCTAAGAACTACTCAATTTCTGAAATAGTTATGCTATCCGTTCCAAAACTCACAAGTCCACAAATACGGCAAACGAAAGAGATGACGTGGATTCTTGGTGCCTGCGTGGGCCCTCACATGTACAAGGTCCACGCTATGCAGCCAAAGGGACTAAAAAATTTAAGAGTAGAATTTCCTCTTCTATTCAGTTTTTTCATATATTATTATTTTGGTATAATTAAACACTGTCATTTTTAACTAAATAACACGTAAAAATAGACTTTCACTCGTATTGGATTCACAAGATAATGATATGTGTTAGTTCTGTCTCTATAAAGTTATATATAATAATCTTGTAATGAACATAGCATAATTTTGTCAAAGTTACAATTAGTTAATCTACTGCCTCGGTGTCCTTCCTTCTTTGTGCCGGAGGCTTTTTGTTCATTATTATCTAGTATAAATATATCTATTGTTTTTTTAATTTTGATTTAAACACAAAATGAAAGTTCGAGATTTTCAAAGAATGAATAACTTATCTTCTTTTTCTTTTTTTTTGCATATTTATAAAAAAAACATTGGACCTATATGATACACTGTTAGTATATCTCAAAAATGAATAAGATATATTTAAAAAAAGGATTGTTTTTTTGTTTTAGTTTTTATAAAAAAAACATTGGACCTATATGATACACTGTTGAAGTTTGGCTAAATTTGATCTTATAAGGATTTCAGCTAATCTATTAACTTCATAATTATTTTGACTTCTAGATTTTCTGTAAGAGAAAAGACAAATGATTTGATCAAAAATAGAGCTGGAAAATGAATTCCATTTTTTCAAAAAGGAAGGACAGTCCCAAATTCCACGGGTGTTATTAATCTTCAAATTTAACGTTTCAATAGTTTCAACTTTCCATGTGGGATAAGGACCTCAGGCTACTGTTGCTGCGGCGAAGACATTGCAGAACAAGCAGGAAGGATTGAAGTTCACTGAATGCAATTGGCTCTTGAAAGAATAGTACACATAACCTCTTTTTAGAATGGAACTTGAAGCATGAAGATGCAGATTGCTACCAATTGACCTCCTAATCATTCAGATCCATCAGTGTCATCAGGATACAACTTTTTTCTCCTCTTTTCTTCATACAATAATCTATCTTCATGAAAGAATGGAATTTACATGGAAACAAAAATGTTAACAAAGGAAAAGAATGTAGACCCCGCCTTATCCATTGGCTATTTCTTAGCAGTTTTTATATACAAACACATATATACAATTCTTGCGTCCTTTCTGAATGAGCATCCCATTAATGTGGGGAAATGAATTTTCAATCCATAGAAATGGATGATGATATATTTCCTCCTCTTCTGGTGAGGGCTTCACATGCTTCCCAATTAGCGGTTGGCAATGACGCCTACTCATTAGATCTAGTTTTCTCTACTCAACTGCTTTCTCTTTTCTTTCTCATACACGCCTCGTCAGAACAATTCACCAATTAAAGGCCACAAGCAATGGCTGTTAAGATCCTCGTAATCTGAAAACTCAGCCAATTCCTCATCCATGATGCCGTATGAGAACTATTTGATCTATTGCACCACTTCGGGGGTTTCGGTACACCATTCTCCTTACACCGTGATATGCCCCCGCATACACAAGTAGCTCTAGAAGTGATGAATAGCAATACTTATCCTGCAATTTTTACCTTTTTTCATACATTCAAACACGTTTGCAAAATACGTAGCAAGCTTATAATGAAATTAATTTTTTCTTCTTGGTATTAAAATGATTGTAATGGCATCGCTGGCAAAAGGTAAACCCAGAAGATTACTTTCAAAGATTATCTTCCTAAACAATGTCACTCAAGTAGAGCCCCATACACTTGGGAATCTCCATGTATTGTGCGTGCAAGGGCAATGTTTTGAATTTAAATTAAAAAAATAAGGCAAATATGCACAAAAATGGGGGGAAAGACCTTATATCTAATGATTCGTCGTTTCATTGAAAAATTTTCATGAAAAAATTTTCTTGTGTCTGTTTTATGAGAAAAGAAATTATTCCGAATAAAAGAATTTCACTAATTTAAATTTTACTTCAAGTTTTTAAGAAAAAAATTCTTGAAGAAAAAATGGTCCGGAAACGATTTCCATTTTCTAAAAATTTTTGCTTCATTTTCCCAAAGAATAAATATCTGCTACATTTCCATATTCTACACTAATGCCAAAAGAAATAATCAACAACAATGTAAAAATGGCAAAAAATAACATACACAACAGTAGAAAACTAATTTTACATAGAAGCAACTTACTTTTGATAAACTCAAATAACTCTGTCCACTTCAATAGTGCTCGTCATTCATCTGCCCGTCCAAAGCAGCTAAATATTTATATTTTAAAATGCATTTATATTTTTACTATATTAAGGCGCATTACTAGATGGTATTGAATCCTTAAGGTTGGGAACGCACTATAGTTTGGGTTTGCATGGATATGGATCCACGAAACCCTTTGGAGAAGGATTTCTGGTCATTTTGTCTTGCCATTAATGGAGGAAATTGCAAGTAAGACCCATCAAATCCATTACATATTTTTCATCAAGTGTAATAGAGTTCAAGTGTTTACCTTTATTTCCTCCATCTCTATATTCCTTACACATTCAAACCTATATCGTGATTTTCTTTTTGTTTGATTTAAGGTTTTCATTATTTGAGGCACTGAGGAGAAGTTAGAGGATAAAAGATAATTTGGATTCTTTATCGCCTATGCCCATCAGCAACACCTGGCAGAGGCTTTGCCTACAAGATCCTTCCTAGAGTTTGTAATGTTTTCAAGGTATGAGAGTTTGCACCTATGGGATGTCTTCTATTGAATAATAAGCTTCTTTCATCTACTAGGAAAATTTTTCTTTGGGCTTGCCTGAATGTTAATTAAAATAATTATAATATGTAAGCTATCCTTGTTGCAGAAGTTTGGTTAATAATTTAGATAAAAATGTATAATTAATATTTTTCATTATAATTATTTTTTAATTTAATATTATCTAGTAATGCATTTTCAGTAGTTCTGAACAATGATACCTGTTAATGCCTCAACTAAATGAATGTTAAACAACCAGGAACAAGAGGCATGCAAAAATTACAATTAATTGTCTCCTTTCAAATTCTCCTTTGAAATTCTTTTGTTGCATTTCCGCTCTAAGAACAAGAGCAACCAACCACACTAACCGAGAAAAGAGAAAATAGAATCTGCGTGGTTTATGTTTTAGTACGTATTTGATCTTTTTCCTTTTTTTCTTCTATTTAAGAGACAAATTTACAAAATGCTTTCCCCAACAAGACAGACAATTGCTTGTTTCAAAAACCTTACCATATAAAAAATAACTGAATTAGCCTCTACATACAAAAAATAGGGGCTAAGGGCTTTAAGGGGGAACAATATGGACAAGGGAAAAAACGCATTACATATATTTTAAAATCATATCTGTTTTAAGGGGAAACAGGGTCTCAATAAGTAGGACAAATGAAGCATGGCAAGAAATTGCTAAACTTTCCTTAAAAAGGAAGATTATCAAGCAGTAAATATATTGTATCAGATTAAAACATGAGCTATTTAATTTAAGAAAAAATTTATATACAATTATTTGTATTTTTATTATAATATTTTTTTAATTAAAATATGATATAGATCTAATAATAGCACGGTAAATGTATAATTTTGACAGATAATTTTATAATTTTATAATTAAACTATTTATTAGTTATTAAAATATTATGCACTTATCTCGAATAGAATTGAAGAACACAAATAGAAATTAAACTACTAAATCAAGGAACACAATCATATGATTTTGAGGTTGGAGAAAATCAGTTGAAAGTCGACGTGCGGACCACGAATGGCTCCCGAAATGCAGCAGACAAAAATTGTAGAACCGACCAAAAGAAAAAACTTGATTAGAAGAAGAGGTGGGAAAAAACTCAGATAGATATCTCGAAACTCAGATTGATGAACACGAATAGAATTGAACGTCAGAAATAGAGAACATGCTGACTAGATTAATGAACAGAATTGTATAATTTTGATGAGGTTGGATAAAATCAGTTGAAAGTCGATGTGTGGGTGACCAATTTCTCCCCAAATGCGATGGACGAAAATTGCAGAACTGGCAGAAAATATTTGATTGGAAGAAGAGGGGGGAAACGGGGTAAACAATCCAGGAAAAAAAAAGAAGGCAAAGAATTTGAGAGCACGCAGCCCAATAGGTACGTTGCACCGTTCACACTTGTAGACTGTACACCGTCCACAGCTTAATTTATAATAAGAAATTTAAAAAATTAAAATTACTTTTAAAGATTATTTTAAAAGATTTACTATCAATTTTAAAAATTTATTATTAGGTAAAAAAAATATTTTTTTATACTTAGTAATAAATTATCTAAAATTAATAATAAATTTTTTAAAATTTGATAATGATGATAGTCTTTAATAATAATTTTAATTTTTAGAATTTTTTATTATAAATTTTATATGATATGAATGTTTGGATGTAATTTTTCTTTTTATATATAGTCACAGTTATGGGTTTCCTATTGCAAGTTTAAGGAAAAACTTTGAATGGCATTGTACACTTTTAATATGTGCTTTGCGGCTAAAAAGATGGCAACTGGAGACCCAGAGAATGTGAAAGTTACAATGCCCGCCAAATAGGTTTTTCTTTTAAGGAAAAATTCCAATTCAGAAGAAAAATATTTAAATTTTAAAATTATTATAAAGATTTAAATGATAATAAATTTTAATTATGAAGGTAAAAATATTAAATATAAAAAATTATACTTCATATTATAAAACTTATAAACTCTTTCTTACTATTCACCCAATTTTTTTAATTTTTGTTTATTACTGTTTAAGAAATAACTTTTAATCCTTTGAATTTTTAAAATAATTTTAAATTTTAAAATCTTTCATAATAAATAATTTTAACTTGTTAAAATGTAATAAAGACTTTGTTTTATACAAAATTTTTATATCACAATATATATATATATATATATATGAACTAAATGTTATTCTTACATAATGCACGAATAGTTATAAAATTCATGTAGATCTCATAAAAAAATGAAATTAAAAAAATTGTGCGGGTCTCATAAACAGTAAACAATCTTGTCATACTTTTCCAACTTTTATATGCACATTCGACGTACGAGAATTGGTCCACAAAGTATAGTGTAAAAAAGAGACAAATGATAATTCGAAATTAACAATAATGTTCCCATTAACGTGAATTGAAGAACTCTAAAACGAGATTCTTGCAGCCCAAGAGTCAAATTCTCTTCCTGAGACATTCCTAAGAGCAAAAAAGCTCAAATTCTCGAGTTACGGCAGAGAAAGGCTCAAATTCTGCTCCTAAGAAATTCCTAAGAACACTGAAAAAGGCTCAAATTCTCGCTTATAAATTTCCCGAGAGTCATCGCTCTATTCAGAATAAAAAATGCCTAACAATACTCTCAGCTTTTCCTCACATACCCAAGTTATCTTCAATGTCTTTGTATTCAACTCTGTTCAAGAGCCCTCTTCATCGCACACTATATTTGCCTTCATGATTCCAGTTTTACTAGGCTTCCTGAAAATATCAAGCTCAGGGACAGACCCTTCCCCTCTTGAGCTTCATCCAGCAATAACTATGGCTTCCATTGTGTTTTTAGTAGCATATTACTTGGCCTTTGGAGCTAAGCTCATGTTTCCTGCCTATGCTCCTCAGTTTGGGTCTGCCATGTTGGTGTCTGGTTCATTCTGTGTCAGTACTTTGGGGTCCTTGCTGCTTCTAGCCATTCCAAGGCCCTCGTGGTCTATTCTCTCCATGGTACTCTTGGTATGTGGGTGCATGATGCATCATACTGACGGGTTGTGGTGGGTGCCTTCTGTTGCTCCCAAAATTTTATGGCACACATAGCTTTCGATTGCGGCGGCGACCTAGGACCACACAGCCACTTTTACCATTGTTTAATGTTATTGAAGAATGATAATCTTAAAAGTATGCTTGTTTCATTAATTTAGTTTTTAAAAGGTAATTATTATTAAATGAGTTTAAATCTTTTGAATATACATCCATGTGATTCTCTCTTGATGTATCTTTTGAAAGATTCATATTCATTTTATAAAAACTATCTTTTGAAGATTAAATTGATGGAACCAACATTTTTTAAGACTAAAAAGAATTGTTGTTATTTTGGTTGAAGGAATAACGTTTCCCCTTCGTTGTTCACCTTGTCTTTCAAGAATAAAAAATCCTTTGGGTAGACTTTGTTTTCTAAACTCAACCTTCCAGTAAGCTAGTTCTGAAGTTTTGCAGGCTCCAAAGTCCAAACTACGTGCTAGCACAGCTATGGCATGACTCGGATACTTTGAAACTTCTTTGATAAATTTCTTCTAATTATTTTACTTTTCATGGTTTTGATAATCTCACTGGGTTCATACGTGCGAAGCTGATACGTGCATGTAGCATCCAAAAAGTGCAGTGTAATGAAAGCCAATTGATTATAAATAGAGAAATATAGTTTTCTTATTTTATTATCTAACCGAGAGATGTAATTATTATATTTTAGTATTTTGTACTGTTTTTATGTTGTTCATAGCTTTTTTTAAATATCTTTCCGTGAGACCTACAAAACTATGCATAATCCCGCAAGATTTTTTGAAGTTTAGCTAGTTTTAGTATAATTTTATAATGTCATATCAAACATAATTATTCTAAATAACGGATAGAATAAATTTGGTCACTTAATATTTCATTTGCTTAAAAATATAAGCAAAATTTTATTTTTAGTTTTTAAAATTATTTTTAAAAGTTTTAAAAAGATTTAACACAATATATATATATATATATATATATATATATAAACTCCCTAGATTATAATAAAAAAAGTGCCTGGCTCATAAATGGTACAAATTGCCAAAAAATCAAATCCAAAACACCAAAACCAATTGGTATAGAGGAAAGCGGGGGAGTACTATAATACTTGCTGCAAATCAAGGTTTTAAAAATTGGATAGGCCATTCAATTAAAATATAGAGTGGTGTATGATTTAATAATTTAATCATGATTGAATCGTTTTTTAAAATATGTATATAAAGAAAGTATAAATATATATAATATTTTATAATTAAATAGATATATATATTGTAAGAAAATATTTAAAATAAATATAAATATATGAAAATATAAAAATATAAAAATTAAATAAAATATTTATATTGACAATAAATCTATATGAAATAAGTTAGATAATAAATATCATAAATCTCAATTGCCTCAAAATTTTGATTTAAAACACAATTAAAAAAACAAAAATTAGTTTTTAATCAATTCAATGTCAAATTGTTGGCGTTCTAACGAAAAAAAAAAAAGGTTTTTGTGGCTGTTGACTAGTCTAGCCAATTTTTTGCCCGTTCATTAATTTTGTTAATCTGACTAGTTGATTCAATTTGATTTTCTTAACAGTATTACAAATTGAATAATAGAATATGCTTTGGAAGAATAGGAGAAGAAAATGAAAAAAGAAAACAAATAGAGAGAAGAAAGAAAGAAGAAAGAAAAAGATAAAGCTAAATTAAGCATGATCAAATTCACCACAATCTAATTAGTAAAATGAAAAACAATAGACATCCAATTATAGAAATAGAATAATAACATAATCTGACCAAATTGATTGCTTCAGCTGCGATATTGGGTACAAAGGAAGGATACAAAAATAGCTGTTAATCAATGTTTGAATCAACTACATTTATCCTTTTCGATGAAGAAAAAACTAAATTAATCCCAGTTATGAAACCATGATAAAATAATAGAATTTTTATGCATGTTCTTTCTTTATTTCACCTTTTGATTTCTTGCTAGGTAAATATTATTTTAAAATATTTAAAATTTATTTTTGACTTATATAAAAAATGAATTCAATATCTTATTATTAATCATTATATATTATATATTAACCAAAATTTTGATTTTTTTTCCCCCAAATATTCCTAAAATGTCTTCTATAGAAACACACGGTACCCCGGCTGATGCCATACCTGGAGACATTACTCCAACCAAACTCAAATAACGGTCCCACAATTATAAAATTTGATTTCTTTTTGTTTCTTTTTAATTTCTTTGGCAGAGGGTAAGACAGACTGGGACATGCCCAAAAGCCTTCGGGAAATGGGACCCCCCAAATGGCTTTAGTATGTGTTTGGAAACATGTTGAGTTACTCGCGTTTCGGCCCAAACCAAGGTTTGCCTCCCAAAAACCCATTTGGATTATGTTTGGATATACGTTCGACTCGCCGCACCATCGCTCAGGAGAATATGAAAACCACGTTTCCTTAAAGCATTTTGCATATGCTTTTAACCAACGCGTTTTCATTGCATTAAAACCACGTTAATGAATCCAACGGCCAAATCAATCATCCTTCACACCAAATCAGTCCGAGGTTGCATTTCTCTGTTCACTCTGTTCTCTGTTCTATCTTCTTTCCTCCTGCTTCAGTGAGTTGAAGAGTACTGGTTCAGCTTCAGGCTCGATGTTATTAACAAAGAACAACTTTGATTCTCAAGCTCCCACGTTGGCTTCATCTCTTCAGGTCCGTCGCTCTCGTTCTCTCTCTCTCTCTCTGTTTCCTGTCTTCCTCTCCTCCTGTCCGTCGCTCTCGTTCTCTCTCTCTCTCTATTTCAAACCTGTCTTCCTCTCCTCCCACCTATCCTACACATTCGATCAAGGTTGTCACTGCGAAGCTATAGTTAAGGTACACGGGGCCTTACCGTCTAGCCGTTGGTACTTCGCATCTTCACGGAGAATTCAGTTTCACCGTGTCCATGTCGGAGGCAGCGGGGCGCTCTCTTCTGTTAGTTGTATGTATATTTCTTTTCTTTCATCAAAGTCAAGTAAGAAATGGAGGAATCTCTCCGTCTAACCTGCTGAAACTTGCTATAGCCCAACACTCAAGCCAGTGGGTCTCGTATGGTTGCTTTTCCTTATTGTTACGATAAAGCAGGACCCATTTATCTTTCTTTCGATTTTTCTGTGTAAAAGATAATGATTTCGTTTCTGCAGGTTCCGCAAGTTTTTTGTAGCAATGTCCAGTTATACATATATGAAGACACTTAGAAGGATCTAGTGAAGTTACAACACAAAATATCCTGTGTTGCATGTGAGGTGAGCAGCTTTCATAATCCATATTTGAAGACACTTAGAAGGATCTTGTGCCTTGCTTGAGCAGAAGTCTTCTCAAGCTCTCACTAGAAGAGACATATTATCATGTAAGCAGTAGCTCTCTACCTCTATTATGCCATTTTTTTCTTTTGTTACTTCTATCGTTTTGATTGTGTTTGCTGCACTCTGAGGTCTCCAGCTACAGTCTATTAGCTTGGAGTCTCTCTCTTGCTGACTATGATGAATAATTACGGAGTATTATATTTTTCTCTCCTATATCTCTTTCTATTTCTCTGAGGTGCAAGGCTTGCAACTTTGCTATGTCAACTTCTGTTAAATTTGTTTAACAAGAAAATCCAACACAAAACACTGGTTAGTAACTAAACAGGTTTAAAGAACTAATTAATATATGCAGACGTTTAGAAGATAAATTCATATTTGGATGCAATCAGCCAAACAATTTACTTACATTTACAAAAGGATAACAGAAAATGTTGATAGAACAGAGTTTACTGGAAACCACTTGTCTCCCAAGTTACCAACACTTAATTATTTCTTTATACATGAAGCCGTCAGAGTCTTTGCCGTCATCATCATCAGCATCAGCAAATTTCCATTACTTCCTTTGAGACTTGAGTTCCTGCACCCTCTTCTCAGTATCTTTTAGAGTTTTCCCATAGATGCTGATTAACTGGGGAGAGTAATGTACAAGCTCAGTCTTCGAATAAGATCCTAGTTCTAAACAGTAAAGACATTGCACTCTTGCCTTACAGTTTTCAAATGAGTATGACGTTTAAGTTCTTGTGCAAACTCAATCACATTGATTAGGCCAAGAAAGTCGTGTAAAACTCCTATCAAGATGTTCATTTCTTTCGTCATTATCATCGAGAGCCTTCACATGCTAAATAGCCCCCCCAAAAAAAAGGAGATTCTGATCTCTTATATGAAAAAATAGTTTGATATTATGAAGTAGACATAGATTATACAAAATTCATATACTCAGTAAGATTCATTATTTAAGTAAAACGCATCAGTTAATATAAATTTTATATATTCTAATCTATATATGTTTCTTTACATGAAAATTATATATATATTTATTATATTGAATTAATAGTTAAGGTATGATAATGAGTGAATGGCGGGGTTGGCTAGAGTGCCCGTGAGCATGGTGATAAATGACAAGGACAATAGGAAACCCCACCTCTTAATTTTGATTTCTTAATTAGCTAAACAACAAATGAGGTACAAGTGAGATGCAGTACTACTAAAGAATCCAAATTAAGGTCCAACTTTTAATGACACCGTGATCCATGTGTTAATGCGAGGTTCACAGCACATGCCTTCATTATTAATTTAGCATATCCCCTACAGAAATACAAGAATAAATTACATATATTTCTTTTAAAATCTTGTTAAAATTATATAAATTTTACTTATATATATATTTTAAAAAATAAAATTTTATCTCAAACAATAATTTTATTTGTTTACTTATTTCCAAAAAATTTTTATGTAATCTAAATAAATACATATATAACAATTAACTTTCAAATATTGAAAGATTATATTGATTCTATTAAAATAAAATAATTAAATAATAATAATATTTTAAAATAGTGATTCTACATATATTATCAAATCATAAGTCAATGGTTCTAAAATTTCTATTAATTTTACTGATGCATTAATGAATTAATTTGAACCACTAGACAATTAGTCATTATTAATTTGTTTGAATATTTTTCAAGATTTTGATGCTAACTTCCTAATACTGATTGCTTATTTGAATTTTTCTTTTGGGTGGCTTGGGCAGGTTGTTGTACAAGCTGTGCTGTGCGTCTAAAAAAAGGCCAAATTAGACGACAAGAGGCACTAGGAATATTTGTTGAATTGAAAGAGAAGGCACTAAGGTTTGACAATCTTAATTTTCTTAATGTTCTCTTAAATTGTGATAACTTAATAGTTTTATTAACAATATTCATGATTTTGCTACTTATTACTGTATGTGGACCTGTTGAAAATTTGTGCAAGTTGGCCTTGGTCCTTTATAATTTTTTTGGTTACATAGAAAAATGAGTTCTCAAAAAAAGGCTGTGTGGGATCCAAGAACAACTGAGCATTTTGTTAAAGCATGCTTGGACCAAGTACAAAAGGGAGAACGCAATGGAACAACTCTAACAAAGAAAGGGTGGAAGGCTGCTATTGAGCAATTCAATGGATTGACTGGACGAAATTACGATAGAACTCAGCTGAAAAACAAATGGGATAGCTTAAAAAAAGAATGGTCAGTATGGCATAAGTTGTTCGCCAAAGAAACAGGCTTAGGGTGGGATAGTACGAAGATGACTGTTAATGCACCTGATGAGTGGTGGGAGAAGAAGGAATTGGTAAGTTATGCATCAACTTGTACTTATGCATTAACTACAATATTTTTGTTTGAATATTTATAAAAGTGATGAATTTCCTTATACATGCAGGAAAATCCACAATATGGGAAATTTAGGTATAAGGGACTTCCATTTGCCCAAGAGTTAACTATACTTTTTAAAGATGTAGTTGCAACTGGACAATTTGCATGGGCACCATCGTCAATGACATTCTCTAATGGTTTGCTTGAAAGTGAAGACGAGTACCGCCCAAACCTAGATAATATTGGGCTAGATACAGAGGAAGGATCTGGAGACAGTGAAGATGACAGTGTTGGGGCAACTGAAGTAGTTGCAAATATCAATGTATGCCCATCCTAGGAAACTAGTGGCCAAATAAGTGGTGGAAAGAGAAAGAGAGCTGACCCTGGTGAACGGACAAGTAAAGCCAAAGTCCCTGCAGCATCAAAAATAGCTGACGCTATAAGTGTCATTGCAAATACATGTCGCTCCAGTCTTACAGAACCACCTGGAACATCAATGAAGGAAGTGATGGCTGAGTTGAACTTAATTGATGAGATTGTTAGTGATCCAGTATGGTATGCAAAATGCTGTCAGATGTTGATATATAAACAAAATCGGGAGATATTTGCCACCTTTCATGGTTATGAGGATCGGAGGTTGATTTGGCTTCAACATGCAGTAGATAATCCACTTTCATTCATGAAATAAGCACTAGAGTTATATTCAGATGTTTTGTGTTTTGTGATAGTATTTGGACTATGGCTTTGTCTTTGAACTATGGTTTATGGGTTTCTGATGGTATTTTACTTGTGTATTCAGTTTGATGAACTATGGTTTTGTCTTCGAACTATGGTTTATGGGTTTGTGATGTTACTCTACTCTATAATCAGATGTTTTGTGATAATATTTAGACCATGGTAACATCTTCGAACAATGGTTTATGGGTTTCTGATGGTATTTTTCTTTTGTATTCAGTCTGTTTTTTTATGGACTTGTGATTGTAATGTGCTGTTATATTCAAACTATACTTTATTGGTTTATATTCATACCATAATGCTTTTTTTTAGGTATAAATGGAATTTAAGGAAATACAAGATGGAGAAATGGAAACTGAAATGACGCAAGTTCTTTCTCGTGAGCAACAAGCTCATGTGGTTGCATTAATTGGTGGCTACACAGTAACATATTTATGTAAACAACCATGCAGAACGAGTGAACAAACTGGTCATTCTTGGGTTCAAGAAATATTGCA
Source organism: Erythrophleum fordii (assembly GCA_032878935.1). Lineage (NCBI taxonomy): Eukaryota > Viridiplantae > Streptophyta > Magnoliopsida > Fabales > Fabaceae > Erythrophleum > Erythrophleum fordii. The sequence continues at coordinate 584,114 of JAVQMF010000009.1, forward strand.
AGGGCATCCAACTTGCTGTTATGAGATGTTTCGTATGGAAAAACATGTGTTTCATAAACTTTGCATTGAATTAGTTGAATGCGGCTTGAACCACACTACACGCATGGGAATTGAAGAGATGGTTGCGATGTTTTTAAACATGGTTGGCCATGGAGTATGTAATAGAATGCTACAAGAAAGGTTTCAACGTTCAGGGGAGACTGTAAGTAGGTATTTGCATGCAGTATTACTTGCTTGCATGAGATTGGCCTTCAAATATATTAAGCCACGAGATCAAGCATTTCGTTTAGCCCAATTAAAGATTCGAAATGACTCACGATACTGGTCATTTTTCAAGAATGCCATTGGAGCAATTGATGGAACTCATATACCATGTGTAGTTAGCTCTAGTGAACAACCAAGATTTATTGGTAGAAAAGGACATCCAACACAAAATGTTATGGCTGTATGTGATTGGGACATGTGTTTCACGTTTGCCTTGCCTGGTTGGGAAGGCACTGCCCATGATGCTCGTGTATTTTCTCATGCTCTCACGACTCTGAGCATGAACTTCCCCCATCCTCCTCCAGGTATATTTATGCCTTCACTGTTATAGTTATAGTTTTTTTTTTTTACAATAATTAATGTGTAATATTTTAATTATTTATTAGGTAAATTTTATCTGGTGGATGCTGGCTATCCAACCCCAGTTGGATACATTAGTCCGTATAAATGTGAGCGTTATCATCTCCCTGACTTTAGACGTTCTTTCAGATTTAAAAATGATAACGAGGCATTCAACTATTACCATTCAAGTTTGAAGTGTACTATAGAAAGAACTTTTGGGATATGGAAGAATAGGTTTAAAATTTTACGGTGCATGACAAAGTTCAAATTTGAAACACAAGTGCAAATCGTTAGTGCGACAATGGCTATACATAATTTTATTAGACGAAATTCCACAACAGATATTGAGTTCAACCATCTTGAAGACGAAAGCCAATTTGAAGGAGAAATTGATGAACACAGTGGCCTAGATCCATTGCCAAGTCTAAACATTGTCTCTGCATCTGAAATGGATCAACTTCGAGATACCATTCGAGATCAAATTGTGCTATATACACGTAATAACTAGTAATTTCAATCAATTGTAATATTCTATTTCTATGCTATGCACATTATAGAGTAACTAAAATATTTATTTTTAATTTATATTTTAATTTTAATATCAATAAAAATAAAAAGATATATTATGCTATATCATTTGTTAAATGTTATTTAAAAAAAATAATGTTATAGGAATAAATCAAATAAAGTAATATGACTACCCTTTTCGGTAATTTTACACTTAAAAGTGATTCTGGTATATAATATCCAAACAAAATCAATTTTACTAGAATCACTTTTCATCTAAACTTTCCAAACATAAATCACATTCATGTAAATTCACTTTTACACAAAATCAATTCTACAAAACCAAGATTTGGAAAATCAATTTTACCCACCATCAATCCAAACACATACTTAGTAATGATGATGCGAGTTTCCTTTAATTAGGAGTAAATCATTATCGCGATCCTTTATAAATGGTTTATTTTTTTAATTTATTTTTTAACAAATAAAATATTTTTTAATTTAATTCTTTAAAAATATATTTTTTTCAATTTAATATTTTAAAAATAAAATTATTATCAATAATATCCTTCAATCAAAATAAAAAAATTATATGAGATAATTATTATTAATAATTTTATTTATAATAGACTAAATTAAAAAAATATTTTATTTACAAAGAATTAAATTATAAAAAAATTAGATTAAAAAAATATACTATTTATAATGGATTAAAATAAAGTTTTACTCTTTTAATTAATACTGTCCACTAATTTTCTTTTCTTGTTTTTCGTCTTCTCATTTGTCCCTTTGTACCTTGTCATTCTGTCTTTTGGTTTGATGGACATTTTGTCTCTACTTTCAATATTTATATATTCAGAGCCCTCCTTCCCCTTTTCAAAGTTTCCTTGATTTCACACTGATTAGAAGAAAATGAACGCGGATTGCCTCACTCGGCGAGGGGCTTCTCTCCAGTTTTGGACGTAAACTGAACAGTCTAATCCTGAGGAAGGAAAGTTACTTTATTTGATTTTTTATTTTTTTTCAAAATTATATTATTATTATTTTAAGACTGCACTATCCGGTCTATGCCAAAACTAGAGAGAACTTGTACCTCCTCAGCTGAGGCTTGCAGCCATTGTTGGTAAATTATGCTGTGTGGATCATTTAAATTTAATTTAGATAAATTAAATTAAATTTTTTATTTTAAAAATATTTTTTAATAAAAACATAACATAGAATAAAAGTCATTGTTTAATCACATACTTTAAAAAATAATAATTAATATTAAAAATATAAAATATAAACCATCTAAATCAAATCACGCCCAATATGAACTCACACATGCCCAACTATTACCTTTTCAAGACCACAAAATGGAATATATATATATATATATATATTAGCTTTAGTGACATAACGACACAAATTACTTAATTTTATAAAAAAAATACCTATTTTAAAATTTCATAGTGTTTCTAAGTGATAATAAAAATAATCTTTTTGTTGTGAGAAAATAGTAAAAATTTAAAGCTTTTCTCTAGAAAAAAAAAACCTTTTATAACTAAAGTATTCCATTTAAGGTTATTATTTACCATAATGATCTTTTATTATTATTTTTTTAACCTATTCTCTTAAATACAAGTTCTTTAAAGTAATTTGATAATAAAAAAAATTTCTTTAAAAAAATTTATGAAACACAATAATACTGATAAAAGTATTTATTAAAGGATTTTATTTAACACAAATTACTTTTTTTTTACAATTTTTTTATAAAATTTCCTTGGCAAAATAAGCAGTTTAAAATAAGATGAAATCCACAGTAATTTTAGTGTTTTAGCCTTTGTTTCATTTAGGTGTAGTCAATATGTTAATTGTTAATTTGATTTAGACTAAGAGGCATACTTTTTATACTTAGAATTATTTTAATAATAAATTCTCATAAAAATAATACTCTATTTATCATTACATTATTGGTACAATATATACTTGCGTGTACATTTTTATAATTTCTCAGCACATATTTGATCTTTTTCCTTTTCTTCTTCCATTTAACAGACAAATTTGCAAACTGTTTTCTCTAATTAGACAATTTCAAAAACCTTACCATATAAAGAATAATAGGATCAGCCTCTATATACAAAATGAGTAGGACAAAAACCTTCCTTGCTATTGTGTATAAGGTCAATCTTGTTCGCAATTACTCTACAAAGATTAAGGCTCCCATCTCAAATAGTAAAAATTACTAAACAATGGAAGACGAGAAGGTGCATCAATATTATCTCTTCCCTACTGCAAACATCCGGTACACATATTGCATTAGACTAAAATAGCCATTCAATTTATGCAAGTTCTGAACAAGGTACAAAAATAACTACTGAATATTTGAGTACTTGAGAGGTAGGACAAGGAATAATGACAGTAACAACAAATAATTGCCTGCTTCAAAAACTTTAGCTTTCCAGTTGCCTTTATGTATCAACATTTTTTTTGTTATAAAAGAAATTGTCTATTTCAAAAGGGAAGAAAAGGGCACTGTTTAAAAGATAAACTGTGGAGTGTAAGGTTGACTCATTGAGAAAATGAATTTGTGAAAAACAATAGAAAATTTCCCTAAATATTTCTTGATTATGGGAATATCCTGAGCAATAGTCCGTTTTCCAAAGATCATGGTTTTCAACAAAATCTTGTGAAAAAAAGCGCTCTTCAAGAAAAGATTCATGTATATATATATATATATATATCACAATGTCGGCAATGCTAAGAGCTTTATCATGTGTACTCTTTCGTTAAGAAGTTTTATTTTTAGTTAACTAAATTGAGAAAAAAATAATTTTGTAAGAATTAAATTATTATTTTACTCTCTTTTTTATGAAAATAATTAAGTATTTCATGTATTATAAGGAAATTGTAAAAATAAATATAACAATAGATCCATTTGAAGATTTTTCCTATTTTTTTCTAAAAATACTCTTTGACCAATTTATACTTCCATCCCAGTAATATTTTTGCTATTACTGTTTTGGACTCGGATTGTTTTGTTGTATTATGTTTGGTTTAGTTGATCACAACATTAGTTATTATATTAATTGGAATAAATACTTGGTATGACACCTCTCTTTTCGTCATAGGAGTGGTGAGATCATAGACTTGTCTTCGTAACTGATCAGAAGCAGTATTTTGGTTTTCCTTACTTTACAAATCTTTTATATATAAAAAGTCATGGCTTTTTTATTGTTCATTTACATTGTTTATAATGTCTCATCATTGCATTGTTCATTTGTAATCTTTGCCGACTTGTTTTTTTTTGGCTGTGGGATTCAAAGAAAAATTTGACTTGACACATTAATTATATTTATTATTGATATACTGTTTATAACGTCTTACTATTTATTTAGATTTTTTTTTACTCTTGTGGGGCTCATTGTTTTTCCTTTTTTCTTTTTGCTCTATAGGACTTCCAGCAAAATTTTTGAACCCTGAATCTCCAGGGTACATGCTAGTCTATATATATATATATATATATATATTTGCTCTATAGTGTTCATTTATTGTTCAAATGACACTGATTATTACTTTTTTTTTAAATTATTTTTCTTCTCCTAGTGGGACCTATTAAAATTTTTTTACTACTGCCGTACATCTATACGGGTAGCTTTCTAGTTAATGAAAAAATACAAGTAATGAAAAGTTACATTTTATATGACAAAAAAATAAAGCTGGAAAATGACTTTACATTTTAAAAAGGAGCACTAATATTCTTGTCCTCAGTGCCTTCTTCACATTTGACACTTTCAATTATTTCAATATTGTGGAATGACAGCAGCTAACGAATGAAATTTGCACAGTGCAAGTTGAGTTGATCTCTTGGAGAGTGACACATTGAGAAGCACAAATAGCAGCTAGCACAGGAAGCATCACTCACTCCCTTGTTCCAATTCGTTTTATAGAGAACAAATAAGAGCATCATGGTTTATAGAACTGTTCCACTTATGATATCACCCCAAGATCCCTGATCATAAAACAAAATATCAAATCATCATCTACGATCATATTTTTATCTTCTAATCCTTTTCAACTTCTTATATTTAACCATTAATGCTAAAGAACCGGGATGAAGAACAGCTTCAAATGCAAACCTCTTACAAGTAAACATAAAATAGGAGTTGGACATTTTTCGCTTTACCTTTCTATTTTAGGAACAAGACAACTTAGATATATACTTAAGAATGCAATTATCACAACTACAAAGGCTCAACAAAATTGATGGCTATTCTTTCAGCTTAGAAATAGAGTTTGAAGGTAATGAAAAATAAAGTAACATTACCTTAACCCTGCAAATTGCTTTGATAGCCCTAAAGATAGCGAATAGCAAATATTAGAAGCTTTGATCACCGGATTCCTTTCATTAATATCAAATTACTATTAGGACTTAGCTTCCTTTGCCAAAAAGCTATGCACAACAAAAAAGTAAATTAAAACAATGCAAACATATAGTCCAAATTGTCCTAGATCAAGGAAATTTACATATATGTATAACACTTATGGTGATTCAAACACTATTTTGCTAGCATGGAATCTAAGATCTTTCTAGCTTAAGGCATTTAACATAAGACATCTTTCACTCAAGTGTCTCATTTCAAGGTAATAAAGGATAGGAAGATTTTGTAATAATTATTATGATTCAATCACTATAAGAATGCAATTTCATGTGGATAAACTGATCATTGGTCAATTCTGTAAAATGGGGAAATGGATAGTAAGTTAAAGTCATGAGACCCAAGAAGGTAAGGACCATTTGATTTTCAACTTAGGCTTCTTTGTTTGTGTAGTTTTTGAAACTATTTTGTTTCTACACTTTTATACACTACTTTGTTATATGCAAGAATTGATCCCAATTGTTCGAGGTCAGGTTGTATAAAACTTATTTTATTTCAATTTATTTATTAAATAAATGAATTTAGCATAACATTGAGCTTGTTTAAAAAAATAATATAAATATTCAAATGTTATATATAATTTTATGTAGTATATATTATAAATTGTAAACAATTATTTAAGTATCATGAAAACTCATTTAACTCTTCAAGTTCATATGTCTCATTTATATGTATAATTTTAAGCAAGGTTATACGAACCAAATGTAGGCTCCCATTAAATAAATCAAGCTACACTTGATCTCATTTTTCAGTTCTTTTAAGTTTGCAAGTTGAGTTTGAACAACTCATTTATAAAACCAATCCAACTTGAGAATGCTAGGGTTTAATTTGGCTCATTTACACCTCCTACTAAATATTACCATCATTGTCATCTATCATGGGCCAATATCATCATTGAAGTCCACCAAAAAGTATATTTGAGCACAAATTAAAATTTGAAAAAAAAAAATTGTTTAATGAAACAAATAATTAAAAAAATTATGAAAAAAGAATCTTTAAAAATTTTGAAAAACTTTTCAAACAAATTTTACTTTTCATAAAACAAAGGGATCCTTAATGTTAAATATCCAAATTCAAAATCCAAAGATTTTTATATAAAATAACTTTTTTAAAAAAATTTGTGATAAAACATAGTCAAGTCAAATTACCAGCAACACATAAACAACAAACATAAGGTAAGCCCAGGTTAAATGATACAAGATTAGTAGGTTACCAAGCGATGGATCCTCAGTTACAAACTACTAGTAAGGA